>OY744613.1:13286560-13329060 GCA_963556255.1 Allolobophora icterica
CAAACACGAAGGGAGAATAGGCTTGACAAATGAGCGAGGACAATGGAGATCATTTATTCATACCCATCGCCGCCAAATGGCTGGCGTCAGAAACTGATGATGATGATGATGCTCAGTTGGAGGCCAGGGAGAATGGTCTCTTTTGGTCGAAAAGGTGGTGGAGAAATATCTTGAACAGACATTTTGTCGAACTAGAGCGGCCAATATGTGACACAAGCGTGCATTTTTTGCCGGTGAATCCGCTCTTTTAAAACCAAAGAAAACAAGACTCACGGACGACTGACTTCCGGCAGCCTCCGTATAGTGTAGACACGTGACTGACCTACGCTGACCTCCTTATAGTCAGTGATGGGCAATAGTTAACGAAAGTTGCTAACTTTTAGTTTAACTAAAAATTTATAGTTAAGGATGAAGTTTAACCCTAAAATAAAATAGTTTAGTTAAAACCATAGTTTAACTAAAAAATTTTAGTTGCTAACTAAAAAGTTTAACTAAAAAATCAGTAATATGCAACTATTTTCCACAATGAACACTGAACACTGTCAACAAAAAACATTTTAGCACTGCATGGTTTTAGCATTAACAGCCTGTGTTTTCAAATTCATGCACTACTTACAGTATGCCTGTAACTGTATGCCAGAACAGTACACATTGCATAGTTTGAAGGTGAAATTGTCATTGACGCTTTGCATTATTGCAGTTCACTTAACCTCTGTTATTGTGAAAATGTTTGTCGTAAAAAGTTGCAAACAAGTTGGAAAAAGTTTAACTACTTTTTTTTAGTTAGTTAGCCTAACTAATTTCCAAAATCAGTTGCCAACTTTAGTTAAACTATTTTCTTTAGTTGGAAAATAGTTTTAGTTTAACTAAAAAAAATAGTTTAGTGCCCATCACTGCTTATCGTGTAGACACACGACCTACATATATATACGGTGACCTCCTTACAGTTTCAACACGTTCCTTACCCACGGTGACTTCAGTGTAGTCTCCGCTCTCAGTTCTATCCAGTACTGGGTTGTAGTGGTTGCAGATGTAAGTCTTATCACCATCCTGAGGTTCCACGTTATTCAGACACAATTGACCTTCGAAGGCGCAACATAATTTGGAGTGTAATGTAATACAATTGATTGATTATTCGTTTATTTTCATCGCATGTTGACACACCGCAACATGTTACAGCAAGCAAATAAAGAAAAATATAATAAATAACCAGTGATCTCGACAATTACAAGGGCATAAGATGAATTAAATACCTTATGAGACATACGTGGTCGCGTGTGTAGTTACGAGCTACAGACAATGCGAAAGAGATTAAATGCGATTAATCTGACGTAATATGATGGACTATGCTAGAATGGAACGTGGCATAATGCGAAATGTGAAAATTATACAAACAATTTGTTAAACAATATTAAACAAGGTGCAGACAAGATGATATAAAACAAGATGTAAGGTGTTCAATGCGGTGTAACTGAATATCTCTCACCGTTTTCAATATTTGTTTGAATCCTGTCGGTCTCTGTAACGGGTACTGGTGGTCCGGTATTTCCAGTGTAACTGTACGTCCAGAAGATCTGAGCCGGGGGTACGCTGTGTAGCTGCGTACAGTTCAAACAAATGTAGTCATTCTGGTCTAGATGTGCTCTGGTGGGTAAAGGGTTGGGCGGATATGTCGCCATCCAGACCATTTGGAGGAAGGTCAAGTTGGTCATCGTCTTTCCGTGATTATTGCTGATGGTGCATTGGTAGTAACCTTCGTCCGTGTAACGAGTTGGAGAAATGACGATTAGCCAACTCCAGGAGATTGATATATGTTGCTTGCGTTCATGTTTAACGGTTGACCGTTTCTCGTCCATTCGTAGCTTGAGAAAATATGCAGTAAAACACAATTACATACATTTATGCATACACATGCAAACATACATACATACACACATACATACATACAAGAATACCTATATACATACATTCACAGATACAAATATACGTAGACATAAACAAATAATTATAGATAGAGACCACATCACTCATTCTCTACGACAACTTCATTGGTTACCTATCCAGGCTCGTATATCCTTCAAAATCTGTCTTCTGATGTTCAAGATTATGTTAGGCTTAGCTCCACCTTACTTGTCATCTCTAGTTACACCATGTGCAGCCCTTAAACCAAGGCGAGGTTTACGTTCAGCGTCAAAAGGAGACTTATAGTCAAAAGATCAAATCTTCAATTTGGAAACAGGATGTTTGAAGTAGCTGATCCAGCTGAATGGAACTCTCTGCCAGAATCAGTTCTAAGATCCACTTCAATAAATACTTTTAAAACTAAACTCAAAACTCATTTATTCTCTAAGTGCTATAATTAACTAATGCACTGTAACGCGTCCTTTGAGTAAGACTCTGTTTTAGTAAGGCGCGTTATAAATATAAGTTGTATTGCATTGTATTAAATACATACATGCACCCACAAAATGCTAACATACATACATACAAGCACATACAAACATACACACGCACATATATACATGCTTAAAATTGCATATATGCAATCACATACAATGCTTACATGCATACAAACACATACATACACATATACGTATTTACATACAGAAATACATACATACATGCACACAATAAGGTTAACGCGCTATAGATGCTGTGCTTTGTGGAAGATACTTGGTCGTATATCACCTATGTCTTGTCGCCATTTTTGATTGGTCGACCTGTAACACGTCGACCGTTTCCCGCTGGCCACTGACGAATGCTTGTACTTGTGTATACGGCAATCAAACCTCGCTGTACAGGTCAGACTATTCCCGCGAGTGACGCAGCGTCCATCAGGAATCTGGGGCACGGTAGCCGGATCGTTTGAGCGTTCGGCCTGTTAGGCGGAGAGTACGGGTTCGAGTTCCCAGTCAGACGGTCATTGTGTATGGACTTTCAGCAAGTCCTTCACTCACACTTTCTCAGCGCCATCGATGTTTGTCGTGTGGCCGTGCGCACTTCTGAGGAGGACAATATCATTATCGTAACTCGTTTGTATTATTGTTTTGTATAAAGATCGATAAAACTCGGCAACGGGTTACCGAAGTGGCTTTTGGGCCAGTCATTTATCTAAAGATGTTTTATTTTGTGACTCTTGTTACTCACATCGGGGTAGGGTAACCAGTTCCGACGCATGGCAAACTAATGTTTCTCGTCTCCACGTATTGTACCAAGATCGGAGGACCGCTGACGAGACTGGGAGGTACACGAACTAAAACAACATCAAAAGATTCGCCTTTCAAGGGTGAAGAACACGTAAGCATAGAATAGACGTATATATATAGTACTTGGTACTTGTACTTGAGCACAACTCGAGCACAGATTTAAGCATACTTGTACTCGCATTGTACTTGAGACCAAAGTACTTGTCCTCGTACTTGTACTTGAGACCAAAGTACCTGAAAAATGACAGTTTTTATAGGCAGTTCTTTTATAATTTCCGGTGTTTAGATGGACCACAATAGTCATCTTGATCAAACTTTCCTTGGGATTCCTTTCCGGTGCCATTTTAAATAAATATATTGCGTTATAATCTAAGTACTTGTACTTGAGACCTAAGTACTCGAAACAACTCTGAAGACTAGCTTATAATACGACATGCTAGGCCTAAAAAGAACCACTTTATAAGTTATACCGTCTTCACTTTGTGTCCACGCGAACGACATGAACAAGAGAAGTATAGCAGAGGCTGCAGAGGCTGAGGCCATCGTCTGTCACGGATCAGTTGCTCGAACCTGATGTTCAGAAACAAGCAGTAACGTACCTCCAAAAGACAACCAAAAGTCGTCAAAGCTAGACATGCATGTATGTGCGTATATGCATGCATGCATGTATGTATGTATGTTTGTATTTGTGTATGTATTTATATGCATGTTCATATGTGTGTATACATCATTGCATGCATGTATGTGTTTATTTATATTTGTGTGTATGTATGCATGTGTGTATTGATGTATTTATGCATAAGAATGTATGTTTGTATGTATATATATGTATTTATATATGTATTTTTGTATGTATTTATGCATATGTGCATGTATGTATTTTTTTCTTTGACTTCGTACAGCATCTTTCTTCTTTGTTTCTCTTCCGTCAGGCCGGGACCGACCATGAGTCCTCAACTTGACGTCTCCAGGTTTCTCTGTTCCTGATTTTTTCTATTGCCTCTCTCATATTCAGGTTCATTTTCTCTAGATCCTCTCGTATGTTATCCATCCATGTTTTTTGCTGTCTTCCTCGACTTCTGGTTCCCTCCACGTATCCGTGCAGTGCCGCAGCTGGGAGTCTGTTGTTGTCCATTCTCATCACATGTCCCAGCCACGACAGTCTTTTCTTCCTGATTTTGTCGATGACCGTTTCTTTTTGTCCCAACTCTCTTCTAGTCACCTCACTTCTAATCCTATCTCTTCTGCTTCTGCCTTTTATTCTTCTCAGCCAGTTCATTTCTGCCACCAACAATCTTCTCTCGTCCTCCTTTCGCATACACCAGCATTCTGAGCCATATAGCAGCACTGGGATGACGAAGGTCTCGTATAATTTCATCTTGGTTCTCGTTGATATTCCCTTGTCCCTCCAGATCCTGTGTAGTTTACCGAACATCGCGCAGGCTAGAATAGTTCTCCTCTTGATGTCTTTGGTGCATCTTCCGTCCTCTGTTCATGTTAAGGTTTCTTGGTCTTTTTCCCAGATGGTGACCAATCCTCTTCTGGCAGGGTAAGGAAGCCGGTGGGCCAGTTTTTTTTATGGCCTCATGCGCCCTCGGGTGTCCTTCCAACACCTGCCTTCTGCGTTGGCCAGCTATTTTCGGGGTTCCCGGTGAGCCTGTCCACCTCGCGAGTCGCCCAAGGTGGTCCTTCAGTCCAGGGCTTTCACCACTGGACTTTCACCACTGATGGCATAGCCCACCGGGCAATCCCCTACTTAGCTGTTCACCCCCTACCGCGGTGAGGTGCAGGTAGGACTTTGGATTGTACAGCATGCAATCAATTAACTAAGTATTCATAAAGCGCCCCTTCAAGGAAGCTATTCATAGGCGTTCCCAGCCCAACCCCGGCGAAAGATAAGAGTTTTTAGAACAGAAAAAAGCGGTGGACGAGTCTGGAGGAAGCGACCGCAGCTCAGGAGGAAACCCATTCCAAATTGTGGGCCGAGAAAGAGTGCTACTGCATATATAGTAGCGGTGCGTGCGAAAGGAACAGAGAGGTCACTGCGGATGTCAGAGCGAAAAGAGCGGTGACCAGATGGAGCAGAGGCACGAGAACAAGGCTGGCGCAGATAGGAGGGAGCACGGCCATGCTAACATTTGCAGACTGTCTTTAAACACTGTTTCGATCACAGATGCAGCGCTTTTGTGAGTCACTGAAATAGACCTATACTTGTATACATACATGTATACGGACATTTTATAAAGACTCTACTAAGTCGCAGAAACGATTGTTGCATGCCTGATATAGACGTCACTATACTTGAGGGACGGTCAGTTTATTGGGAGAGGAAGAGATGGACAGTCGAGGGTGAAAGTTAAGTAACCGATGGATTAACGAAAGAGGAAGTTGTCGATTGCAGGGTGAAACTGTTGGGACTGACCTTTTAAGTAAAGGTGTTTAATTTATGCTATTCCTACAATACCAAAATATCAGTTTTCCTACATATATACTGTGTCAAATCCGTATGCAATTCGTATTTCACAGGCTACTCGTGAGGACCTAGAATCCCAACATCGTATACAATTGTACCTATAGAATTGTATTCGTAAAATCCAAATTTATTTCTAAAGCGCTAATCTACGGCTAAGCTTAGGGCACCAGCTTATTCATGGGAGCTACGTCGTGTCAAGCGATGTCAAGGGAAGGTCCGAGACCGGTTGCCAGGGAGACCAAAGAGAGTAGAGAGCTGCTAGGATTGATAGCTTTACTATAGAGAAGCCAAATGCATTCATAAAGTCAAACTTTAAGAGAATTATATGTTCACCTTGTAACTAATCCTCTTTTGTAGACTAATACCGAAGGTGACTATCGTTTCAAAAGTTTGCGACGATATGCCTCCTTTCAAGTAATTGACGTATACTCAGGACTCGCCTGCAAAGCTAAGTGATAGATATATCAATAAGGAAGTTGGGTGTTGGATAGTTCAACGGGCGTTATCTCAACTCGGTTTATGAATGAAGTGAATTGTCTCATGATGGATCAATATATGACACAGGTGAAGGCTGGTAGATCGCAAAACTCAAGGAGTCCTTCCACAAACAGCTTTTTTCATCGTTATCAGTGATTGCATCTTCGCTGATCAGGACGGCATATGCTGTCGTATTATTTGGTACCCCTTCGTTAAAGTCCACCTTGATTTGTATGTCCTGTACAGAGGTTTTAAGTCGTTCGGATTGCCTGCGCACGTCCAGGAAAAAACCGTCGGCTGAAGACTAATAAATGTTGACAGTCGTTGGCGGCACGTATTCTCATAACTTGACCTTTGTCATATTCCAATTGCCTGATTAGAGCCAAGCCTCTGAAATATTTTGCCCATGCAGAAAAAGCGATTGTCAAACATCTTTTTGATAGTCTGATAGTATAGGTCACAAATAAAATAGTCATTACGATGATTCGACGAATCACCTGCAATTATTCTATATTGATATAAGTAGCTGTATACCTACAATCGTTAAGTAGGGCCTATGTATGATGATCGACAACTTGACCTGCAATTATTCTACACTCATGTAACTGCAACTAAGCACAAGCTCTTCGTTATCTCCGTAATCTTATCTGTCGACCTCTTTCGGCTGCCTCTGGCCGTCCTCTCCGTTCTTTAGACCGACATGACCTCTTGGTCCCTCGAACTCGGACCTCTATGGCTCAACACCGTGCCTACGCATCTGTTGACCCGTCCCTCTGGAATGATCTTCCTTCCATGACTCGTTCTCAGATCCTCACTGGGGGCATGTCTGCTACTTCTCGCTGTCTTAAGACTTTTCTTTTCTCACGGAGTTCCTCGCACTGGGAGCGCCTCTGATTAGGTTGTACTGCGAGAGGCGCTTTATAAATTCGTAAATGCAGTACAATACAATGCAACTAGAAATTTATATAGCGCCTCTTCCAGAGAAACTGGTCAGAGACCTTCTGGTCGTGGTCGTAAACTCTTCGCTAGTAAAGCGCTCAACATGTTTAATAGATAGAAAACAGCCATTGGTTTGAGGTGTTAGGCTGTTTGCGACTTCATTATCTTAGCCTCAGCATATGAGGGCGAGTGGCCAGTCCTCTCCCACGCCGTCTCATGGTCCAACCAACAAATGTACGGTCAATGAACTCATTATAGCTGCTTTGGATAGGAGTACAGGTGGAACAGAATCTCGAAACCAAATTTCTGCCTTGGCGGGATTTGAACCCCGACCTCTCGATTGGCAGTCCCGCGCGATGACCCCTGTATATAACTAGATTATTGCCCGTCCGAAGACGGCTGTCAAAGATTTTAAAAATCTATTGCTATAGAACAAACCACGGATCCAGTTAGACACGCGGCCTAAGTAAATTGGTCCATTTAATCCTGCTAAGCTCGTTCGTTTCAGCCTGTTCGCCACCTAAACCAAGTGCTCTTATAACAAACCACGGATCCAGTTAGAGACGCGGCCTAAGTATAAAGTATATTGTCCCGTTCAAACCCGTTAAGCTCGTTCATTTCAGGCTGTTCACCACCTAAGTTAATTAGTTTAAGCCAGTTTTTAGCCATTGTTTTAAAAGAGCAGTCTTTACGGTATATTAAAATTTACGTTGAATTAAGTGTAAAAAGAACGTCCGTTGGAAGTTCGCCATTTGTATATAGTGACCTCATTGGTCATGAAAATTCATTAGTTGGAAGCGACCAGTAAGAGGAGCGCAATATTTCATGACGCACATTTTTGTCCGCTTATATTATTAATGTGCCTTAAAATCGAAATTCTGTTGTTCGCATATAGCTTTAACGCCTGCGATAATGCATCGCATTTTGAGATCAGTAAGAGAGGTGTTTCCCGTTCCCTACAAATCACATTGGGTTATAGGCCTATAGGCCCTAACATTAAAAGACGAAAATTACACGCCAGTAACATTAATATATTCGATTCAAATTATGAAAATAGAAAATAAGCCTGCAACACACGCGTTCTGACCGTAACTCTAGAAAAGCACAGAATTGCATTGTAAATTATAAATGCGACTGGGTAAATGACTAAATGAGTCTGAATTCGGATTTTAAACTTTTCCAGTTAAAACAATATAATTCAAGTAGTTCCAGAGCAGGGAGTGGGGATTTTAAGGCATATTAATAATATAAGCGGACAAAAATGTGCGTCATGAAATGTTGCGCTCCTCTTATTTGTCGCTTCCAACTTGGGGAGAGTTGCCAAGGATGAAAAGCAGAGGACCGAGGCAAGATTTAATTCCATCACAATTTTGTCATTTGAACGTCAACTTGTATAACTGACGACAGGCCTAACTAAGCCAAAGCAAGTAAATAAATAAATTATTAGAGTCAATTTCTGGTAACATTGTAAAATCATTAATTCAACAAGAATTTCTTTCGCCAATTACATTGTAAATTATAAATTCGTTTGCTCACCTCAGTGATTTTATAATGATGTCTTCAAAAGGTATTTTATATGACCAGGTCCAGGTAGCGGCCGTCTGCACTTTAGGCCAGATTGAAGGATGAGTAATCAGTGGACTCACTGCTGATTTGTGTGATAGTTTAATAATAGCGTTCAGAGGTAAGGTAGCATACAAGTGACACCTCTCCCACAGTCCTACTTCCTCTGGTAGTACCGGATAGCTGAAAAGACTGAACTCTAGATCACTTGAAGGCCAATCCATCTGAAGCCCCCTCCCGTTTCCTATGCGTACGTACATTATCAGTAGACCCCTCCCCCCATACGCAAGCATACACAAGCACATGCATTTCAGTTACCCCTCCCCTCCATGCGTACGTAATATGTGAACCGAGGTGTACGATCTGTGAGTTTTGTACCCCAGGATCAGTAGACTGGCAACAGTTAGTTAAGTGTCACTTATGTAACCGGGTGTTCCATGGTCGTTGGGTGAAGTCTTACACGACTAGCGATGGGATGAACAACAATTTTTTATGTACTTTTAAATTTCTCCCCTAGGTGATATTGAGGATAATCCAATTTTTTCCGGAATGTGTCAGAGGTGTTGGTGCAGGTGTCACGAAATAGAGTATCCCCCATACATGCGTATCCACCTTAGCGAAATGGAGTATTCGGTTTAGTTTGCATTTTTGGCGGTTTCTAAGTGTATTCAGTCGTACTGTTTGGATTTATTGCACACATAAAATGTTTGAATTGCGTATCTTTAGTTTGTACGTCGACCTGAAATCAATTTACTTTGTTTTTGGTGATTTTGACTGGAATTTCGTCGAGGCTATCGTGATGCGTATGACGAGGGGGGATAGAATGGTTCATCCCACCGGATACTCTAAACCGGTTTATTCCATCCGGGGGGATAGGCTTTAGGGGGGATAGTCTGTCACGCGACACAGGCACTGCAGAGCAAACTTGTATGGAAATTCAACTTAACAGCCTAAAAGTATATTTCCATTCAGAAAAAGACGACAATAAATATTTACTTAACAACCAGGACCTTGATCCAGATGCAAACTTTTTAGCAGTCAATCTAATGTGAGCAGGTACAGTACACCAGATAAGCTGAAAACTGAGTTTAGATCAGTGTAGCAAGGTCTATCTATAATGCATCTTAACTATAGGAGTCTAGAACCGAAGTTGGATGAAATCCAATCCCTCTTAGTTCAACTGCCGGTGAAGGTGTCGGCAATAACGAAACTTGGTTGGACCACTCAACTGCTTCTCACTGGATACAATCTTATTCATAAACCTAGAAAAGTGGGGACAGGCGGTGGAATTGGATTCTTTGTTAACATGGAGGTCCAATATCACGCTTTGGACCCACCTGGAAGTAGCCACTTGCATAGCATACTTGCGAAAGCTTATTTTTAACCAAAGAAAAAGACCGATTTCGCTTTGGGTGTTATCTACAAACCACCAGGTAGGCTACTAACATGACATTATTTAACGAAGAATTTAACTCTGCTATCTGAGCTCATGATTAATAAAAAAAATGGTCCTAGCAGGAGATGTTAACATTGAGTTACTAAAAGCAGAAGAGCATAGGCCCACTAACATATTTTATAATTGCATAACATCGCACCAGGTACTACAATATTCAGACCTACGAGGATCGCAGAACTGAACTCTTCTTTAATCGATAACATTTTACCACTAAGTGGAATAATGTAAATGATTCGACGATAATAGTTACTGACATATCTGACCACTTGCCGATCATGATCCAATTGAGTCTAGATATACTCAATTTTAACAAACTTGGGAAAATGAGCCAACGGAAAAAGGTGAGAGATAAAAGGTGTATTTCCAAACCTTGCTTCAACAAACCGATTGGGCCCATGTATACTGCTTGTGCTAATGGTGATGCGAATATGGCATACAATCTTTTATGGAGAATTACCAAAACGCGTATAATAAAGCCTTCCCACTAGCCCCAATAACTAACAATAAGCAATGCTGAAATAATCAATCCTGGATGACCTCGGGTCTTCTTAAAACCTGTAAAATAAAAATTAATTATATTTAAAATTTATCAAGCAACCAAACGAAGCCAATAAAAATAAGTTCATAATATATAGAAATAAATTTAAAGCGGTGAAAAAAGGCTGAAAGGATATACAGTGAAATAGAATTTCAAAAACACAATAACAACTTTTAAAAGAAATGGCAAATTATAAGGTCAGTTCTCAAAACTGACAATAAAAATACTAGGATTGATCTAGTGGATATTAATGGACTACTGATAGATAATGATGAAACCATGGCCAATAAATTTAATAATATTATTTTGCCAGTATACCACAAAACCTGGCTGAAAAATCCAACCGTCGACAAATTCATATGATAAATATATGAAAACTTTCTGTACCAATGCCCTCGCTCTTTTCTTAACTACCTGAAGAAGTTATCAACATAACTCATACTATTAACCTTTTCCACTGAAATAAAATTTGTATGTCGAAAAAGTCCAATTGGAATATCATTTTACGCTAAAACCTAAGAACAGCACCTAAGCCATAAGAGTATTATTTACTCATTACCAAAGTAACACAATGATATTTATTGCAAAGTTTGAGAGATTAGAAATTAAAACATGTTGTACAGTGCCTTATTTTACTTATATGTGGTCATTGTACAGTATTCTCATTTCAACACCATTCCTTCCGCTTCATTCATCGTCATCACTCGCCGTCCCATAGTTCATCTTTCTGCCATTAACTCCCGGCAAATCTTGCTCACTCTTCTGCTTTCCGGTAACACCAAAACAAATACTGGTCCCAGCAAGCATTCTTCACTTCATAAATCCAGGTCTCCCAACAAGAAATTTCTGCTTTATTCCCTCAATATTCGGTCTTTTCTCAACCCCCAAAACTCCATCGCCCTAAATGATGTTGTCACCTGTTGCCGTCCACCTGATCTCATTGCCCTTCAAGAAACATGGATCTCCATGCCCTTCAAGAAACATGGATCTCCATTTCGTCCTCTGGCCCTCATCGCTCCGATTGCACTCCTCGTGGTTACTCCCTGCTAAGCTTTCCTCGCATCACCTCCTCCTCAAAATCTGCAAACATTTCTGGTGGCAGCACTGCCTTCTTGGTCCGTGAACCGGCTGGCGTCTTAAATTCCTCTTGCCATACCTTCCGCTCTTTCGAATGCTCCTCCACAACTCTTCGACTTGTTTCAGACCTGCTCACAGTTTTCAATATTTAACGCCCTCCCACCTCGTCCACCTAATCCTTCAAACCCTCTATCTTCCTTGATGAATTTGGCTCTCTCCTCTGTCTTGCTGACACTACTCCCAACGAGTTCTTACTCACCGGTGACTTCAACATTCATGTGGACAATCCATCGGACCCTCTTACATCGGATTTCCTTAACCTCCTGTCGTCAGCAGGGCTGTAGTGGTAAAAGTTGAGTGGTAAAAGTTGAGGTGAGTATACGCTACCGGTGACCAGCGGCGTCAGTAGGGCTGGTGTCACCGTCCAAAACATTAAAAGACCTTTTTTAGGAATTCGTCTAAGAAAAATTTCTGACTTTTCACCAATTCTCTGAAAATTTTCTGACTTCTTACGATTTCGTCTCTGAAAAAGTTGATGACTTTTTTTAGTCATTCGCCCTAAAAACCTTTCAAAACCTCTCTTTTCCCTCAAAATTTCATTACTCAGTAGCTATACGGTCTCTACAGAGGTAAGTATACGCTGTATACCCGCGTATACCCTCGTCTACAGCCCTGAGTATACGCTCTCAAATTTCTCTAGAGGTAAGTATACGCTGTATACCCGCGTATACCCTCGACTACAGCCCTGGTCCTCAGTCAATCTCATCCAACCTGTTCACTTCCCGACCCATGTCAAGAATCCCACCCTTGATCTCCTCATCACCTCCGACGTTTCCCTCTTATCTCTCAAACTATCACACTCTGTTCTCAACATTACTGATCACTATCTCATCATGGCTGACCTTGAAATCAAGCCTTACGCTCGGCCTCCTTCCTCGACTCATTCTTTCCGTCTCACCGGATCCATAGACCGTCAGGCATTCATCCATGACATTCTTGACTCATAATTGGTTCTAAATCCTCCCTCTTCCCTTGATGACCTGTTCTCTTGTTACAATTCCACACTTTCCAACCTCCTTGACTTTCATGCACCACTCATCACCAAAACCAGTTCACACGCCAGCAACCCGTTGTTTACTTCGTACCTCCAAGCCTTTATAACTTTCCGCAGGCGTCTTGAGCACATCTACTAGCACACTTTTGACCCTGCAGCTAGATCTAAAGCCCTCAATACCTTGAAATCAGCTACCAACAAATACCACAAACTCATCGCTGCTGCCAAATGGAAATACTACTATTGACTTATCCTTTCCAGCGCCTCAAACCCTAGACATCTCTGGAAAGCTGTTAGCACCCTCCTTCATCGCAAATCTCCCTCCCAACTGCCTAGCTCTATTCCATCCTCCTCTGTTGCTTATACCTTCTGTTCATTTTTTTCAGACAAAATCTCATCCATTCGCTTTACATTACAATCTCTTCTAGACACACTTACCCCTAGCCACCTCCAGCACTGATTCACCCCTTCTCTCAACCCTCCTCTTTCTACCTCTCAGTCATCGCTCCCGTTTCGACAATTATAAGTTCCTTGCTAGAGGCGTCTGCACCATAGAAACCTTGGAGCAAATGCTCCATCCAAGAAATGGGGTGGGGGAGATCTGTCAGTGTGTGTGCCACCATTAATGCGGGAAAGGAAGGGGAGGGTGGAAGAAGGAAGAGGGAAGGGACGTTGCTCCAATGACTTCTGTGGGAGATAGACTCCCCCTGTTCCTTGTGATACTTTATGTGTTCTTTTGGTTCATCTGTATGTGTCTCATTGTAGATAATAAAGCTGTTGACCACGCCAACTTCCAATAACCAGAAAAGGTCTTTTCATTATCTTTGCTGATGATACTGTGTTTCACTCTCACAAGTCCCTAACCGAATTATATAAAATTATAAACCTAGAAATTTCTTGTGCGGTTGATTGGTTTAGAGTTAATAAACTATCGCTAAATATTTTAAAAACTAATTTTATCATATTCAGGTGATACAGGAAATCTACCCCACAAACTAATGCTGATTTGCTTATTGACAGCAATAAAATCCCACAGGTAACTACCACAAAATTCATCGGGTCTATATTGACCAACATTTAAAATGGTCAGAACATATTAAAATCATATCAACTAAAATCGCCAAAAATAGGGATACTAAATCGCTTGGCATCGTATCTACCTAAAAGAGCCCTACTAAACCTTTATTATTCTCTAATATATCCATATGTGGCACATTGTAGCGTCTGGGCTTCTAACTATGCTCACCGTTTGTATAAACTCAATATTCTGTAAAAAAAAGAGCAATACGAGTGATAGCGAGGGTTTCTCCTAACTCGCATACTAACCAATCTTTCAATAGTTTTAACATAAGCCTACTTGCAGTTGCCCAGATCAATACTCTACAAATAAGTGAATTCATGTATAAATATAAACATAAATTATTTACCTCTTACTTTTAAGGATTACTTTAATTTGTCATCAGATACTCATGGATATACTACCAGACAAATTGAATTTTACCGTGAAGTTTTCGCTCCCACTAACACATTTGTTAAGAAATAAATAAAAATTAGTAAGAAATTTGTCTTACCATTCAAATCGTGTATTAAGAAATAATAGCTTACATAGATCTTCCCAGAAGATACGAGTTTTTTGCGCGACCAAAAAAATCGAAGAGTTTTGAGAAACGAGATAATTTTGGTATGGTAATGGAGCCCACATAATTTCTGGGGACAAGTTTGAAAAAAATTCTTTTAAATATATTGAAGATAGGCCTACGGTTCACCAAGTTGTGTTTGAAAACATACAAGTATATATAAAAAACGCGAAATTTGTGGCATAACACAAATTATTTTGAAATTGTTGGCTAAAGCTATAAGTACCATAACCTAGGGACGATATCGGAGTGGATCAATTTAGATTCAAATAAATTTTAATAAATTACGTTATAACTTGAATTACTTTCAAAGATCTTAACTTGTTGGCTGATCAATAACATTTTAATCTCAACTTTTAGCATGATCACACTAGGTGTTGTTTTGCCGATAAATGACCGAGAACAGCTATATTGTTATTTCATGCATTTACCAGAAAATGACTCATTGACACATAAATAGTTAGCTTTATAAAAGTAATAACGTCTGGGTATACTGGACAAACAACGCATATCCAGTACAGCTCAAGCGAAACGAAATTACGCACCGTTGGTGAGGGTTGCTTCGTAGAGCGTGTAGACGAGTTCCGCTTGACTGTGTCCGTTCGATGCCTGGCACTTGTACTGTCCAAGTCGGCTCCTTCCACCATCCGCATCGCTCTGCATATCAACGATGAGCGATCCGTTGGTGGCCACATAGATCGTCTGGTTCTCTAGGATCGGGACTTCGTTGAAGAACCAGGACAGGGTGACGGCTGTGCTGTCGTCCGTGGTCGTCTGACAGTCGAAGACTTCCACAGAGAATGGAACCCAGGCGCGGCCGCCTGTGATAATCTTCGTCGCCTCTGCACAGTATGTTGTAAAATTCACTGTGGATATTAGAAAGAGGTGGAGAAGGAGGAAAGAGACAAGTGGAAGGAGGAGAAAGTAGAGAAATGTGGAGCAGGAAGAAGAATACGAATAGGAAAAGGCCCAAGAGGAATAAAAAGATGTTGATGAAGAAGATGATGATGATGAAGAAGAAGAAGAAGAAGAAGATGATGACGATGAAGGTGAAGATGATGAAGATGAAAACGAAGAAGATGATGAAGATGAAAACGAAGAAGATGATGAAGTTGAAGATAACGAAGATGATGAAGGTGAAGACGATGAAGATGAAGAAATGGCTGACATCAGGATTTGATGTTGATGGTGATAAAATAGATAAGGATTTAAATCGCAGGTTTAGTCCTACAGTAAATCTGATATCCTCAAACCTCATATTCGCATTAATTGATAGGTTTTTAGAATAAGCTATATAAATGGCCAGCGAGGCTATATAATTAAGTTACCTAAGACGTTGATGTATCCCTGTGCGAAGGCGTATCCGTAGCCGTTGGTGGCATTGCACTGAATGGAGGCAAGGTCACTGGGGTTGCAGGTCTTGCACAGACCGGAAATGGTCAGCATCTTCCGGTCAGCGGTCAGGCTGTACTTCGGTGGAAGTGAATCAGCTGTCGACGGCAAAGTAGGAAAAACGATTCACATGAAGATTTGATACATGTTATCATAGTCTAATGCCCCGTTGCGCCACCTTGTGATTGGGTATACGTTTATAGGCCTGCCTTTGAAATTTATTAATTAAATTGCAGGATAGATCGGATAAAGAAATCTAGCTGTTTCATACCATGAATAGCTGTTAGTTGGGATCTACGTGGGATCTACGGAAGCCTACCATTTTGGCCTTTTCCTAGCTACTCTTACTTTCCTTACAACGTTTACAAGAATGCTAACGAGCAACTTCTTGTATACCACCGAATAATAGTAATAACAGTAATAGCAATACTCATGATATAATAATAATAATAATAATAATAATAATAATAATAATAATAATAATAATAATAATATTAATAATTATTATTATTTTTTTATTATGATAATCATGACAATTATAATGTCAATTTCAAAATACTACTACTACTACTACTACTAATAATAATAATAATAACAATGTTTGGCCGTGCTTGAGTCGGGAGCACCTCTGAGTAGCCCCTGGAAAAGGTGCTATATAAATACTCGAATGAATGAATGAAACAACAACAAAACACATAAAAAAATAGGAGGAGGAGGAGGACGACGACGACGACGATGATGAGAAGGAGAAGGAGGAGGAGGAGGAGGAGAAGAAGAAGAAGAAGAAGAAGAAGAAGAAGAAGAAGAAGAAGAATGATAATAAATATTTATAAAAAAAATATAATTGATGGTGGTGGCAGTAGTAGTAATGATATTATAGTTACGATTGAGCTGGAGTCCGTCCTTGAACCAGACGATAGATGTAAGGTTGGGTACAGCGCGTGGATCACACGAAATATTCACAGTACCTCCTTCCGTCACATTCACATCATGTGGCTGTAGGTCGATGCTCAAGAAGATCGGACGAACTGAATACAAGAATACAGATTAACTGGCTGGCTGCTTGGCTGACTGATTGACTGGTTGAGTGGCTGGTCGGTTGGCTGGTTTACTGGCTGGCTGGTTGGCCGTCGATTTGGTTTTGCTTGGCGACTTGCTAACTTAGTGACTTCTTCTCCTTCTTTCTCTTCCTCTTCTTCCTTTATCTTTACTTTCTCTTCCTCCTTCTCGTATCCAGTGATGGGCAATAGTTAACTAAAAAGTTGCTAAATTTTAGTTTAACTAAAAAATTTTAGTTAAGGATGAAGTTTAACTTAAAAAATTAGTTTAGTTAAAACCATAGTTTAACTAAAAAAATTTAGTTGCTAACTAAAAGTTTAACTTAAAAAAATCAGCAAAACGCAACTATTTTCCGCAATGAACATTGAACACTGTCGACAACTCAACGTGAAACTTAATGATTAACACTGCATGGTTTTAGCATTAACAGCCTATGTTTTCAAATTCATACACCACTTACAATATGCCTGTAACTGTATGCTAGAACAGTGCACATTGCATAGTTTGAAGGTGAAATTGTCATTGGCGCTGTGCATTATTACAGTTCACTTAACCTCTGTTATTGTGAAAATGTTTGTCGTAAAAAGTTGGAAAAAGTTTAGCTACTTTTTTTAGTTTAGTTAACTAATTTCCAAAATCAGTTGCCAACTTTAGTTAAACTCTATTTTTTTAGTTGGAAAATAGTTTTAGTTTAACTTAAAAAAATAGTTTAGTGCCCATCACTGCTCGTATCCATATTATATTCTTTGTTTCACCTTCCTCTTCTTCGTAATCTTACTCTTCCCGTTCTGACTCTTCCTCTTCTCACTTCCTCTACTTCTTCCTCTTCTTTCTTTCTTTCTTCCTTCTCCTCCTCCTCTTCCTCTTCTAGATCGGTATCATCTACCTTAGATCCGTAACGCAGTACCAGATCTACAAATTACCATAAACGGTCAGGTTCCAGGGATAGCCAGGATGACCTTCTCCGACTCCATTGGAACCTTCACACGAGTAGTGTCCAGCATCCTCGAGTCTCAGCTTTCCATCAATCAGGTGCAACCCTGTGCCAGAATTCGATACGGTCCAGCGACTCGGTGGAGGGTTCTGAGAGTCTTTGTACCATGTAATCGTTGGCGTTGGTCTAAGAAAGATATCAAAACGGTGGAAAATTAAGAAAAGAAGAGGACGAGGAAGCAGAAGAAGAGGTGAAACAAAAGAAAGCGAAGAAGAATGCGAAGAAGAAGAAGACGATGACGATGACGACAAGAGACAAAGGAGAAGAAGAACAGAAAGGAGATGATGACAAAGAAGAATGCTCAGGATGAGCAAGAAAGGGAGAAAATAAATGGAAGAAGGTGAAGAACAGAAGGAGAAGAAAAACAGGAAGAAAAACAGGAAGAAGAAAAAGTAGAAACAGTATATATATACACTGTGTCCCAATTGAACTGATACCCTTTTTGTTTTGGTAATAAATCTGTCAATTCTAAATATAATTCAATAAACTTTCATGCATTGAAAGAGGGATAAATTATCAATATTTTCTGGAAATTTCATAAAATTCTGTCAACAGGGTCAAAAGTTATGAACATTCAAATTTGGACAAACAAAATTCGAACTTTCTAACATATAAAAAGTCATTTTTTTAAATTTCTTTTATTAAAATTTAGAATTCGACAAAAACATCAAGACATCAACATTTTAAATTAATTTGAATCAAATGTCCTTCAAAGTTGATGTTACAAATGCCCGCCATTAGCTCGAGTACATGCTCTAAGGCGATCTCGCCAATGTTCATTGATTGCACGATCAACAATTTCTTGATCAAAACGATTCCATTCCTGGACAACTCGCTGTTTGAGATGGTCAATGTCGCGTATACGCGGGTTTGGGATAAACACGTTCTTGAAGGACGCTCCATATCTTGTAGTTGAGCGGATTGAGATTATGGCTACTGGAGGACCAAAGAGTGGGTGAAATAAGATCTGGAGTTTCTCTTGACAGCAGAGCCACAGTTTCTCTTGCTCGGTGAGCTGGATACACTGCGCTGCTGGAATATGAAATTTCTTCAAAAACCTTTTTGTTCCGTAATGTTTTTCTTGTCTTAAAATTCTAATCAAGCTCAAGTCATCTTCACTGAAAACCATTTTCTTTTATTATCGTCTGCTTAAATGGAAATGAAGTCATTATGACGTCATACCTTCTTAGTAAGTAAGGTATGCAGTTTGCAAAAAATAATTTTATCTTTTACATGTTGGAAAGTTCGAATTTTGTTTGTCCAAATTTGAATGTTAATAACTTTGGAATCTGTTGACAGAATTTAATGAAAGTTTCAGAAAATATTGATAATTTATCCTTCTTTTAATACTTACAATTTTATTGAATTATATTTAGAATTGACAGATTTATTGCCAAAACAAAAATGGTATCAGTTCAATTGGGACACAGTGTATATACGTCTACCGACGTAAGGCAGGTAAAGGTAATGTGAGGTAGACATGCATGATTTGAAAAACCTCGTATATAATATATATATATATATATCTTATACGACCTGCCCGAAAAGAAAGAGCGCCAGGTCATTGGTTCTCCTTCGAAACCGATCGGTCGATCGTCCATTGGATATGGAAACATTAACAGTGGTGGGTATTCTGTTTGACTCCCAGGATCTGAAACCACCACAATCCTATAAATGACACGCATGATTTGAAAAGCCTCGCAGGCAGTGAAGCAGAAAAGGTGATACGAGACAGACTGACATCTATGCCATATGATGTAGTGTCTGGTAGCGCATTGATTGTTACCTTGCAGGTGACGCAAGTCAGGTAAAAGCAAAGGTGGGGTTAATATAAAGGTGAAGGTAAAATTAAAGGTAAGGTAGACATTTATGCATGGTTGGGATAGCCTTGGTAAATGATACATGCATCAACATCGTCAGTTCCTGCATTTGACGGCGATCGGTATACGACTATATCATCTCCACTGTTCTCTTTACTATTAAACGAATACATTGTGTCATAGCCTCGTGAATGTAAATGTAAATCTCCGAAATTTCTCAGCGCCACACAAAAGCCACGTCAGGGAGACCAGTTTATTCACCGGTTCTATATATAGCAAATCAAGTGCGCAATAGCGAAACTGCCTTGACCGTTACGGTGCCAAGTTAGAGTCCGGGGAGGTCAAGCCAAGGAGAAAGCAGGGTGCTTCGATGGAAATCTGTGATGATGGCGGATATGTGGTGGCACAGGAATGGAATCAGGGTAGGATAGCTTGAGGAGTTCGGTTTTCAGTCGTGAGTGGAAAGCAACGGAGGACAGTGCAAGCGGAGGAGAGGTGAAGTCAGCAGGCGATATGGGAGGGTGAGCAAACTGGCGGTAATCTTTTGGGATATAATTCCAAAGAGCCGGTGCAGCATAGACTTAGGAGCGGTTGCAGAATTTCCGACAGGAGGAGACTGTAGGCCGAGATAGAGAAAGATACGATGATGAGCGAGTAGACCTGGGCGGTTGAATGGCGAATAGTACTGTTGGCGAATGTAAGAAGATTGAGAGAGCGTTGATGGACTTTTAGTCAATGAAGTGATTTCAGAACAGAGGTTATGTGAGGGTGTTTGGTAGTTTTGGTGACTGCGCGGGTGAGGGCATTCTGAACTGTTTGCAGGCGTTTTATTTGAGATGATTCGATGTTGTATAAAAGAGAAATGCAGTAATCGAGTTTGGAATGGACAACAGAGGTGGCTATTGTACAGGCGGTCTTGTGAGGTAGCTGGGTGATGTGGTCGGGAAAGGTAAGGTTTTTATCGAAGATGATTTCAAGATTACGGAGAGGAGAAGAGTGAGGTAGGGGGAAGTGAGATCTGTTGGCGATAGGTCGGAAGGATAGGCTACTTTGCTTAGTTGCTCGCGGAGGCAAATAATGAAAAATTCTGGTTTTGAAGGGTTTAGACATAAGAGATTGGCGGTCATCCAGGCTGATATTTGGGTGATGGTGTTACTTAGATGATTTAATGCATCTGGAAGGAAGCGAGGAGAGAAAGATATGAAGAGTTGTGTGTCATCAGCATAGAGGAGATGATCGATAGAGGATGATGAAATGAGTTTGCTGAGTGCATGGGGAGGTGCAAAGGATGAACAGAAGAGGACTGAGAAGAGGACTGAGAAGAGAACCTTGAGGAACACCGCAGGTGAAGGTGTGCGGGTTAGAGGAGTGACCAATGGAATTAATGATGAAAGAACGTGAGGAAAGGTATGACTTGATCCACAACAGGGCAGTTACCATAAAATCCAGAATACAGAAGAAAGGCGTTTAATAAGGAAAGCATGATCTATTGTATCAAAGGCGGCAGAAATGTCTAAAAGACACAAACAAGAGACTTGTTGACGACCTATTGCCTTGACAAGTTTGCTGTTTAGCGAGGTGAGGACTGTTTCAGTGGGGTGATGTTTGGTGTAGGCAGACTGATTTGGGTTTAGGAGATTGTTTGAGGTAAGATAACCGTTGAGACAAGAGAGGACAACCCGTTCGGAAAGTTTAGATAGGAAAGAAAGATTTGAAATTGGACGGTAGTTGGAGAGAAGTTCCTTGTCTAGGGATGGATTTTTGAGAAGTGCTTGAAAAGCATCGAAAACGTACCGGTCGACAGAGACAGGTTGATGTTCTTGGTTATATTGGAACGAGAAGGGTTGCACAGTCTTTGAGTAAGGATGCTGAGATTGGGTCGAGATCGCATTGTTTGTTTTGTGAGGCTTGAATGAGGATAGTGATTGCTGCTTCAATGACTGGCTCAAACAGGTTAAAGGATGCGGTAGGTGGAAAATATTGTGTCATTTTGGTCACCTGGAGGGAAGAGTCAGTTTGCGTAGAAGTTGATTTTGTTAAAACACTCCGTAATGAGAGACGGAGTGAGGAAAATTTGTTAGTGAAGAATGATGCAAAGGAGTCGGCAGTGGATGCATGTGCAATGGAGTTTGGGAGAGTGTTGAAGGGCCATGGTGAAAAATATTGTTTATGGTTATCCAGAGATTTCTAGGATTGGATGAATTTGAGTGAGCAAGAGATGACAGGCAACGTTTTTTGGCTGAGAGAAGTTGACTGTGGTACCTATAGGTCAAGGTTTTAAGTCTATTAAAAACAGCGAGATCACCAGAACGTCTATGCTGGCTCCAGACGACGGCGCGATGCTTTGAGAGTTTGATGGAAATAATTGAAACATGGATTTTTTTATGAGTTTCAGGTATAGTGATGATTGGAGCATGTTTGTTGAGGAGTTCTGACATAGTGGAATTGTACGCAGTCAGCAGATCATCATAGTCTGTTGGGGGATTGAGGAGAAGGGATGAGGCCTCAAGATCGAGTTTGAATGCGTCAAGATCAATGGAGCTGATACGACGGAGTGAGCGTAGTTTGGGTGGGGGCGAGGAGATGGCTCAATATTGAGTTTAGTCGTTTACCTACGGTGAACTCTTTTAGTTTCAACACGTGACTTACGCACGATGACTTCATTGTAGTCTCCGCTCTCAGTCCTATCCAGCATTGAGTTGTACTGGTTGAAGATGTAAGTCTTATTACCATCCTGAAGTTCCACGCTACCCAGACAAAGAATACCTTCGAGGGCACAACATAATTTGTAGTGTAATATAATACAGTTACGAGGTCACGAGATGAATGTAATACCATATGAGATATGCGAGACCGCGTGTGTAGTTACGACCTACACGCAATGCGAAATATATTAAATGCGATTAATGTGACGTAATGTGAATGACTATGTTAGAATAGGAAAGTGACTGGATGCGAAATGTGAAAATTGTACATTCAAATTATACAATCAAGGTTTTAAACATGGTTAAACAAGGTGTTAGATAAGATTATATTAAACAAGGTGCAAGGTGTTAAATCTGGTGTAATTGGCTATCTCTCACCTCTTTCAGGATCTATTTGAATTCTGTTGCTCTCTGTTACGGGTACTGGTGGTCCGGTATTTCCTGTGTAATTGTACGTCCAGTAGAACTGAGCCGGGGGTACGCTCTGCAGACGTGTGCAGAGCAAGCAAGTGCTAATATACTGGCTGACATTTGTTTCGCGTGGTAAAGAGTTGGGCGCATATGTTTCCATCCAGGCCATTTGGATGAAGGTCAAGTTGGTCATGGTCTTTCCGTGATCGTTGCTGATGATGCATTGGTAGTGACCTTCGTCCGCGTAAAGAGTTGGAGAAATAACGATTGTACCAAATCCAGGAGATTGGTATATGTTGCTGGCGTCCATGTTTAACGGTTGACCGTTTCTAGTCCATTCGTAGCTTGAGAATATATGCAGTATAACACATATACATACATATAGACTTAACATATTAGCAGGCCCGGCTCAAGACATTTGGCGGCCCTAGGCAAATCGGCAAATCGGCGGCCCTAAGCACAAAAAAGTTGACGACCTTTTAAGTCATTCACCTCTTTTAGCACAAAAAAAGTTGATGACCTTTTTTTTTTTAGTCATTCACCTCTTTTTAAAAATAATAATATTAAATATTTTTTCGAAAATTGGAAAATTGGCGGCCCCTAAAAATCGGCGGCCCTGGGAGGCTGCCCACTTGCCCATATGGACGAACCGGGCCTGCATATTAGATATAAAGCAACTTAGAACGGTACAATTGGGAGATTTCCTCTACCGGTTCGAACACAACATTCTACCTCCATCATTTCAGAATTATTTTACAGCCGGATCTCAGATCCACACCTATAATACTAGGAATGCTGACACCTACCGATCTACCAGAGCTCGTACTAATATACGTGTGTTTAGTATAAAATTCTATCGGCCTCAACTATGGAAAACAATACCTTCTGATATCCGTCTTTCTTCAAATGTCTATCTATTTATCGGTGTGTCTCCTATTTGTTTGGTGAGCGATAGCCGGCGCTATATTTGTATTTCTTTCTCTAGAATGTGTAACCGAGGCTTCCCTATGACGACAGTCTTACAAGCTAAGTTCAATAACCAAGTAGGTGTCCCTACCTAGCGGGAGAACTCTTCCCTTTAGGGTCACCTTTTGCCTCCAGTGACGTTAATTACTAACAATTCTTGTTACCAAGTTCAGTGTGTCATAACGTTTTGGATGCAACAAAAGATTTTTGATTTGATTTGATTTGATTGATATACATACATATTAATTACTTAATAACTGAACTTACCGTCTGATTATTGGTACTTTAAAAAACTGCTGTAATTCGCCTTAGATCGCATAGATTCAAACGATTTGGTTAACTGATTGCCATGGAAAGCAACAAAGATATACTGATTGATTGATTGACTGATGTACATACAAACATACATACACACAAACAAACATACACATACACACAAACATACATACATACATACACACATACATACATGTACAAACACATATATACACGCACAAAAACATACTAACATACAGACATACATACACGTACAAACATACATACTCACAAACACATATGCGTTCATGCATACACACAATCACATGCACATGCACATATATATATACATATATGCAATCACATAAATACCTGCACACACATACATACATACATACATACATATACACAAATATACATACATACATGTATACATGCATACATACGCATACAATATGAGCTGGCTTATTATCACTATGTAACCAATTTTGCGATTTATTCTGTATTGCCATTGTTAACTGCATTATGGAAGCAATAAAAGATTTGATTGATTGATTGATTGATTGACATGCACACATGCATATTTACATGCGCACATACATGCACACAATGCCACACATGCATACATACATAATAACTCAGAGTTGCTAATACCAGCTTCGGCAGTTGCGTGTTGTAATACGGTCCATTTCTTATGACGTGGCGGTAATCCTTGTTCACGCTTTTATCTCCAGTAGAGTTGACTATTGCTGCTCTGTTCTCATTGGACATCCATTGTCTCTAATTGGGCGGCTTCACCGGGTCCTTCGCTCTGCCGCTCGGCTCATTGCCCACACCCCAAAATATGCACCAGTTTCAGCTTATATGCGCGATGTCCTGTATTGGCTTCCTGCCTCGCAGCGCATCTCTTATAGGATTGCTTCTCTTGTTTGACGGTCTCTCTCTGGTGAAGCTCCGTCTTACCTACCTGATCTGTGCTGTCCGCTCTCTGGCCTAATGTCCCGTCGCGTTCTGCGTTCTGCAACTGGAGGTGAGCTGTTGGTCCCTCGGTCCCGCTTCTCAGTTAAACAGCGTCGTGCCTTCTCAGTGGCTGGCCCCTCTATGTGGAATGGGCTTCCCCCTTCTTTGCGCCTATTTCCACGAGGCAATTCACCCGTTTTCTACCGTGTCCTTAAGTCTTCTCTTTATAACCGTGGCTGGACTGGGAGCACCTCTGAGTAGGTTTCTTCAAGAGGGGCTATATCAATTATCAAAATGAATGAATGAATGAATAATATTATACATAGAGTAAATGCGCTTTGGGTGTTTCAGTTTGTGAAGGATGACTTGGTCGTATATCAACGAAACCCTGCCGCCATTTTTAATTTGTCGACCGATAACACGTCAACCGATTCCCACCATCATCGTAATTCATTTGTGTTGTTGTCAGTCTTGTTGTCCTCGAGACCAAGGTCTTGGTCTCGAGTGCACCCGATTTCGTTTTTAAAAGTCTTGGTCTTGGTCTTGAGACCAAAAGTCTTGGTTTTGTTCTTGGTCTTGAGGTTCAAAGTCTTGGTCTTGGTCTTGCAAGACCAAGACCAAGACTTGACAAAAGCGCAAGAATGTTAGAATGTTACTAATACAATTGCTTTAGTATTTGCACTGTGTGCATGAGGCTTTACCGCTGTTTTGGAAAATTATGCTGCATCTGGAGCGCTCTGCCGAGACTTGTTTCAAAAGCCAGAAGATCTGATAAACGATGGGAGGATTTTAAAAAAGACTCACGAATTGTGCATTTACACCCAGTGCTTGAAAAGCTGCTGTGTGCCATCGCCTTCAGCACCTGTATAACGTATTTTATCACATGGCGATATTTTTATGAGGCCCCACAGTGCACGCCCTGGTCAGAAAATTCTGAGCGAATTGGTTTTTATAAAATGCAACAGGCATTTGGAATAAAATTTCGCATGAAGAACTTTTGCAAGTACGAATTCGGAATTCTCTGCAGTCTGGATTTAAAGTTATTTTGCTTGAATAAAATAAAAGACGTGTTTTCATTAACTTGCGAGTCCGACTTGACAATTTTTTTAGTAAGGAATAGAAGTCTGGATATGATTGTGATTTTTTGGGTCTTGGTCTCGGTCTTGGTCTTGAGGTTCAAAGCCTTGGTCTTGGTCTTGAGGTTCAAAGTCTTGGTCTTGGTCTTGAGGCTCAAAGCTTGGCCTTGGTCTTGAGGTTTAAGGTCTTGACAACAAGACTGGTTATTGTATTGTATAAATATCGATAGAAATCAACAACGCAATACCGAAGTAGCTATCGGGACAGTAATTTATCTACGGATGTTTTATTTTGTGACTCTTGTTACTCACATCGGGGTAGGGTAACCAGTTCCAACGCACGGCAAAATAACGTTTGTCATTTCCTTGTATTGTATCAGGATCGGTGGACCGCTGACGAGACTGGGAGGTACACGAACTAAAACAGAAAAATTTACAAATTCGCCTTTTCAAGTGTAAGTAAGCATAGAAGAGATGTAGTACTTGGTACTTGTACTTGAGTACAACTCGAGCACAGTTTTTAAGTATACTTGCACTCGCATTGTACTTGAGACCAAAGTACTCGTACTTATACCTAAGATCAAAGAACCTGGAAACAAATGAAAGTTTTTATATGCAATTTTTTGTGAATAGCGGTGTTTAGATGGACCGCATCTTGATCAGAATTTCCTTCCGGTTTCTTTTCCGGCCCCATTTTAAATAAATGTCTTGTTCTTGCAGCAGCCAGGTGCATCTGTTTTATAACCTAAGTACTTGAATTCGTACTTGTTCTGTAGACATAGGTACTTGTACTTGCAATCTAAGTACTTGAAACATCTCTGAAGCATACCTTATAATGCGACATGCTAGGCGTAACAGAAGAGGATCTAACATAGGGTACTTAGACAAAACATAGCATAATAGAACGTCTTATTAAAAGAAGTGATTATACCTCATAGTTACAAAGTAGCAGGCACAGTGTAGCAGGAGTCAGTGACCATCGATGGGTGCTTTGTGCATCGTTTGTTTTGTGCTACCATATTATTTTGGTGAATAAAATATTGATATATATTACAGACTATATGCTAGGTTAAAATGCAGACATATTAATATTTGGCTATGCGAATATTATTGCTATTATTAACTTAGTATTATTATCTCGTAGCTTATATCGCGTCGGTTCTACTGCATAAGGCATCAACTGATGGCGCACCAAAACTTGACGGTAAATCAGGCTGAAAATAAATGAATGCATAAGGCCTACATGATTTTCATGACTTCTGCTCTTTGCATGGTAGATAGAGCGTTTACGACAATTTCTAAACAACCATTTACACAGACTCTATTAAACCAAAAAGTAATTATGGTCTCTAAAATATTATATACATACATACACACATACATGGTACATACATATATATTCATCGTTTATTGAATCCCAAGAAAGTCAACAAAAGAAAATACAGTTTCGCATGCGTACTTACATACATACATATACACACATACATACATGTACATAAACTTATGCCTATATTCACTGGCGTAAACTTGTCCAAAATATTGGGGGGCATGGGGTCTGAACCAGAGGTGAAAAAAACAAGTTTTTTCAAGCTGAAAATTTTTTTTTGTTTTTCTAGTCTTTTTTGTTTTTATGGTTTTTGTTGTTTTGGTTGCTTTGAAGATTTTCGGATTCAGGATCACAAAAATCATGAAAAATTGCATGAACAAGAGCTCCAACTCAGTTTAATTCAAATGCGATTTCAGAACATTAAAAATCATTAAATCAATATTATTAAAATAACTTCTAAAAAAATAAGAATATTTTTTTAAACAACAACAAAAAACAAATTTTGTGGGTTTCTTAAAAAACCAAAATCCGAAAAAAAAATTTTCGCCTCTGGTCTGGACAATGTTACGTTAATGCGTATGAAATGGGGCGTTTTGTTTACAAGTAAATTTGTTTCATACTGAAGATATTGAAAATAAAAATAAATCTTTGTTTTCATTATGAATTTCTTATAGTATATCAGTTCTGTGTCTCTGTTTTTCTGTTTCTGAAGAGATTCGGTTATATTGAAACATAATATATTAATATTTGAAGAAATTCTCCTCTCGATTTTTTTTGGGGGGCATTGCCCCGGCTCTTCAATTATTGGGGGCACGTGCCCCGGCTGCCCCCCAGAGTCTACGCTTATGCCTATATTAAAACTTTATTGGACGTTGATGTTGCAATTGTTTGAGCAAAAAGAATTTCTTTATACCGTCTTCACTTTCTGTCCAAGCGAGCGAAGTGAACAAGAGAAGTATGAGCAGAGGCTGCACTGCAAAGGCCATCATCTGTCTTCAATCGATTGCTCGAACTTGATGTTTAGAAACAAACTACAACGTATTTGCGAAAGAAAAGTATCGTCAACCAAAAGTAGTCAACGTTAAACGTGTATGTGTGTGTATGTATCGATGTATGTGTGTATGTATATATGTATGTATGTATGCATCTATGTATATTTGTATTTGTGCGTGGATGTATATTTGTATGTATGTCTATATGTGTGTATGCATGCATAAATGCGTGTATGTGTGTATGTATGTATGTGTGTGTATTGATGTATTTATACATATGTATGGATATTTGTATGTATGTATGTATCTATGTATGCATATATGTATGCGTGTTTGTATGTGTATATGTATATATGTATGTATTTATGCATATGTGCAAGTATGTATTTTTCTTTGACTTCGTACAGCATATAATAAATAAATCAATCACTCAATCAACTAAGCATTTATAAAGCGTCCCCTTCAAAAAAACTATTCAGAGGCGCATCCAGCCGAACCCCGGCGAAAGAGAAGAGTCTTTAGAGCAGAGAAGAAAGCGGTGGACGAGTCTCGAGGATGCGACCGCAGCTCAGGAGGAAGTCCATTCCATATTGTGGGTCCAACCACGGAGAAAGCGCCCTGCTGCATTGGAGCGGTGCGTGCGAAAGGAACAGAGAGGTCACCACGAGGGGCAGAGCGAAGAGAGCTGTAACCAGGTGCAGCAGAGGCAAGAGAACAAGGTTCGCGCAGATAGGATGGTGCACGGTCATGCTGACATTTTCAGACTGTCAAGATCATAGATGGAGCGCTTTTGTGACTGACTCAAAATAATACGCTATGTTAAGAATCTTGAAATAGACCTATACGTACATACACGCATGTATATATATATATAGGCATTTCATAGAGCCTTTACTAAGTCATAGAAACGATTTTTACTTGCCTGATATAGACGTCAATACCTGAGATACGGTCAGTCGCTTAGGGGAGGGTAGATGGACAGCCGAGGGTGAAAGCCAAGTTACCGATGGATTCACGAAATAGAAAGTTGTCGCTCGAAGGGTGAGACTATTGGGCTCAACTTATAAGCAAAGGTATTTAACTTATTATATTGCTACAAGACCAAAATATCAGTTTTCCTACTTATGTAGTACTGTGTGAAATCCGTGTGCAATTCGCATCTCACTGCAGGCTACTCGTAAGGGTCTAGAATCTCCACATCGTATACAATTGTACCTATAGAATAGTAATCGTAAAATCAAAATATAATTCTAAATCACAAATCTAAAGCTAAACGTAGGGCACCAGCTTATTCACGGGCGCTGCGTCGTGTTAGAGAGGTTGTCCAGAGATATAAAGAGAAGATCCAAGTTGAAGAGAGAGTGGAGGAGCTGCTAGGATTCCTAGCTCTATACAGAAGCCTAGTGCAGTAATAAAGTCAAACTTGACAAAAATTATTCATTCACCTCGTAGCTAATCCTCTTTTGTAGACCTATAGCGGAGGTGACTATCGTTTCAAAAGTTTGCGACAAATTTGCCTACCGATGTTGAAGTAATTGACATGCTCATCTACAAAGTAAGTGATATATCAATAAATCTTCAGGAAGTTGGTTGATGGTATATCTAAACTCGGTTTAACAATTATGTGAATTGTCTTATGATGAATCATCATAGGACACGGGTGAACGCTGGTAGATTGCAAAAGTCAAGGAGGCCTTCAACGAACAGGTTTTTCATTGTTATCATGATTGCTTCTTTGTAATCTGCAACTTCCCTTTGACAAAAAACCCGTCGGATGAAGAAAGTAATTGTTGACAGCCAGCGGCAGGAAGTATACGCATAACACGATCTTTGTCTTCTTATGATTATCTATTTAAAGCCAAACGTAGAAAGCCTCTAAAAAATTTCCCATGAACACGAAGCGATTGTCCAACAGATAAGTCTGATTGTATGGGCCACAAATAAAATAGTCATTACGGTAATCAACAATTCACTTGAAGTCCTTAATAATTATAATATCCATTGAGGGTGTGTCTGTCGCAAACGGTCTGCATGGAACGTACAGTGGAATTTATGGAATGTCACCGGAGGGGAGGTCGTGGCTGACACGCCGTCGCCAGCCTGTCCAACTTGGGCCCTGGGACCGAAATTGGACAGGCCGATGAACAATAGAGATACAGACGAACAGCCATGGAGACAGATAGATGCACGGTCAGACAGACAGGCGGATTGATACAACAAGCAACCTCCCTCGGTCCATCCGTCACCACCGCCGGCGCGCACCCGCCGGCCTGACCTGTCAGACAAGTTTAATAGACAATCTCCCTCCATCCATCTCTCCCTGCCGGCAGTGAACTAAACCTCTTCATGGTGCACTGTTGAGGGGAATAAATAAACGATTAGTGCCTCCATCATCATTGCAACCCGTCCTTCATCCTCATCCTCATGTTCCTCTATGTATCAGCCCCCGGGCTTTCCACTCGAAACTGAAGTCTCACCTTTTCAAATACTCCTACCCTAATTCATCTGATACTCCGCCTTCCAATTATTCTCACCGTAAACGACACCCGCCTTGACAGCTGCTGTGCCTCTTCTGATCGGGTACCCTGGAAATCGGACTTGGATCTCTTTTGAACTACTCTCTGGAACCACCTTTGATTTGGTTTGGCCTCCTGGAAATCGGACTTGGGCCTCTTTTGGACCACTCCCTGGCAACCTCCTGATCTGGTACCCTGGAAATCGGACTTGGACCTCTTTTGGAGTGCTCTCTGGAAACCCCTCTGATCTGACGTATCGCTCGTGAATAGGCTGGTGCCCTGCGCTTGGCCTTCGAGTGGCGCTTTAGAAGTTTGGAGATTACGATTACGATTACGATGACTTTTTCAGGACAGTGAATTCCTAATAGCAGCAGTTTGCCATCCAGAGTTCAAAGTTCAAACTCAGTTAGCAATAATATTTACTCAGAATCCCTGTCATATAATTATGACGGGTAAATACTCTAGTAAGTCTAGTTATTCCAGATTCATATAAGTAGCTGTAGGCCTACAATCGTTAACTATGATGATTGACAACTTAACCTGCATTTAGTCTACACTCGTGTAACTGCAATTATATATTTATATAGCGCCTCTTCCAAAGAAGCTGATCAGAGACCTTCTTGTCGTGGTCGTAAGCTCTCTGCTTTTACATGTAAGCCGCCCAAAATTTTTAATACATCGAAAACCAGTTAACACAGAGTGATCGTGATCGCAATCGTAATCTCCGAATTTATAAACAAAAGAGCAAAGCACTAGCTTATTCAAGAGCGCTGCGTCATAACAGGGTTGTCCACAGATCGATGTCCGTTGGAAGTCCGAGTCCGGTGGTGACCTGGTGGTGACTTCATTTTCTTAGCCTCTGCAGAATAGGACTAATGGCCAGTCGTCTTCCTCATTATTGCCCGTCCGAAGACGGTTCAAAGATAATCTGAAAATCTAGTAGGCCTACTATAGAACAAACCAAGGATCCAGTTAGACACGCGGTCTAAGTAAATTGGCCCGCTTAAACCCGTGTAGCTCTTTCGTTTCAGCCTGTTCACTACCTAGATGTAGTGCTATCATGGACTATAAATTAATCTGCTAGGAAACGTTAATTGTGATAGTGCTATGTAACAAACACGGATCCAGTTAGACACACGACCTAAGTAAATTGACAGTTTAAACCCATTAAGCGCGTTCGTCTCAGCCTGTTCGCCTCCTAAGTTAACTAGATTAAGCCCGTTTCATGCCATTATTTTAAAAGAGCAGCCCTTTACAATATATAAAAACTTATGTTAAATTAAGCGTTGGAATTTCGCCATTTGTATACAGTGACGTCGTTGGTCATGAATATTTATTAGTTGGAAGCGGCCAATGCGACGAGCGTAACATTTTATGACACACATTTTTGTTAGTTTATATTATTCATATGCCTACAAATCGATATTCTCTTCTTGTCATATATATAGGTTTAACGCCTGCGAAAATGCATCGCAGTTTGAAATCAGTATGGGGGCTCTTCCCGTTCCCTACAAACCACATTGGCTAATATAGGTCTCTAACAGGCCTATAGGCCATAACTTTAAAAGACGAAAATTACACACCATTAACAATACTATCTTCGATTCAAGTTAAGAAAATAGAAAATAAGTCTGCACATTTTGGTTTAACTAAAAAAATGTCTAAAGTCATTATTTCGGCTACTTTACCCTTACTGTCTGCATGTAATTGGCTATGCAAGTTAGCCTTTGAAAGACAACCGAACCTTAATTACCTCTCACTAGGCTAGAGTTAGGCCTATTTGTCCTTAACCCACATAGGGTAAAGGGCCAAGGTGAAAAACACAAACTCATGAAACACAAAGTCAAATTTTAAAATAGAATTAGACTCCGGATTTCGGAAATAATTCAGTTTTCGATATCTAATGTAGTAGAATAAATGATGACAGTTTAAAATAGGCCTACGTGTGCGCGTGCGCGTGCGCGTGCGCGTGCGCGTGCGTGCGTGCGTGCGTGCGTGCGTGCGTGCGTGCGTGCGTGCGTGCGTGCGTGCGTGCGTGCGTGCGTGCGTGCGTGCGTGCGTGCGTGCGTGCGTGCGTGCGTGCGTGCGTGCGTGCGTGCGTGGGTGTGTGCGTGTGTGCGTGTGTGCGTGTGTGTGTGTGTGTGTGTGTGTGTGTGTGTGTGTGTGTGTGTGTGTGTGTGTGTGTGTGTGTGTGTGTGTGTGTGTGTGTGTGTGTGTGTGTGTGTGTGTGTGTGTGTGTGTGTGTGTGTGTGTGTGTGTGTGTGTGTGTGTGTGTGTGTGTGTGTGTGTGTGTGTGTGTGTGTGTGTGTGTGTGTGTGTGTGTGTGTGTGTGTGTGTGTGTGTGTGTGTGTGTGTGTGTGTGTGTGTGTGTGTGTGTGTGTGTGTGTGTGTGTGTGTGTGTGTGTGTGTGTGTGTGTGTGTGTGTGTGTGTGTGTGTGTGTGTGTGTGTGTGTGTGTGTGTGTGTGTGTGTGTGTGTGTGTGTGTGTGTGTGTGTGTGTGTGTGTGTGTGTGTGTGTGTGTGTGTGTGTGTGTGTGTGATACATTGGCTTAGCCTTAATACCTCATTTGCAATATGTTAAGCATTAGAGTAGTCAATTGCACATTTTGAAACAAGTTTCGTCCGATCCGAACATTAGGGGCCTATAACCGAGGCTTGTGATTACTTAAACCCAATGGCAATTCCTAGAACATTCTGAACGCGATTCGTTTGAGTATAGCAACCGCAGCCGCCAAAATAGAATTCCCCAAACATGAAGAGATACTCCGGTAGATAGCCTTCAACAGGTTGTCGCACGCAGTTGACAAAGATCTGATCGCACAACGGCCAGGTGGTGTTTTCCAGGTACGTGGATGGCGTGAATCCGGAGTAGTTTGGGAAGAGAGTCATCTGGCTGTTGGGGGTGGAGTCGCAGTTGGTGAAGCTGACGTTGATTCCGTTCACCTGAATCCCCTGGACGTTTTCGTTGGACGCGGAATCGATTGGGAGAAAGCCGAAGTACAGGTAGGGCTGCTTGAGAACGTCCAAGTTTATCGGGTCTTTGTATCCAGTATTTTCGTTCAGGCCGACTTTCAGTGGTATATGTCTGCAATTATAGACAAATCACAGATCTACGTATACGCTACGACATTCAACAGCCATTCACTAGGGTACACTTATAGGGAACCTCAAAAGGCACGGCATCCATTAAAAAATGAGCAGGATTGAGAAGTGTTTAATCTGGTCCCCCTCTTCTGAGGAGGGAAACAAAGGGACCTTAAATGGCATGGCCATCAATTTAAGCGGTCAGCGGCGGTGAAGGATCTCCCGATCAATTTATCGAAAAACGAGCAGGGACAAGGTCATGCGATCGCTATAGGAAAACCATTTACATGTGTAACGATATACGTGTAAGTTCCACCACAGACAGCTCCATATGCCTCCAAATCGTATCTAAGTCGAATCCTTATTATTGAAAGCAATATTTTAACGCCTTCGAGGCCTTAACAGGCGACATGTAAGTGTTCATTAGACTGTGTGTACGTTCAGGGGCGTCTATCCCCCTAAGTCATTGGAGAAACTTCCTCTCCCTCCCCCTATCTTCTTCCCCGCTCCCCCTTCCTCCCCCTAAAATGGTGGCACACACTGACAGATCTCCCCTATTTCTTGGATGGAGCATTTGCTCCAAGGTTTCTATGGTCTAGACGCCCCTGTGTAAGCTGAATCACTTTTGACACGCAAATAAGTAACTAATAGTTGGTCTAATTGTTAACTTCTAATTTTAAAGCTCTACTTTGCAACTAAGCGCAGGGCACCAGCTTATTCACGAGCGCTACGTCATGTCCAGAGATTTCAAGTGAGTATTCGAGCCTGAATAGCGTATTCACTATTATTCTTTCGCTATTCGGTTATTTTTTTTATAATATTACATATAACTGCGCAATTCAACACAAATATAGCAATACGTATGGTTTATTACAAGATAATACAATGTCCTTTGTAATCAGTACCCAGTTGTCACCAGTGTCCTATTGTCATCAGTCTCCTATTGTCATCAGTGCCATTTTGTCATCAGTGCCTTATTGTCATCAGTGCCCTATTGTAAATCAGTGTCCTACTGTCACCAGCGCCCTATTGTCATTATTGTCCTATTGTCATCAGTGTCCTATTGTCATCAGTGCCCTATTATCATCAGTGTCCTATTGTCATCAGTGTCCTATTGTCATCAGTGCCCTATATTGTGATTATTGAGTCCGACATATGATCACAAATTTCTAGCATGCACAATTGCACATCTGTCTTAGGCTGGACAGTAGTAAACAGGACGTAATAGTTCTAAAAAAAATCCTATTCCACGGCCCACGGGGCAAAACCAACACGTGACTATACTAGGCCTATACTGCGGTTAGTCCCCGGCGCCGCCGCCATCCGCCGCCGCCGCCGCCGCTAAGCTCTCAAGTCGAAACCAGTCGCTAAGCTATCGACTGCTAGCGACTTCGTTCACTTAATATTTTGCTTGTTGTTTTTACCACGGTTTCAAATTTTCGATTTTACGAAGACATCAGCAGCAGGACATGAGCAACAAATACAATACAATGCAATACAATATTCATTTGTTGAGGAAAACAAGCTGACATGCCGTAACTTGGTACATTATAAGTGAGAGAGTATGCTCTATTGGTAAGAGTTCTTACAGAGAATACGGGGTATGTAGTTGTTGTCGTTTTTGGAAAAGTAAATTTATACATTATATTACGAAGATGGTGTTGATGATTACAAAGAGGGGAAATACCCAGGGTGAGAATTGCCTGGATTGGGAGTTCAACCTCTAGTCTTACTTTGGATCCCACAGTTGTCGTCAGTGCACAATCAGAGGGTCATTTCCAACCCCTCGGTTGTGCTGGTGTCATTTAGCATTGTTTGATTCTGAATCTCTGACAAAGTTAAGAAATTTAAAATGGTGTATCATGTATGCATTCTTGAATTTTCTCAACAAAGGAACTGATTTTGATTCGAGTTTGACTTGCAAAACTGCTAGCGTTGCTGCGTTGAAATCTGCTGCTTTCAAATTTCGCTGACGTCATTTTGCAAAATACGAATAAAATATTCAACTCCGCGTGGATCCAAGTCTAACCCCCAGTCTTTTTTCTACAACTCTCACACTGGGAATAAGTGCCGGAGTACATAATTCTCGTTCTCTGCTACTTCCTGAAAGAGGCACGCATCAGCGATTTCGGCCAACTGGTTGGCCGTAACATCGGGTACTGCTAGAAATCCTCCTCGCTTCATTCGATTTATCAAGCGCCTAATTTCACGAATTCACATTAACATCAAATTTCACAGTCATCGGTCTGTCCCCTGTCAGCATGCCCACGTCCCCTATTGGACCCGTATAGAGCCCATGTGGGTTGCATATTATGCCAACGAAAATGATGGCACGATCAGTACAATATGAGGTAAAATGCATTATATTGTTAGGTAATCAGGAATGTCCAATAGACATACCTGATTACCTGAGAAGTCGATAGCAAGTCGCTAAGTCAGTCGATAAGTCTAAGCGACTTAGTCAGTCGATAAGCATGCGACTTAGTCGACTGAGTCGCTAAGTCAGTCGCTAACTCATCAAGTCAGTCGCTAACTCCTTAGCGACTGACTCCGGGGACTAACTGCGGTCATTGATTGACCAGGTTGTAGGTTGCATCTAATGGCAATAACGCTACAGATTAGACTTTATTGATATTAGATTAGCTCAGATCAGATCATAAATTCATACGCGTATTGTGGTAGTTGTTTGACAATGGCGCAGTACTGGATGCTATCTGACTTTCTGTAACAAAATCGGAAACTTGTTCTGTCGCTGAACATCAGCGCCACTTCATCGTTGGTCAACTGCGAGAGAAACGTTGGATTGATGAACGTGTATCCTCCTCCATCGATCGAATCCATGTTACAGTAGACCTACGGCCATACATGCAGCCAAAGTAAACAGAGTTTAAGTCAACAGAGTCTAAGTCAACCGAGTCAAAGTCAACAGAGTCAGAGTCAACAGAGTCTAAATCAACAGAGTAAAAGTCGAGTCTAAGCCAACAGAGTCTAAGTGAACAGAGTCTAAGTTAACGGAGTCTAAGTCAACAGAGTCAAAGTCAACAGAGTCAAAGTCAACAGAGTCAAAGTCAACGGAGTCAAAGTCATCGCTTTTCCCTTTACCTCTTGTAATGGCCAGTAACCGCTGTTCGAAATTGGCAGAAATGTGTGCGCGCGTGTATGTCCGTGTATGTATGTGTGTGCGTGTGTGTGTGTGTGTGTGTAAGAGGGTGCGTGCGTGTGTGTGTGTGTAGGTATGATGAATAGTTGCTCTTACTAAACAGCTAGATTTCCTTATCCGACCTACCCTGGAGTTTAATAAATATATTTCAAAGGTTGGCCTTGTAATATATATTAAACGACCTCTATGACGTTTCCGAAGACAGTTCCGATGAGGTAGGTTCCACTTGGAGTGCCTGGATTCCTCAGCCTCTTATTGACACACGCATTCTGAGCGTAGACGCATTGCAACTCTAGAACAACATAGAATTACATCTTAACTAAATTCGACTGGGTAAGTGATAAAATGAATCTGAATTCGAATTTTAAACATTTTCGAAATTTTAATATGGTCAGACCGTGCACTCAAACTCTTCTGTTTAAAACAATATATATATATTTCAAGTACCGGTAGTTCCGAACATGCTTTCACTTGAACGTCGTCAAATGCTCAATTGCACAACCAAAGACAGACCTAACTAAGCTAGGTCAAATAAATAAATAAATTAACAAATTTATAGTTAGCTTTATAATGGTAAACTATAGTTATTCCCAGATGTTATAACGTCTGGGGATACTGTACAAACAACGCATATCCAGTAGAGTTCAACGCGAAAGAAGTTACGCACCGTTGGTGACGCTTGCTTCGTGGAGCATGTAGAGGAGTTCCGCCTCACTGTATCCGTTCGATGCCTGGCACTTGTACTGTCCAAGTCGGCTCCTTCCACCGTCCGCATCGCTCTGCATATCAACGATGAGCGATCCGTTGGTGGCCACATAGATCGTCTGGCTCTCTAGGATCAGGACTTCGTTGAAGAACCAGGAGAGGGTGATGGGCGTGCTGTCGTCCGTGGTCGTCTGACAGTCGAAGACTTCGACAGAGAATGGAACCCAGGTGCGGCTGCCACCGACTGAGATAATGTTCGTCGCCTCTACACGGTATTTTATATAATGCACTGTATATATATATATACATATATATATATATATATATATATATATATATATATATATATTAGAAAGACGAGGAGGAGGAGTAGGAGGAAGAGGAGGAGGAGGAAGAGGAGGAGGAGGAGAAAAAGGAAGAGCAGCAAGTGGAGAAATGGGGAGCAGGAAGAAGAATAAGAAGAGGAAAAGGAAGAAGATGAAGACGATGAAGAAGATGATGAAGAACGTGAAGAAATAGAGGATGCCGAAGAAGTTGAAGATGAGGATGAAGAAGATGACGAAGAAGAAGATGATCAAGATAAGAAGACGAAGATGAAGAAGATGAAGATGACGAAGTTGAATATGATCACGATGAAGATTATGACGTCGATTAAGAAGATGAAGATAGACAAATGAAGGTGAAAAGGATGAAGAAAGTGATGAAGAAGATGATGTGGATGAAGCAGATGAAGAAGAAGATGAAGATTATGAAGATGAAGAACTTGATGAAGATAAAAGACACGAAGATGATGACGATGCAGGACATGAAAATGATGAAAATGACGAACACGAGGATGATGAAGACGATGAACATGAGGAAGATGAACAAGGGGAACACGAAGAAAATTTACTAGATGAACAAGATGAACACGGAGAAGATGAACACGAAAAAGAGAAAAATATGAACAAAATGAACATGAAGAAAAAAGAAAAAAGATTCAAGTGAAGCTGAGAAAGATGGGATCATGAAGAAGATGAACATGAAGATGATGAATTTATTTTCACCGATGTTGCACAAGGTGAAAATAAAGATGAACAAGATGAACACGAAAAAGTTGAACATGAACAAGATGAGCATAAAGATGAACAAGATGAACTTGAAAATGAACATCAACATGAACATGAAGATGAACAATAAGATAAACAAGATGAAGTTGAAGAAGAGGAAGGGAAAGAAGAAGAAGATGAAGAAGACGGAGAAGAAGATTAAGATGAAGAAGAAGATGAAGAAACAGTAAATGAAGATGAAGATGAAGAAGAAGATAAAGAAGATGAAGATGAAGGTGAAGAAGATTATGAAGATGAAAATGAAGAAGGTGAAGAATGTAAAGTTTGAAGACGAAGACGAAGAAGAAGAAGAAGAACATGGAGATGAAGGTGAAGAAGAAGAAGAATGTGAGGATGAAGAAGATGTAGATGAAGATGGTGAAGAAGTAGAGGAAACATTAGAAGAAGAGGAAGAAAACGAACAAGAAGAGGACAAAGACTAAGAAGAGCAGGAGGAGGAGGGAGGAGGAGGAGGAAGAGGAAGGAGAGAAAGATGGATGGTGAGAGTGAAAGTGAGAGTAAAAATGAGAGTAATAGTGAGAAAGTAAGGAATCCCAAAACATGTCCAGCTCATTTTAGCACGTGCTGGAATTGATAGCAGTCATGCAAACTCGAACAAAAGAGAAACAAAGGCAGACCAAAAACGCGTCAAGCTTAGATCAACATTGAGAGGAGGACTGGACTTGACAAATTACCGAAGGCAATGGAAAAACATGTAGTTTATTCATACCCATCGCCACCAAATGGCTGATATCAGGATTTTATTGTTATGGTAATGGGACGGAGTTTATCAGGGGCTAGGGGGCTAACCCCTCCCCCATGAACCCACCGACTTGACCGTGCGTCATTAAGGGTGGGTGATGACTGATGGATAATAATAATAATAATAATAATAATAATAATAATAATAATAATAATAATAATAATAATAATAATAATAATAATAATAATAATAATAATAATAATCTCCCGGATCTTGACCAGGACGGCCACTCCAGAGTCAACACCATTAATTAGTATCTTGCACCTGAGGGATCATAAATACCTCGGGTATAAAAAAAAATAATAATAATAATAATAATAATAATAATCTTTTCTTTATTTAAGCACCTGCTAACCGCACTGCGCTGTACAGTGAGCATACATATATATTAGGGTGGGGCAAAAAGTAATAAAAACTCGAGTTCAGTTCCCGGACAAACCTAAATCGAAGGTCCATGTTAAAGTTGATATTGCACCAAAAATGGATTTTTGATATGTATCACCGTTTTCTAGCAACTTTGTCTGAAACACCAGACCGAAAACGCAATATGTTGTAAAATGAGAGCTGGTCTTACATCAGCCGGTTTAATGGTTATGACTTTCAAATTAAGAACCCAAAGTTAAAGCTACAAACAACAATGAGTAATAAAATAAATGAAAAAGCATCTGACACAGTACTGCAGTGTAAATGTTTTAACTTAGTTCAGGAAATCAGCTTTAGTTTCTGTAGTTGGCAAGTCCAATCTTGATTTCTTCATTTGAATGATAACACCGTGGCGTGAGTCATGTCCGTGAACTCGGCCTCAGACTGCAGAAACTCTACTTAAACTGTCCTCTTATCTCCTCTCTGGTTGCTACACTGCGTTTGACAGATCCCAGATCTCGTTGCTTGCTCTGTTTGACATCTCTGCTGCCTTTGACATGGTTGACCACGAGATCCTCCTGCAACGTCTCGACTTCTCAAGTGGTCTCAGGGGCTCATCTCTTATTTGGTTCCGGTCCTATCTTATAGATCGCACACAAACGATAATCTGGGGTGACTCCAGAACACACTGGGTTACTGTCAAGTTTGGTGTCCCCAGGGATCAGTACTTGGCCCACTCCTTTACCTGCTTTAATCAGCTGATATTACCTCCAGCTTTGTAACGCATTTAACCACTGGCCGCCTCTATGCTGATGACGCCCAGCTCTATGTGCATGGTTCTCCGTATGCTCAGCTGTTTCTTACTGCTCACATTGATGCTCTCTTTCATGATCTTCAAGCATGGCTGTCCTTAAACATGTTTTCTTTAAACCCAGCAGAGACCCAATTGGTTTAGTTTGGCACTCGTCAACAACTGGCCAAGGTTGACTACCCTCTTTTATCTCAAAGCTTTCCTTTTTATACATTCTCTGCATCTGACCGCAACCTGGGTATAATTCTTGATAGCTCCCTTTTTTTCTGACTATATCTCTAATCTCACCCGCTTGTGCTACTACCATCTCCGACGTCTCAAGGCTATCCGAAGATCTGTCTCCTCTCCAGTCTTTACTCCCATTGTCTATGCCTTTATCTGCTCTCGCATTGATTACTGTAACTCCCTTTTTGTTGGTCTCCCCAAAGTCCATCTCTCCCCTCTACAATCTGTTCTTAAAGCAGCTGCCAGACAAATCACCCGTCTCCCACGATTCTCCCATATTTCCACATTCATGTTTGAACATCTTCACCGGATTCATCTTACTGCCCGCATCCAACTAAAGGTACATATATGACTTATTTGTTCCCCAGTGAGAAAGGTGATGGTCCAGTCTCGTTCCAACTAAAAGTACTTATCCATATTTGCCGATCTTACCTGGGTCTTGCTCCTAAATACCTCTGTGACCCACTACGTCTTCCTACTTCAGCTAGCTCCCTTCGCCCTCTTCGCTCCTCTGATCGACTTGACTCATTTGTTCCCCCAGTGAGAACGGTGATAGCCCAGTCTCGTTCCTTTGTTACTATTGGCCCTTCATTGTGGAATCAGCTTCCTCATTCGGCCCGGGCTGCAGTACTATCCGGTGGTCCTGCCACAGCTTTTCGTTGTCTTTAAACTTGCCTTTATTCCCGAGAACCTTCGCACTGGGAGCGCCCTTGATTGGTGGGAACTTGGTAGAGGCACTTATAAGTTTTTAAATACAATACAATACAATACAATATAGTAGTGTACTGTGTAGTGTGTAATTTGTGTATTAAAGTGATTGTGTAATATATTATAGTCGACATTAATGAGTTTCTATGACCCTATTGTAATCAGATTAATGCATTTGTTATTTATTTCTAATGAACTATATGACGTCACACATTTTTCAAAGTTGCGACCCCTAGACATGATACAAAATATGAAAATTAATTATTTCATTAACCAGTAGATGAGGGAGCTTCTATTTATCGTTGTCTGGTTGAGGCAACCGGTATTTGCCCCACCCTAATATATATATAGTAGAAACGGCAGCCACGCAGAAGTATTCAGTGAGCAGTGACAGACAGCGAAGTCTTAAAGATACGCATTGCGAATAGTTTAAACCACGGAATATCCTAACAATTTACTATAAAGTTCGGTAGTCAGTTTACTTACTTACAATCGCTAGCTGCAAATACCTGCAGCAGACTATTGACATCGTGTTGTTTGCGAATCAACTCGTGTTGCATACAAATTTCAATTTTAAAGTGACCATCGATCGGATTGTCGTATTAAATTTCTAGCTCCCACCGCAAAAGCTGCAGGGCCCATGTGGTTACTTTCGTTCACATTATGTATTTTTAAGCAGTAAAATCCTGCAAAATCTTCTC
>OY744613.1:13334060-13355539 GCA_963556255.1 Allolobophora icterica
GACTTGCAAGTCGATCGAGTCGAAGATTTTTCGACCGACTCGACTTGGCCGAGTTTCGATCGACTTGATCGACTGACTCGATCGATCACGGGGTATATGACTGACTGATTGACGGGCTGACTGATTGGCTGGTTGACTGGTTGACTGATTGACTAGCTGACTTAATGACTGGATTGCTGACTGATTGACTGGCTGACTGACTGTTTTGCTGGTTGACTGACTGTTTTACTGGCTGGCTGACTGTATTCCTCGTCCCTCCTTCCTCTACTTCGCAATTTTACTCTTCCCATTCTTATTCTTCCTCTTCTTTCTCTTCCTCCCAATCCTTCTCTTCCTCTTTTAGATCGGTATCATCTACCTTGCATCTGTAACGCAGTACTAGACCTACGAATTACCATAAACGAACAGGTCCCAGGACCAGTCTCCAGGTTCTCCGACTCCATTGGAACCTTCACACAAGTAGTGGCCAGCATCCTCGAGTCTCAGTTTTCCATCAATCAGGTGCAACCCTGTGCCAGAATTCGATACGATCCAGCGACTGGGTGGAGGGTTCTGAGAGTCTTTGTACCATGTAATCGTTGGCGTTGGTCTAAGAAAGATATCAAAAGGGTGGAAAATTAAGATGAGGACGAGGAAGTAGAAGAAGAGGTGAAACAAAAGAAAGCGAGAGAAGAAGAGGAAGAAGAAGAAGAAGACGATGACGACGACAAAAGACAAAGGAGAAGAAGAACAGAAAGTAGACGACGACAAAGAAAAATGCGCAAGATGAGCAGGAAAAGGGGGAAAATGGAGGGAGGTGAAGAACAGAAGGAGAAGAAAAGCATGAAGAAAAACAGGAAGAAGAGAAGTAGAAACAGAAACAGGAAGAAGAAGAAAGAAGTAGAAGAAAACAGGAAGAAGAACAAGAAGTAGAACACGACGAAGCAATAGGACGAAGTGAATAGTAATGTTTTAATTGTTATGGACTTTGAAATTTACACGACGCCAGTTATATATACAGGGTGGGCCAAAAAAGTAACCTCCTAGACGTTTTGCTAATATTTCGGCCAAAAGTAAGAATTTTTATATCAAATTTTACTGGCTGAAAAGTAATTCATATTTACGTATGACAGAGTAAAATTCACCAAAATATTTCAAACAGAACCAAAGTTATATCACTTTCACTGAGTCCACCCTCTGTTTTTTGATGTTCCAAAAACATGTAATGCAAAAAGTAACAAAAGTCACATTAAGTCACATCCCAAATAATTGGTAATATTTCGGCCAAAAGTAAGAATTTTTAAATCATTAAATGTAATTAGTAGTATTATTATTTAGAAAAGAAGCGGGGCACCAGCGTAGCTGCACGTCAATGTGACGTCATTTAGCAAAAATATGATCAATTTGGCAAATAAACAATTTTTCAGATTAATAATTTATAAAAAATCAAAATGGGCAAGGTGTCAAAGACAGACAAAATGCGTTTTGTTGATGAAAAGGCGAAAGTGAATGCTGCATATTACGTTTCTCGCCTGCTTCCAGAATTAATTTCAGATTGCAAGCGTCTGCTGCCAGCTGGATTCGTCTTTCAGCAAGACAGCGCTTCAGCGCATACTGCTCTTCTCACGCAAGATTGGCTCAATGTCAATTTCCCTGGTTTCATTGAGAAAGACCAGTGGCCCCCAAACTCTCCGGATTTGAACCCGGTGGATTATCACGTGGGGAGTTATGCTGGAGAAATATCACAATCTGAGACCAGAGCCAAAAACGATAAGAGAATTGAAGATCGCATTAGAGTTGATATGGGAAGATTTACCTCTGGAACCTATCAATAAGGCCATCAAAAACTTTACAAAGAGGCTCAGAACATGTGTGGGACTGTGGGTACTGGTGATGAACACATTGAACACAAGTTGTGAAGCAATATCAAGTCTGCTTAATACCAATTATTTGAGATGTGACTTATTAAAATGGTTTTTTGTTACTTTTTGTTGCGTTACAGGTTTTTGGAACATAAAAAACAGGGGGTTGACTCAGTAAAATTGATATAACTTTGGTTCTGTTTGAAATATTTTGGTGAAATTTGGCTGTCATACGTCAATATGAATTACTTTTCAGCCAGTAAAATTTGATATAAACATTCTTACTTTTGGCCAAAATATTAGCAAAAACGTCTAAGGGGTTATTTTTTTTGGCCCACCCTGTATATACGCGTCTACCGACGTAAGGTAAAGTAAGGTAGACATGACTTGAAAACCCTGGTATATAATATATATATATATCTTATCCGACCTGCCGGAAAAGAAAGAGCGAAAGGTCATTGGTTCTCCTTCGAAACCGATCGGTTGATTGTTCGTTGGATATGGAAACATTAACAGTGGTGGGTATTCTGTTTGACTCCCAGGATCTGAAACCACCACAATCCTATAAATGACACGCATGACTTGAAAAGCCTCGCAGGCGGTGAAGTAGAAAAGGTAACACGAGAAAGACTGACGTCTATGCCATATGGTGTAGTGTCTGGTAGCGCATTGATTGTTACCTTGCAGGTGATGCAAGTCAGGTAAAAGCAAAGGTGGGTTAATAAAAGGTGAAAGTCAAACTAAAGGTAACATAGACTTTTATGCATGGTTGGGATAGCCTTGGTAAATGATACATGCATCAACATCACCAGTTCCTGCATTTGGCGGCGATCGGTACGACTATATCTTCTCCATTGTTCTCTTTACTATTAAACGAATACATTGTGTCATAGCCTCGTATAGATGTAAATGTAAATCTCCGAAATTTCTCAGCGCAACACAAAAGCCACGTCAGGGAGACCTGTTTATTCACCGGCGCTATATACCAAATCAAGTGCGCAATAGCGAAACTGTCTTGACCGTTCCGGTGCCAAGTTAGAGTCCGGGGAGGTCAAGCCAAGGAGACAGCAGGGTGCTTCGATGGAAATCGGTGATGATGGTGGATATGTGGTGGCACAGGAATGAAATCAGGGTAGGATAGCTTGAAGCGTTCGGTTTTCAGTCGTGAGTGGAAAGCAGCGGGGAACAGTGCAAGCGGAGGAGAGGTGAAGTCAGCAGGCGATACGGGAGGGTGAGCAAACTGGCGGTAATCTTTTGGGATATCATTCCAAAGAGCCGGTGCAGCATAGACTTAGGAGCGGTTGCAGAATTTCCGAAAGGAGGAGACTTTAGGCCGAGATAGAGAAAGATATGATGATGAGCGAGTATATAGACTTGGGCGGTTGAATGGCGAATACTTGGCCAATGTAAGAAGGTTGAGAGAGCGTTGATGGACTTTTAGTCAATGAAGTGATTTCAGAACAGAGGTTATGTGATGGTGTTTGGTAGTTTTGGTGACTGCGCGGGTGAGGGCATTCTGAACTGTTTGCAGGCGTTTTATTTGAGATGAGTCGATGTTGTATAAAAGAGAAATGCAGTAATCGAGTTTGGAATGGACAACAGAGGTGGCAATTGTACAGGCGGTCTTGTAGACAAGTATTGTGCGCAGACGACTAAGGTCACAAATGTATTGTGCGCAGACGAATAAGGTCGCAAATGTGCATGTAGCAGGTGCGAGATAGCTGGGTGCTGTGGTCGGCAAAGGTAAGGTTTTTATCGAAGATGATTTCAAGATTACGGAGAGGAGAAGAGTAAGGTAGGGGGAAAGTGAGATCTGTTGGCGATAGGTCGGAAGGATAGGTTACTTTGCTCAGTTGCTCGCAGAGGCCAGTAATGATAATTCCTGTTTTTGAAGGGCTTAGACATAAGAGGTTGGATATCATCCAGGCTGATATCTGTCTATGAGTAAGGATGCTGATATTCGGTCGAGATCGCATTGTTTGTTATGTGAGGCTTGAATGAGGATAGTGATTGCTGCTCCAATGACTGTCTAAAACAGGTTAAAGGATGCAGTAGATGGCAAAAATTGTGTCATTTTGGTCGCCTGAGAGGGAAGAGTCAGTTTGCGTAGAAGTTGATTTTGTTAAAACAGTCTGTAATGAGAGACGGAGTGAGGAGTATTTGTTAGTAAAGAATGATGCAAAGGAGTCGGCAGTAGATGCATCTGCAATGGAGTTTGGGAGAGGGTGAGAGAAGCCACGGTGAAAAAGATTGTTTATGGTTATCCAGAGATTTCTAGGATTGGATGAATTTGAGCGACAAGATATGACAGGCAACGTTTTTTGGCTGAGAGAAGTTGACTGTGCTACCTATTGGTCAAGGTTTTAAGTCTATTAAAAACAGCGAGATCACCAGAACGTCTAAGTGCTCGCTCCGGACGACGGCGCGAAGATTTGAGAGTTTGATGGATATAATTGAACCATGGATTTTTTTGCATGAGTTTTAAGTATAGTGATGATTGGAGCATGTTTGTTGAGGAGTTCTGAGATAGTGGAATTGTATGCAGTCAAGAGATCATCATAGTCTGTTGGGGGATTGAGGAGAAGGGATGAGGCCTCAAGATCGAGTTTGAATGCATCAAGATCAATGGAGCTGATACGACGGAATGAGTGTAGTTTGGGTGGGGACGAGAAGATGGCTCAATATCGAGTTTAGTCGTTTACCTACGGTGAACTCTTTTAGTTTAAACACGTGACTTACGCACGATGAGTTCATTGTAGTCTCCGTTCTCAGTCCTATCCAGCACTGAGTTGTACTGGTTGAAGATGTAAGTCTTATTACCATCCTGAAGTTCCGCGCTACCCAGACAAAGAATACCTTCGAAGGCACAACAGAATTTGTAGTGTAATATAATACAATTACGAGGTCACGATATAAATGTAATACCATATGAGATATGCATGGCCGCGTGTGTAGTTACGACCTACAGACAATGAGAAATGTATTAAATGCGATTAATGTGACGTAATGTGATGGACTATGTTAGAACTGGAAAGTGACTGGATGCGAAATGTGAAAATTATACATTCAAATTATACAATCAAGGTTTTAAACATGGGTAAACAAGGTGTTAGACAAGATTATATTAAACAAGGTGCAAGGTGTTAAATGTGGTGTAATTGGCTATCTCTCACCTCTTACAGGATCTATTTGAATTTTGTTGCTTTCTGTTACGGGTATTGGACTTCCGGTATTTCCAGTGTAATTGTACGTCCAGTAGAACTGAGCCGAAGGTTCACTCTGCAGCAGTGTGCAGAGCAAGCAAGTGCTGCCATACTGGACGACATTTGTTTCGCGTGGTAAAGAGTTGGGCGGATATGTCTCAATCCAGGCCATTTGGATGTAGGTCAAGTTGGTCATGGTCTTTCCGTGATCGTTGCTGATGATGCATTGGTAGTGACCTTCGTCAGCGTAAAGAGCTGGAGAAATGACGATTGTACCAACTCCAGGAGATTGGTATATGTTGCTGTCGTTCATGTTTAACGGTTGACCATTTCTCGTCCATTCGTAGCTTGAGAAAATATGCAGTAAAACACACACACACACACACACATTAATATATATATATATATACATATTAATTACTTGATTACTGAACTTGACGTCTGATTATTGGTACTTTAAAACACTGCTGCGATTCGCCTTGGATCGCATAGATTCAAACGATTTTGTTAACTGATTGTCATGGGAAGCAATAAAGATATATTGATTGATTGATTGATTCATTGATTCATTGATATACATACAAACATACACACACAAACAAACACACACACACACAAATATACATACACATGTACATACATTTACAAACACATACATACACACAAATACACTAACATACAGACATACATACACGTACAAACAAACATACACACAAACACATATGCATTCAGACTCACACACAATCAAATACAAACCAACATATGCACATATATACATACATATATGCACTCACTTACATACATGCACACACATACATACATACACACAAATATACATGCATATATGTATACATACATACATACGCATACATACACATATGCATATTTACATGCTTACATACATGCACACAATGCCACACATGCATGCATACATGCCTAATAACCCGGAGTTGCTACTGTCAGCTCCGGCAGTTGCGTGTTGTAATGCGGTCCCTTTCTTATGACGCGGCGGTAATCCTTGTTCACGCTTTTATCTCCAGTAGAGTTGACTATTGCTGCTATGTTCTCATTGGACATCCATTATCTCTAATTGGGCGGCTTGGCCGGGTCCTTCGCTCTGCCGCCCCAAAATATGCACCAGTTTCAGCTTATATGCGCGTGGTCATGCATTGGCTTCCTGCCTCGCATCGCATCTCCTATAGGATTGCTTCTCTTGTTTGACGGTCTCTCTCTGGTGAAGCTCCGTCTTACCTATCTGATCTGTGCTGTCCGCTCTCTGCCCTAATGTCTCGTCGCGTTCTACGTTCTGCAGGTGGTGGTGAGCTGTTGGTCCCTCGGTCCGGCTCCTCAGTTAAACAGCGTCGTGCCTTCTCAGTGGCTGGCCCCTCCACGTGGAATGGGCTTCCACCTTCTTTGCGCCTATTTCCACGAGGCAATTCACCTGTGTTCTACCGTCTCCTTGTCTTCTATTTTTAACCGTGGCTGGACTGTGAGCACCTCTGAGTAGGTTTCTTGAAGAGGGGCTATATAAATTATCAAAATGAATGAATGAATAAATAATATTATACATAAGGTAAATGCGCTTTGGATGTTGCAGTTTGTGAAAGATGACTTGGTCATATATCAACGAAACCCTGCCACCATTTTAAATTTGTCGACCGATAACACGTCAACCGATTCCCGCCTGGACAGGACAATATCATCATCGTAATTCATTTGTGTTATTGTCAGTCTTGTTGTCCTCGAGACCAAGGTCTTGGTCTCGAGTGCACGCGATTTCGTTTTTAAAAGTCTCGGTCTTGGTCTTGAGACCAAAAGTCTTGGTTTTGTTCTTGGTCTTGAGGTTCAAAGTCTTGGTCTTGCAAGACCAAGACCAAGACTTGACAAAAGCGCAAGAATGTTAGAATGCTACTAATACAATTGCTTTAGTATTTGCACTGGGTGCATGAGGCTTTACCGTTGTTTTGGAAAATTATGCTGCATCTGGAGCGCCCTGCCGAGACTTGTTTCAAATAAAATGATAATGATGAAAATGATAAACGATGGGAGGATTTAAAAAAAGACTCACGAATTGTGCATTTACACCCAGTGCTTGAAAGCTGCTTTGTGCCATCGCCTTCAGCACCTATATAACGTATTTTTTCACATGGCGATATTTTTATGAGGCCCCACAGGGCACGCCCTGGTCAGAAAATTCTGAGCGAATCGGTTTTTATAAAATGCAACAGGCATTTGGAATAAAATTTCGCATGAAGAACTTTTGCAAGTACGAATTCGGAATTCTCTGCAGTCTGAATTTAAAGTTATTTTGCTTGAATAAAATAAAAGACGTGTTTTCATTAAAATAGCGAGTCCGACTTGACAATTATTTAGTAAGGAATAGAAGTCTGGATATGATTATGATTTTTTGGGTCTTGGTCTCAGTCTTGGTCTTGAGGTTCAAAGCCTTGGTCTTGGTCTTGAGGTTCAAAGTCTTGGTCTTGGTCTTGAGGTTCAAAGCTTGGCCTTGGTCTTGAGGTTTAAGGTCTTGACAACAAGACTAGTTATTGTATTGTATAAATATCGATAGAAATCAACAACGCAATACCGAAGTAGCTATCGGGACAGTAATTTATCTACGGATGTTTTATTTTGTGACTCTTGTTACTCACATCGGGGTAGGGTAACCAGTTCCAACGCAGGGTAAGGTAACGTTTGTCATTTCCTTGTATTGTATGAAGATGGTTGGACCGCTGACGAGACTGGGAGGTGCACGAACTAAAACAGAAAAATCTAAAAATTCGCCTTTCAAGTGTGAAGAACAAGTAAGCATAGAAAAGATGTAGTACTTGGTACTTGTACTTGAGTACAACTCGTGCACAGTTTTTAAGTATACTTGTACTCGCATTGTACTTGAGACCAAAGTACTCGTACTTATACCTGAGACCAAAGTACCTGGAAACAAATGACAGTTTTTATATGCAATTTTTTGTGAATAGCGGTGTTTAGATGGACCGCATCTTGATCAGAATTTCCTTCAGGTTTCTTTTCCGGCCCCATTTAAAATAAATGTCTTGTTCTTGCAGCAGCCAGGTGCATCTGTTTTACAACTTAAGTACTTGAATTCGAACTTGTTCCTGGGACATAAGTACTTGTACTTGTACTTGCAATTTTAGTACTTGAAACATCTCTGAAGCATACCTTACGATATGACATGCTCGGCCTACAGAAGAGGATCTAACATAGGGTATTTAGACAAAACATAGCATAACAGAACGTCTTATTAAAATAAATGATTATACCTCATAGTTACAAAGTGTAGCAGGAATCAGTGACCATGCTGGATGCTTTTCGCATCGTTTGTTTTGTAAAACCATATTAATTTGGTGAATAAAATATTGATATATATATTACAGCCTATATGCTAGGTTAAAATGCAGACATATTAATATATGGTTATAATTATGCGAATATTATTACTATTATTAACTTAGAGTTATTTTCTCGTAACTTATATCGCGTCGGTTCTACTGCACACAGCATCAACTGATGGCGTACCAAAACTTGACGGTAAATCAGGCTGCAAATTAATGAATGCATATATGGCCTACACGATTTTGACGACTACTGCTCGTTGCACGATAGATAGAGCGTTTACGACAATTTCCAAACAACCACTTATGGAGACTCTATCTATTGGGCCAAAAAGTAATTATGGTCCCTAAAAAATTATATACATACATACACACATACGTACATATATATTCATCGTTTATTGAATTCCAAGAAAGTCAACTAAAGAAAATACAGCTTGGCATGCGTACATACATACATATATACACACATACATACATGTACATAAACTTATGCCTATATTAAAACTATATTGAACGTTGATTTGCAATTGTTTGAGCAAAAAGAATTTCTTTATACCGTCTTCACTTTCTGTCCAGGCAAGCGAAACGAGCAAGAGAAGTATAGCAGAGGCTGCAGAGGCCGAGGCCATGGTCTGACTCGGCTCAGTTGCTCGAACTTGATGTTCAGAAAAAAACTAAAACGTATTTGCGAAAGAAAGCATCGCCAATCAAATGTCGTCAAAGTTAAACATGTATGTATGTATGTATCTATGTATGTGTGCATGTACATATGTATGTATGTATGTATGTATGTATGTATGTATGTATGTATGTATGTATGTATGTATATATGTATGTATGTATGTATGTATGTATGTATGTATGTATGTATGTATGTATGTATGCATCTATGCATGTTTGTATTTGTGCGTGGATGTATATTTGTATGTATGTTTATATGTGTGCATGCATGCATGCACGCATGCATGCATGCAGGTATGTGTGTGTGTGTATGTATGTGGTGTATTGATGTATTTATGCATATGTATGGATACTTGTATGTATATATGTATGGATTTATGTATGTGTGTTTGTATGTGTATATGTCAATTACTGTTTGACGGAAAGAGGTCATCTGTGCGTCGTCTCCTCCACCCTGTACCTCAAGGGTCGGTTCTCGGACCACTGTTGTTCCTTCTGTACACCGCGGATCTCGGTAACCTCGCCACCCGATTGGGCCTGTCGTCTCACTTCTACGCCGATGACACGCAGTTATATACGACTGGCCCAAAGTCGGAGATTCCTCAGCTTCAGCGTCGAATGGAACTCGGTGTTGATGAAGTTGTGGCCTGGATGAAGTCGAATCGTCTGCTTCTGAACCCTGGCAAGACAGACTTCCTCTGGTGTGCGACGCGCAGACGTCGTGGTCTGTTGAGCGCCGTTCCCTTGGAGGTCTGTGGGGTACGGTTGCCACCGTCTGGTGCGGTTCGTGACTTGGGTGTCCTACTCGAGTCTGACCTGCTGAAGACGGGCCACGTAAATCAGCTGGTCAACAAACGCTTCCGCCAATTGAGGCTAATCAGGAGCTGCATACGATCATTGCCTTTCGAAGCAGCAAAAACTGCAGTCGTCTGCTTCGTGGTCACTCAGGTCGACCGCTGCAACAGCCTAATCGCGGGTGCACCTTAACATCTATTGGACAGACTGCAGTCCGTCTTGAATTCGGCAGCCAGACTCATCTGCAACCGCAAGAAATACTACCATGTTACACCGCTGCTTCGCGACGTATTGCACTGGCTGCCAGTGCAGTATCGTATTAACCACAAACTCGCCCAGTTGGTCTACAAGTCACTCCATGGCATGGCTCCTGAGTACCTCAGAACATACTGCAGTAATGTGGCTTCTTCTAGATCTGGACCTTCTTTGCGATCAGAGGTGAAGGGTGATCTAAAAGTTAAAAGATCTAAAACCTTCTTCGGAGATCGTGCGTTCTCCGTGGCAGGACCTAGATGCTGGAACAATATTCCAACCTCAATACGTGTTGCAACTTCACTGGAGTCATTTAAGATCAGACTCAAGACACACTACTTCAAGCTGGCCTATGGGCCGTGTTGAACTTGTCAAAGCGCCCTTGTAACGGCATGTGTCGTGTTACGGCGCTGTAGAAATCGTCGTATTCATCATCATCATCATCATCATCATAATCATCATGTATGTATGTATGTATTTATGCGTGTGTGCAAGTATGTATTTTTGCTTTGACTTCGTACAGCATGCATTCAATCAATCAATCCATCAATCAATCAACTAAGCATTCATGCAGCGCCCCTTGAAGGAAACTATTCAGAGGCGCACCCAGCCCAACCCCTGCGAAAGATAGGAGTCGACTCTTCAGAGCAGAGAAGAAAGCCGTGGACGAGTCTCGAGGAAGCGACCGCAGCTCAGGAGGAAGCCCATTTCAAATTGTGGGTCCAACCATAGGCGTAGACTCTGGGGGGTCAGCCGGGGCACGTGGCCCCCCCCCAATAATTGAGGAGCCGGGGCAATGCCCCCCAAAATCGAGAAGAGAATTTCTTCAAATATTAAAATATTATGTTTCAGTATAGACAAATTTTTTTCAGACACAGAAAAGCAAAGACAAAGAACTGAAATACTATCGGAAATTCATAATGAAAGCAACGATTTATTTTTATCTTCAATATCTTCAATATGAAACAAATTTACATGTAAACAAAACGCCCCATTTCATACGCATTAATGTAACACAGGAAGCATCTGCTGACTGTCCAGACCAGATGTGAAAGAAGTTTCGTTTTGGTTTTTTTCTTTTAAACAAAGACAAAAAAAGAAAACCATAAAAAATTGTTCTTAAAATAAATATCTTATTTTTGTAGAAGTTATTTTAATAACATTTATTTATTGATTTTTTATTTTTCGGAAATCGCAACTGAATTAAACTGAGTTGGAGCTCTTGTTCATGCCATTTTTCATGATTTTTATGACCCGAAATCCGAAAATCGTAAAAACAACCAAAACAACAAAAACCATAAAAACTTAAAAAAAACAACAAAAAACAACAACAAAAAACAACTTTTCATCTTGAAATACCTTGGTTTTTTGCACCTCTGGTCCAGACTTTATGCGCCCCAATATTTTGGACAAGTTTACACCAGTGGGTCCAACGACGGAGAAAGCGCCCTGCTGCATAGTGGCGGTGCGTGCGATAGGAACAGAGAGGTCACCACGAGTGGCAGAGCGAAGAGAGCGATGACCAGGTGCAGCAGAGGCACGAGAACAAGGCTCGCGCAAATAGGATGGTGCACGGTCATGCTGAAATTTTTCACACTGTCTAGATCATAGATGGAGCGCTTTTGTGACTGACTCAAAATGCGCTATATTAAGAATCTGGAAATAGACCAATGCATACATACATACCTTTACTAAGTCACAGAAACGATTTTTGCTTGCCTGATATAGACGTCAATACATGGGATACGGTTAGTCGCTTAGGGGAGTGGAGATGCACAGCCGAGGGTGGAAGCTATGTGATCGATGGATTCACGAAAAAGAAAGTTGTCGCTCGAAGGGTGAGACTATTGGGGCTCAACTTATAAGTAAAGGTATTTAACTTATTATATTGCTAGAAGACCAAAATATCAGTTTTCCTACTTATGTAGTAAGCTTACTGTGTCAAATCCGTGTGCAATTCGCATCTGACAGGCTACTCGTAAGGGTCTAGACTCTAGAATCCCAACATCGTATACACTTGTACCTATGGAATAGTAATCGTAAAATCAAAATTTAATTCTAAATCACAAATCTAAAGCTAAACGTAGGGCACCAGCTTATTCACGGGCGCTCCGTCGTGTCAGAGAGGTTGTCCAGAGATATAAAGAGAAGATCCAAGTCCGGCTGCTGCAGGATTAAAGAGAGAGTAGAGGAGCTCCTAGGATTCGTAGCTCTATACAGAAGCCCAATATAGTAATAAAGTAAAAAACTTGACAAAAATTATTCATTCACCTTGTAGCTCATCCTCTTTGGTAGACCTATAACGAAGGTGACTATCGTTTCAAAAGTGTGCGACAAATATGCCTACCGATGTTGAAGTAATTGACGTGCGCATCTACAAAGCAAGTGATATATCAATAAATTTTCAGGAAGTTGGTTGATGATATAGTTCAACAGTCGTTATCTAAACTCGGTTTAGCAATTATGTGAATTGTCTTATGATGGATTAGCATGCATAGGACACGGGTGAACGCTGGTAGATTGCAAAAGTCAAGGAGGCCTTCAACGAACAGGTTTTTCCTTGTTATCAGTGATTGCTTCTTCGTAATCTGACACCTCTCTTTGGCAAAAAAAATCGTCGGATGAAGAACAATAATTGTTGGCAGTCGTTGGCAGGAAGTATAGGGCCTACGCATAACACGATCTTTGTCTTCTTATGATTATCTATTTAAAGCCAAACGTATAAAGCCTCTAAAAATTTTGCCCATGAACACGAAGCGATTGTCCAACAGATAAATCTGATTGCATAGGCCACAAATGAAATAGTCATTACGGTAATCGACAATTCACTTGAAGTCCTTAATAATTATAATATCTCATATCTGTCTGTCGCAAACGGTCTGGAACGTACAGTGGAATTTATGGAATGTCACCGGAGGGGAGGTCGTGGCTGACACGCCGTCGCCAGCCTGTCCAATTTGGGCCCTGGGGCCGAAATTGGACAGGCCGATGAACAATAGTGGTACAGTGCTTTTCTTCTGGAGAAAGAGGTTCCGGAACGGAATATAATTATGGGCGGAATATAATTATGGGCGGGTTAAAATCTCGAGAAAAACGGGATTGGGGTTGGGAGGGGTCTCAATAAACACTGAAAACAGTTCAAATCACTTAAATTAAATAAGAAAAACTAAATTATTGTTTTCACTATTAAATAAATAAATAATTTGTAGTAGCTGAAAAAATGTGCCGGAACGCCGTTCCGGCGCGTTCCGGCTGAAAAAAAGCACTGGTTATAAGTAAAGTTATTTAATTTAGGCTATTGCTACAAGATCAAAATAATATCAGTTTTCCTACATATATACATATATACTGTGTCAAATCCGTGTGCAATTCGCATCTCACAGGCTACTCTTAAGAGCCTACAATCCTCATATCTTGTACCAATGTACCTATAGAATCCTAATCGTAAATTCCTAATTTATTTCTAAGGCGCTACTCTAAAGCTAAGCTCAGGGCACCACGTTACTCTCGAGCGTTACGTCGTGTCAGAGATTGTCCAGCGATGTCAACGGAAGATCCGAGTCTGGTTGCCAGGATGACCATGCAGAGAGAGAGAGAGAGAAAGAGCGAGCGAGAGAGAGAGATACAGAGATACAGATATATATATATATATATATATATACAGAGAGAGAGAAAAAGAGAAAGAGATAGAGAGAAAAAGAAAGAGAGAGAAAGAGAAAGACAGAGAGAGAAAAAAAGAGAGAGAAAAGAGAGAGAGAGAGAGAGAGAGAGAGAGAGAGAGAGAGAGAGAGAGAGAGAGAGAGAGAGAGAGAGAGAGAGAGAGAGAGAGAGAGAGAGAGAGAGAGAGAGAGAGAGAGAGAGAGAGAGAGAGAGAGAGAGAGAGAGAGAGAGAGAGAGAGAGAGAGAGAGAGAGAGAGTAGAGGAGCTGCTAGAATTGGTAGCTCTTAACAGAAGCCTAATGCATTCACAAAGTCAAACTTGAAGAAAATATTGATTGATCTTTTTGCAAATCCTCTCTCGTAGACCTATTAGCGAAGGTGACTGTATCGTTTCAAAAGTTTACGTCAAATATGCCTACCAATGTTGAAGTATTTGACGTACTCAGTACTCACCTATAAAGTTACGTGATAGATATATCAATAAAATTTAAGAAAGTTAGATGATGGTTTAGTTTAACTGTCGTTACTGAAACTCGACTAAGAATTGAGTAAATTCTCTCATGATGGGTTGATATATATACGACACAAGTGAAGGCTGTTAGATGGCAACAGTCAAGCAGTCCTGCCATGCACGAGCAGTGTGAAGATTTTTCGTTTCTTTGCCGAACAACAATATCTAGTCTCTGACGTTTGATAAGTTTTATTTCAGCGACAAAACAAAACTCGACTATTTACATTAAACGAACGCAAATCAAAGTCCATTCACTATCGACTATATACACTAGATATACTGTAGGCCTATCTACACTCAGTCCGTCGAGAAGTAAACTATACAGGCCTTCGTTCTCCGTCCGTTGAGAACTAAATATCGACTGCCTAACTCTACAACAGATCAATATCGACTGCCCTAACGGCCTAATTTCCCATATGTCCTCACAGCACCGCACTTCCGGTGAAGCCCGTTCAGCCATTGGTCACATTCAAAGACCCATTTGGCGCGCTCTTATGCGCCTAATTGCAGGTGCAAAGGGCCTACCCGCTTATTCAGAGCCAACCAATACTATTAATAAGCGCAATTCGTCACAAGCAGTAGGCCTATTTCATTGTTATCAGCGACTGCTTCTTCGTAATCTGAGATGTCTCTTTGACAAAACAACCGTCGTTTGAAGACTAATAAATGTTGACAGTCGTTGGCGGCATGTATGCTCACAACTTGATTGATCTTTGTCCTCTTCTAATTATCTGTTTAGAGCCAAACGTACAAAGCCTCTCGAATGTATTGTCCATGAAAACAAAGCGATTGTCAAACAGCTGTGTCCGATAGTAGGCTATAGAGCACAAATAAAATAGACATTAGGCCCATTACGATAATCGACGATTGGCCTGCAGTGATTATTATTCTATATTCATGTAAATAGTTGTACAGTCGTTAACTAAACGTATGATGATTAACAACTTAACCTGCAATTCGTCTATCCTCAAGTAACCGTAGTTCGAAATATGCACAGCACCTCCTCCAGAGAAACTGATCAGAGGCCCTCTTGTCGTGGTCATAAGGTCTTCGCTTCTAAAGCGCCCTGAATGCTTAGTTACCTAATACATTGAAAACCAGTTAACGCGTAGCTATCGTAAATTTATTCCAAATTTCTAAAGCTGAGCATAAAGCACCAGCTTATTCGCGAACGCTGCGTCGTATCAGAAAGGTTGTCCAGAGATCGATGTCCATTCGAGGTTCGAGTCCGGTTGTGGTTTTCAGAAGATGGTCGATGTGTGGATGTTTTTTCTAAATCGGTCACAACATCGTTTGCATGATTTTGTTTCCTGAACATCTACACGTGTGACGTAACTTTCAACACTGAATTGTAATTAACCACTTCTATCAGGTCTGATTTATAGCAAGCAAAGCCATCAGTTCACACTGGTTCTCACACAACTACTGTCAAACTGGATCAAAGATCTTACAAGTTACAGCACACTGAGCTATGGCTACTACTCAATCTAGAAGTTTTGCTTATGTTTGACCCTCTTGTTGGAACCGTCTGCCGCAGGAATTGCGGCTTGAGTTCCTCAGCTTTTCTCTTCAGCCTTGTTCCGAAAACGCCTGAAGACCATTTTATTTGTTAGTGATAGCACTGACTTGGGTAGGGAGGGTCTCTGAATCGTTGAGTGGCGCTTTTGTTAAATGTTCGATTACAATTACTATATGAAATTGTCTGTCTTGTCTGTGTAACTCGCACGTGCCAAACAACCGCGCCACCTTCCGAGAGGTATGATAAGTTCAGGATCAAGGCCACGTTTACACTTACTTAGTACTTAGTCCTTCCCGTGCAGTGCTGCACATCGGGCAACGCAGTTCCTCCATTCTTCTCTGTCCTTCGCCACCTCAACAGCATCCTCCACCGTCATCTCGAGACATCTCAGATCTTCTCGAACAGTTCCCATCCAGTTCTTTCTTGGTCTTCCTCTCCCACGCTTCCCATCCGGAGTCCACCTAGTCACTTGGCTGGCTCATCATTTCGGAGTCAGGAAGTCCACTGTCCTTGGCGAGACTGTGTAGTCCCTCTACTCCCTCGCCTCCATTCCTCCTGTTTTGAGTTGAATGAATCTCCTGCATTGTTTCTGTTGCTAGTTGTTTTTTTTTACCTGGGTGGGTTGCAAGCCCACCGCAGAACCCTCCTCCTTTATCCTGGCTTGGGACAGGCACAGGCATCCTCAGCAGAGGTGGCCTGTGCCTGTCCCACGTTTATTGGTCCCTTTAAATAATACGACCTCAATGACTTGACCCACGACTTCTTCGACTGCAGCGCCATTATGAAGCTGACATTTTATATGATAATGACATTGAAATTAGGACACACCTACATGTAACATGGTGTCTTAGTTAACTCCACGAGCTTTGAGCGAATGATGTCAGATGTGTTATGCCTTTAAACTTTCTAGTCACATTATTGTCTAGTTTTGGCAGACAGCGTTTGACGCATTCGTTTTGAGAGTGCACGCTCTACGTTTAAGGGCATCACATTAATTTGATCGAGTAGGGACCTCTTTCTGTTCCAAGAACGCCCTCACAGTCTGTTCTCGGAGTCTGTTCTCATTACGCAACGGTTACGACGAAGAGAAGATTAATCTTCTGAATAATGGCCTGTTGTGCGACAAGCGAGGTAGGGTCTATATCAAAGCCTACGTATCGCTTGTCTCATTTCCTTGAATTGCGTAAAGGGCCAAGTTCCTCACTTGCGAGTTTGTGAGCTTCTAGAAGGGTGCTGTGTTGTGACAGGCACCATAGTGGCGAGGATGACACATGCTGCGTCCGCTTGGTGGGGCTTTGTGGGGCAGGAGGGGCGCGATAAACTGCAAGCAATATTAAGGAGATTGATTAGATATGGCTATCTTCCTGTGGACTACTCTAGCTTTGAACAGTTGATCCAATCTGCTGACCATAAGCTTTCACGGCCGTCCTTGGGTGTCCCGCACATGTACTCCATGCTCTTTTACCTCCTCTTAAGCACACTGATTATGCTCTACGACCTCGCGTTCATGACCGTGTTCTCCCATTTTCAGACAGTTTAGCTCGCAAATCTTTCATTACCAGGATGATTCCGGAATTTAGGCTATATAACTTTTACACTGGACATGACTAACATGTGTAAACCAAAGTGCGGTTAGCAGTTGGATTAATAAAGGATATACTTACTACACTTACCTATAAAAATTTCTATGTACACATGTATATGCATGCATGTATGTATGTATGTATTTATGTTCATTTACTCAAGAAAATATGGCCCGCTGCCATAACGCAACAGATAAGAATGCTTCTAGAGAATGGCTGTTACAGCGTTGGCAATGCGGATCAAGTTGGGTCATATGTCAATTGTTCGGGAGGGTATCATTAGAATGGAGTGGTTAGCCACGTCTTTGAGTAGTATAATGTAATAAATATTAGTTGATTTTTACCATTCACGCCTGTGCTAATTTCTGCTGCTCCCCTATGCTCCATTGCTGCGGATTGTGACCGGTAACACTTGTAGTTTCGGAGTTAAAACTACTTTTGTGTAACGTTATTTGTTTCAGTTAGTTAACTGCATTCTTATGTTGTCGTAAACACTAAATTTCTACAGCCTTACTTGAAAGCTAAGCGTAGGGCACCAGCTAATTCACGAGCGCTGCGTCATATCAGAGGGGTTGTGTTAAGGTTCCAAGTGGATATCCAAGTACCGCGGCCGATTTGTCATGTCTATTTAAAGCTCAGAATGTCGATGTTGAATGCTTATACAATAAATTATGTCACTCAATAAATGTGCATGTAATGAATGTCTTAACTTAAAGCAGTGTCTTGTCAAGTTGTCTTAATGCTTCCAATGGTTAAAATGCAATGCTATTGCAAATGCCAAAACAGTTGAGGTCAAACTTTAATGTAATTTCAACTTCATTAATTAAAGCTATTTCAGCCGCAGATGGCTGGGTCAATATTGCTGAATCAATCGCGAGTGAAAAGGTTGAAGAAAAACTATTTTAACTCGATGGCTACACTTAAACTTTAACGTCATTTCAGCTTCATTAATTAAATCTTATTTCAGCTATTTATGTGTAAATTAAACTTGAATCAATCGAGAGTGAAAGGGTTGAAGAAAAACTATCTAAACCCGATGGCTATACCATCTACTTTCGGCATGCGATTGGTTTGGCAATAACAGCCACAACCGCCGAAATGAATTTCGCCGAACATGAACATATGAACTGGAAGCAGGAGGTCGTCCGGCTGTATCAAGGAATTGGATAAGAGCTGGTTACAGAGTGGCCATTCGCTTCCGATCAGGTAGTTGGATGGCGTGGTTCCGGGGAAGTTTGGTAAGAGCGTGATCTGGCTGTTTGGATTTGCGTCACAGTTTTTGAAAGCGACGCTGAAGCCATTCACTCGCATTCCTTGAATGTTCGTGTTGGACGCATCCGTTATCGAAAGGAACCCGAAGTACAGGTACGGGTTACCGAGAATGTTCCGGTTGACTGGATCTCTGTAACCGTCGTTTTCGCTCAAGCCGAGTTTGAGTGGAATCGACCTAAGTGTACAAATGATTACATCCACAAATGCCTAATTAAAACCAGTAAAGACAGTTAACATATCTGGAAGTTTAGCAAGTTCTACCAGTTTTGTGCAGCAGTTTAACTAACTGAGCCTCAGATTTGAATTTCTATGTGACTTTGCGCGCGTTAGAAATGTCGTAATGATGATGATGATGGTGGTGATAATGACGATGATGATGATGATGATGGTGGTGATGATGACGACGACGACGACGACGACGATGATGATGATGATGATGATGATGATGATGATGATGATGATGATAAAATAATAATAATAATAATAATAATAATAATAATAATAATAATAATAATAATAATAAGTATTATAGTATCGCCAGACATGCAGCTTTGAATGATTTGATAAGCCGAGGCCTATCACGAGCGGGCGTCCCTAATATCAAGGAACCACCTGGACTGTCGAGGACGGACGGGAGACGACCGGACGGACTTACGCTGATACCATGGCGCAGAGGCCGAAGTCTTGTATGGGACGTCACCGTAACTGACACTGTGGCGCCCTCTTACCTACATGCAACGTCCGCGACATCAGGAGCAGCAGCGGAACTAGCGGCCACGAGAAAGAACAACAAGTACAGCCAGATCCGCGCAGACCACTTTTTTGTCCCTCTGGCTTTCGAGACCTTAGGCCCTATCAATGACGACGGAATGGCCCTTATAAAAGACTTGGGGAGATACTTAGCTTTAACCACCGCAGACCCTAGGGAGACTTGCTATCTACTCCAGCGGTTATCAATCACCATACAACGCTTCAATGCTGTTGCCTTCATAGGAACTTTCATGCGACCAGAACTTGTCGAGTGATGTTTTGTTTTGTTTGATAAACAAATGTACAAATAAAAAAGTTTATAATAATAATAATAATAATAATAATAATAATAATAATAATAATAATAATAATAATAATAATAATAATAATAATAATAATAATAATAATTAAATTGGAACCAAGCATACATTACTCTTACTGATTTTATCTATGTGTTAGATGATTGTGCAACGAAGTACAGCTTTTCGGCAACCGGCTTAAAAAGAATATACTTACTTACTTACTTACTTACTTACTTACTTACTTACTTACTTACTTACTTACTTACTTAGGCGAAGTGCAAACATTTGTCGGTTACAAAAAGGTGCAGCAAAAGACGTTGATAGTATAGTTTGGCTGGTAAATGGTTATAGTATATCAATGATATATCTAGACGACCCCTCTAAGCAACCCTTCTCAACAACTCACCGATCTGCTTGGCTCGACCTACACACAAAGAGTTCTGCGGAATAGATAACAAAATAGAAAATCGACTAGATTAGACTAAGACCCTTTGGGTATCTAGACCGCCGGATTTTTCCGGCGGAGGAAATAAATAATAGTCCTAACGTGCCGGATATATCCGGCAATTTTACGCTGTCTATATTATAACACCGGTAAGCTTATACTCGGAATAACGTGACTACCAAAGACTTTCTACAAAAATTTCCTCCGGGTTTTCTTTACTTCCGGTAGCGAAAGGGTTAAATCGGACCGGGTCGCCCTGGATTTGATTATCATATCGGATTCAATCAGGTCAGATATATGGTCAGAGTAGCTCCGATAAGATTAGATATACATACCCGTATTGGAGTAGTTGTGTGAGAATGGCACAGTACTGTGTGCCGTCGGATTTCCTGTAACACAATCGGAAACTGTTTTTGTTGGTAAACATCATCGCCAATTCTTCGCTCGTCAGTCTGGCGAGGAAGGTTGGATTGATGTACGTGTATCCTCCTCCGTCCGTCTTCATGTCACAGTAGACCTACGGAAGAAAAGTCAGATCAACAGAGTAACAGAATCTCTTTGCGTAACTATATATTCTGATCAAGTGACTTCTGTAAGGGGGACGTAGAGTAACGGATAACACACTGGCGTGAAGAGCAGTAGGTACCAAGATCGAACCCCGTAGACCCCATAAGGTTTATTCACCATTCCACTTGCTAGGTGGCGGCGGTGGTTAAATTAATAGTAGGCCGTGAATGGCGCCCTGTTGGCTAGTGACGCCACTGAACTCAAAACGTGAAGTCTCAATTCTTCAGGAATTCTCCTACCTTGATGGACCTGATCTTCCATCTTCCGGTCCTTATTGACATAAACGAAACCCGCCTCTGCCTCCTCTCTCTGATCTCTCTGGCAACTGGACTCGGATCCTCATTTCTATAGCGCCACTTGAAAGCTAAGCGCAGGTCAACTATTCACGAGCGCTGCGTCAAGTGTTAGGGTAGTTAAGAGATATCGTTGATATCTTTAGAAATTCGGAATTACGATTACGAGTCGCTGGTCGATTGAAACGAAACCACGTTCAAATATCATTATCCTAAGGTGAAGCCTGGGTCGAAATCCAATAGGCAAGAAAAACACGGGGTCTAATTCTATCATAGAGGAGATAGGAATTAACGAACAATTAACTGGTCCTACCCTTGGAACTGATTGACCACTTAAGCGAAGTGCGAACATTTCATCCTATTTCGACCCCTACGTTCTCTCAATCGGCTTGATCTGTTCGTTACCCGGGTGAGTTCTGCCCTGGCTCAGTCTCGCTCTTTCCCTATGGA
>OY744613.1:13358239-13475739 GCA_963556255.1 Allolobophora icterica
TCGAATTCGAATCGAATCTCGAATCGAATCAGCGGATACCAAAACTATGTTTTGATATTCAAATAGTGTGTATGTAATAGCACAGGCGTACCACAGTATCAATATCTCAATAACATTTCTGCAGTTTAAAATCAATTAAACTAAACATTAAGCTAATTTACAGAATAACTCACAAAAAATTATGAGTTAAGTAAGTAAGTATATTCTTTATTGTACCAATTGCATAACCACACGTTGGTATACATTCATCTAAGCCAGGCATGGGCAACTTCTTTTAATAGAGGGCCGCCCTAAGATTTTAAGGGCAGCTCTGGGGCCGTATGCCAATCGCAGGCTAATTTTTGCAGATTAATTTGCCCAAGAAAATGAGAAAATATTAATTTCGGTTAAACTTCAAGTTTAAAATAAATGAAAATAATTTTTATGATGAAAACATAATTATCCTAATGCCTATAGTTCTACACTACAATGAAAAACAAAATATGTTTGAAGTTTCTTCAGTTTTAAAAACACATTAAACTGTTAGTCTGTACAATGCATCCATTTGCTAGATGTGCAATAGTTAATATATAATAATGATTAAGGTGAGATCTGACACTTCTTCCCACCACACAAATCCGGAATATTTGCTTTAATGTACGAAGTGCCAATTCGAAGTTCATTGGAGAGATTGTCATCTGTTAGCCTGCATCCGTTTTTGCATTTTGTTAGTTTCATCTCTGAGAAGAACTGTTCGCGAATTCGCGAAAATAGGTGCTTGGAAACAGTGCAACCATTTTCAGGGTATGAAATCTATGTGAAGGGTAAGAATCCTGAGAAATGTACAGTTTATAGAACTAAATCAGAGGTAGGCCTACTTCACGAAATTTCCTTTTCAATTCACTGTTGCTGAGGGTTTGCTGTCGTCGTGTGCCGCGTTGCACGCAGAAATTCAACAACCAATCCACGCACAATAAACGATTAAAACAATTAGTTTACAACAAAGGGCTAATCATTTTTCCGAAAAAGAATCGAAATTTTTCGAATCATGACATCATTTTCGAATCGAATCGATTTTCGTTTTCGAATCGAATATCGAAACTTCGCAGGTCCCTAATATATATATATATATTAAGTTAACCTTGTGGGGCTAAGGGGTATCGAACCCGCGTCCTTCTGATCTTCGTGACAGCGTGTTGCCATTCAAACATATCCGCTTAAAACTTCCCATGTAGTTGCGTTGTACTTCAAAGTAAGAAATCCAGTAGGCCTACGTTCGTGAGCTAAATTGTTGAAAGGCTGTTTACAGTGTGGGATTTTGTATAAAAAGTACCGGGGGCAGAGGCGCGTTTGCAGAAAACGGGGCCCTAGGCGCAAACATTTTTGGGGCTCTTCTGAACTTGCTGACTGAGAGTCTGAGACTCTGGTGGTGGTTGGCAGATCATGTGTAAAAACCAACGAAGTTGAACTTGAAGCCGTTTTGTGAGTGTTATTGACACTGTAATTATGATTAGTTATAGAAGTTATTTCAAGCCTTTCAAGGAATGTGAAGTTATTTTTTGTTTTGTTTTATTTTAGTAAAAAAATCTAAATAATATGTATAAGTATACAGTACTCGTTTGTTGTCATGCAGCAGTGCTTTATTATAATTATGATATAAGAATGCTTGAAAAATTAATTCTCTGAAATTGAATCGGTGTGACTTTATTATTTAGGCCTACAACTAGTCACAAACAGCGTAATAGAAAAAGAAACAATTATAAAATACAATAATATACTGTCATGTGAATGCTAAATTGTAAAATATAGAAAACAGGTTATATTTCAAGTAATCAAAAATGTTCTTTATTATGACTGAAAATAATGTTTTCATTCGTCTGAGGGCCCCCTACGAGATTTGGGGCCCTAGGCGCACGCCTAGTGCGCCTATGCGTAAACGCGCCTGTGACCGGGGGGTTGAAAAGTTTAATCCGTATTTTGCAAACTGGTGTCGACGAAATCTGAAAGCAGCTAGTTTCAACGCTAACAGTTTTGCAAGTCAGACTGGAATCAAAATCAGTTCCTTTGTTGAGAAAATTTCAAAAATGCATACATGAAATACAATGAAAATTTCTTCTCTTTTTTAAAACAAAGAGTCAAATAATGCTAAATCACACTAGCACAACTGAGTCTTCTGGAAACGACCCCTGGAGTGTGCAATGAAGACTTAACTGTGGGGTTCCTAAGAAAGACTAGGGTTTAAACGTCCCAACGCCCAACCCCGACAATTCCCACCCTGGCTGTTTCACTCACTAGCGTTTCAGTGTCATCTCTTGGTGCTTCCTTGTAATTACATGGTACTTCAGAGTATGAAATCCTTTTCGTTCGCGACCTAAAATTACTCTCTCTAACATTACAGAATTATACCATAATTAGTCTATACTGTATATTCTGTCTTCAACCAGGAAGCAATCGTCAAGGCTGCTGTTTATACGGGTAGATAAGACTAAATCAACTACATATTAATAGGGCCTATAGATAGCTGCATGGTTCTGGCAACCGGACTCGGATCTTCAATTGACATTTCTGGACAACCCCTCTATTATGACTCAGCGTTCGTGAATAAGTAGCCTAGGTGCCCTGAGCTTAACTTTAGAGTGGCGCTTTAGAAATTCGGAGTTTACGATTAAGATAACCTTTAAGAGGATGCTACAATGTGATGGGCGTTGAGCTGTTGCAATAAGTTACCGTGCTTCTAATTCCGCTAACATGTCTAATGAACTAAGAGTCAAGTTTCAACACGTTGTTCGTTGTTTGCAAACTAACCTGCTATTGCATTTCTTAATTATTGCAATTAATCATTCATTAATTTTTGGAAAAATGCCCTGCTATCAAAACAGAAGCTTGTAGAAGCTACTCTGGAGTTAGTCCCCGGAGTCAGTCGCTAAGGAATGACTGACTGACTTGATGAGTTAGCGAGTCGGCCGAGCAAATTAAGGCGTTGAAACCAACGTATAGGCCTATTCAACGCTACGTTTGCCTGTACGAAGACTACGAACAGACGCCATTTTCGATTAAAACGATTGCCTGACGTCATGCAAAGTTACAGACACCACTCGGACAGGTAGTAAGTTAAGAATTGGTGACCTGACATCGAATGACTGTTAGAACGCTAGTCTGTTGCACTGTGATTGTACCTTATAAGCAAGTGTTGCTTCTGTCCTGCAGTTGATGTCTTCGTCAAAAATCGAAACGCTGAGACCAGTGATGGGCAATAGTTAACTAAAAAGTTGCTAACTTTTAGTTTAACTAAAACAATTTAGTTAGGGATGAAGTTTAACTAAAAATAAATAGTTTAGTTAAAACCATAGTTTAACTAAAAAATTTTAGTTGCTAACTAAAAAGTTTAACTTAAAAAATCAGCAATACGCAACTATTTTCTGCAATGAACATTTAACACTGTCAACAACTCAACACGAAACTTATTAATTAACACTGCGCGGTTTTAGCATTAACAGCCTGTGTTTTCAAATTCATACACTACCTACAGCACGCCTGTAACTGAATGCTAGAACAGTACATATTGCATAGTTTGAAGGTGAAATTGTCATTGACGCTCTGCATTATTGCAGTTCACTTAACCTCTGTTATTGTGAAAATTTTTGTCGTAAATAGTTGGAAAAAAGTTGGAAAAAGTTTAACTACTTTTTTAGTTTAGTTAACTAATTTGCAAAATTAGTTGCCAACTTTAGTTAAACTAAAAAAATTTCAGTTGGAAAATAGTTTTAGTTTAACTAAAAATATTAGTTTAGTGCCCATAACTGGCTGAGACCGCGATTAAAACAATAAGCAAAATATTAACGTGAACGAAGTCGCTAATAGTAGTTAGCTTTGCAACTTAGCGGCGGATGGCGGCGGAGTGCATCTTTACAACAACTACAAATCTACAATACATTTTACTAGTGTTTAAATGTAATGGGTCTGTGATTGTTACATGGAGATCGTAAACACTTTGCTCCGGCTTTCTCGAAATGTAGAAAAAAACGCAACAAGAATATGCTGCAGAATCGATTTATATAGGCCTACTATTGCACATTTTAAAACAGTAGTAGGCTAGGCTAAATGTTACACTTTTCTTATTCAAAAGTTAATTAAAAATTGATTTAAACGGATTTAAGGAAAATAGAGGCATGGACGATTAAACGTCTTCCTTATCAGACGAATTCGGTTATTTAACCTCTTTAACTTTCTGTCGTGAATTGAACAAATCATCGACCTTCACCGATCTCTAATTAACCAAAATTTTCGCTTTAAGATAAATAATTTGAAATATGTCCAGTTAAAGCATGCCACATGAAGTGTATACAGGCGATGAGTCGTCATAACTATAGCGATCAGTTTATCTGAAGCCGATGGACATGCCGAGAACATCAGAGACTCTATTCGACTGGAGATAACAACCACAGCCGCCGAAGGACATCTCTCCAAACATGAAGTAATCGACTGGCATTGCCCGGCCTGATGGGTTCGAGAGCAGGTAGTTGAATATATTGCTGCAGAACGGTCCAGGCCCGTGGGAGTTGGAGGGAGCAATTTCTCTGAAGTTCGGAAACAACGCGATTAGGCTGTTTGGATTGCTGTCACAGTTTACGAAAGTGTTGCGATGGCCGTTGACTTGAATTCCCTGTGTACCCCTATTCGTAGCGTGCGTTTTTGGAAGAAAGCCTAAGAAGAGGAAAGGGTTTCCCAGGAGGCCTATGTTAATCGGACCCGAGTAGCCGTCAAAGTTGCTCAGGCCAAGTTTCAAAGGAATCGATCTGAAATAACAGAAACTACATGGAGTTAGAAAAAAAGAAATTGCAAAATTAACTGCAATAACTTAGGATTATCTTCAAAACTTGTTAATACCTTTATAGCATTTATAGTAGAGGAGTCACAAACATTTATTTGCATTCATTGGTTATGTTAAAAATACTGGTCCGGACACCAATGCCTAACTACAATATCAAAAATTCACTGAAATAATATGGGGTCATTTTCACGTTTACCGTTCAAAAACTATTAGCATTACTAACATTAATAAGAAAAGGGAAGTAACTTAAAATATGTCGACTGAAATTTGATAATATCTGCTCAACGTATCCGAGTTTAAAGAGGGTGCGGGAGGGTCCAGTGGTAAGCGTGGTGGACTGTCAATCAAGAGATCATGGATTTAAATCGCCGACAGAGCAGGAAATTTTTCGAGATATCAATTCCACGCGCTCCCTAGCCAATTCAGGATGAGGGAAAGGACTGGACACACGCACCAATGTATGCATTTTCAGAACCTTTCACATAACACATTTTAAAGTAAATAACAAAAGCGCTGCTATGCCGAGGCTAAGAAAATGACGTTCGGTAACATTTCACCTCGTGACTGCTTCTCGGGGGTAGTTTAAGGGACTGTTCACTCTTATTCTTTCCAAATTAATTAGGGATTCGGGTTTAATTGACAAAGTTTAATAGGGGTTCGATTTTTATTGACAAAGTGTAGGCATAAATAACTGTTATTCACATACATGTAGGCCACAATTATATCCACATTGTCCGTATTAAATTCAGTTTGCTCTAGCCAGGTTTCTACCAATGGCGCCTACCAATGGGGGATCGGGTGGTTGGGAGAACGATCTCCCACGGTTGCAAGAAGTGGTGGGGTTAACGAACGTTCTGGATATAAACTAGGGGTTGTTGTTGACTACTAAAAATGATATTACATTTTTGTATCATGTATGTTATCGAACACACATAATTATTATCTCGGAGTAGGCCTAGCGAAACAAAGGTTCGCTTGAAGTAACATATTTTGTACAATCTGTGACCTAATATATATAAGTCAGCCAAGTGGGCGGTTGTTCTCCCATTCCAGGTGGGGGGGGGGTTAGACGACACTGGGACTTTCAACAGGGTTTTCTCATCAGCCAATTTCTGTTGTTAAATTCTATCTGATCCCTCTGTTCAAGGCCAGGACAAGATTTCAAAGGTTTCTACAGTGTCGACTCCACAAGTGTCATAGTCTGGGATACACTCACGAATATTCTGGAAGTTGACGGAGCGTTGCGTATGGCTGTGCTCCGTTCGTCTTGCGAACGCGCAGGAGAACCGATGTCTTGTCTGTTATCATGGCAGATAGTTCTGCATCCGTCAAAGCTGAAAGAGCCCCTGGACTGAGGAAAGTGTAGCCGCCGTGATTCAACCCCATCTCACAATAGACCTATAATGTGTAGTAGTAGTTTTGGTAGTAGTAGTAGTAGTAGTAGTAGTAGTAGTAGTAGTAGTAGTAGTAGTAGTAGTAGTAGTAGTAGTAGTAGTAGTAGTAGTAGTAGTAGTAGTAGTAGTAGTAGTAGTAGCAGCAGCAGCAGTAGTTGCAGTAGTATATCATCGTCATTAACCTGGTAATCCTGGTCATCATCATGAAAATCATAAACATTGTTAGCATCATTATCTTCATTTATAATCATGTCATCATCATGGTCCTTATCACAGCATCATCACCTTGATCATCATTTTCCTGATAATCGTAGTCATCATGATGAACCCAATCATCATCTTGAATATCATTAAAAACAACGACAATAATATCATCAGTTATAGCAGTGATTAATGACTTGGTTCTAACAGCTGCTAATGTGGCGCAGTAGAAGTGCAATGCTGAATTAGTATTAATATCAGTATTAGTATCAGTACTAGTATGAGTATGGGTATTAGTATCAGTATTGGTATCAGTACCAGTACCAGTACCAGTACTAGAACTAGTATTATTACTAGTATTAGTAATAACACTAGTATCAGTATTAGTATTATTACTGGTACTACTATTAGTACTAGTATTAGTATTATTAGTATTAATACTAGTAATAGTATTAGTATTAGTTCTAATACTACTACTAGTATTGGTATTAGTATTAGTACTAGTACAGTAGTACTAGTATTAGTATTAGTACTGGTATTACTATTAGTATTAGTATTAGCATTACTATCAGTATTAGCATTAGTACCAGTATTACTATTAGTAATAGTATTAGTATTAGTATTAATACTAGTATTAGTATTAGTGCTAGTATTGCTGTTAGTACTATTATTAGTATCAGTGTTAGTACTAGTATTTGTATTAGTGGGCCTACTCGTGTTAGTATTATATCAGGATTAGTGTTAGTATTAGTTTTAATGTTTGTATTGGTATTAACATATATACTGGTATAAGTATCAGTATCAATATCAGTATCAGCATTGGTATCAGTATTAGTGTTAGTACTAGTCTTATCATTGACATTAGTATCATTATTAATATCACTACTAGTATCAGTATTAATATCAGTATTACTAATATATTTTTTTATTTATTCCGGATATTTCTATAGCGCCTCTCGAAGTCAACTACTACTCAGAGGCGCTCCCGACTACAGCATTTGATACTGTGCCGGAATTTTCACGCCGAAGCGCCACGAGCAATTGCGAGTGAAGGACTTGCCCAAGGTCCGTACGCAGCGGCTAGAGTGGGATTCGAACCTGCAACCCTCCGGTCACTAGGCGCCGAACTTACCACTAAGCCACGACGCCCCACAAGCAGTGTCATAATAGTGTCAGTATCAGTGTTAGTAATAATATCAGCATTAATATTAGCATTATTAAGTCTGTTGTACCTCCACGACTGCTCCATTTTTCGCTTCCATCGTATACAATCCACTGGGCGACGCTGGAAATTCTGCTTTTTGTAGCTTGCATGTAAAATAACTGTACATTCAACAAATGAATTCATTTAGTTACACTTCAAGACTGTTCGCGATGACAAAATTAGAGAACACAACAAAAAAACTTATTGCATGCGACAGAGGAAGACATGTATCTCTTGTTTAAGATCTCTGGGACACGGTAGCCGATTGGTTAAAGCGTCTACCTTGTAAGGCGGAGAGTAGGGGTTCGAGCCTCTACGTGGGGCGGTCACGGTGTACAGTGTGTAGGGATCATGAGCAAGTCCGTTACTAGGAATTTCTTCGCGTCATATATAATGTAGAGAAGTATAAGAAAGAGGACGAGGAGGAGGAGAAAGAGAAGGAGATGATGAGGAGGAGAAGGAGATGATAATGATGATGATAATGATAATGATGTTGATGATGATGATGATGATGATGATGATGATGATGATGATGATGATGATGATGATGATGATGGTGATGATGATGATGATGATGATGATGATGATGATGATGATGATGATGATGATGATGATGATGATGATGATGATGATGATGATGATGATGAGAAAGAAGAAGATGATGACAATGATGACAAAAAACAAGAGCAAGAATAAGAACAAGAACACGGAGAAGCACGTTGTGAAGATAGCTGTTTACAGGATCGAAATAGTAGGCCTACATCGAATAGAATGCAACTTTAGGTGAATTAACAGAACAGCTGCCCACGCGTTCTGTTAATCTTAAACTCAATGCGAAAACGCATTGAGTTTAAGATAATGCTTTTACGTAATTGTTGTCTTGCAGGCTGTATCCCATTCTATCTTGGAAGCTTTGTGTGCCGGTGTCATCCATGATACCAGGCCGTAGATTCCCTCGTTCTGCCACGCAAGGTGACCTGGTTGCCCTATGGCTCGAACTTCCACAGTGCTCCATAAACGATTCGCTGTGGTCGACTGAGGCGCGTTTACGCACAGAATTAATTTTTCAAGCATTTTATATTATGTAATAAAGCACTGCTGCACTGCATGGCAACAAACGAGTACTGTACAAGTATACATATTCTTTAGATTTTTTTACTAAAATGAAATAAAATCAAATAACTTCACATTCCGTAACTAATCATAGTTACAGTGTCAATAAATACTCACAAAACGGCTTCAAGTTCAACTTCTTGGGTTTTTGCACATGATCTGCTAACCACCACCAGAGTCTCAGACTCTCAGTCAGCAAGTTCAGAAGAGCCACAAAAATGTTTGCGCCTAGGGCCCAGTTTTCTGTAAACGCGCCTCTGGCGGTCGGTCCATCTTCATGAAATAGGTTGCCGAGCGACCTCCGAATTAACTTCTTGGTCTGTCTTTGCCTCTTTTCCACACATCGTGGTTTGGTGTTGTCAGGTCGGGACCGCATCTGATGAGTATCTCTAGAAGTTGCGCTATATAAATTTACGATTACGATTACGTATGTTCGCAGGAAGACTGGGGAAACATAGGCCTACATACCGTTTAAATGCGTAATGTTCTGTTTCACTCGGCTTGGAATACATGTCCAACCCAGATCAACTAGAAAGTGCATGTGCTGCGCTTTTAAGCGTTCTTTCAGAAGCGCTATATTAAGTATTTTGATATAGTAAGTAAGTAATTATATTCTTTATTTTAACCAGTTATTCACATGCATACAGACCTGCAATTGTACCCTGTCACTAGCATGGCGACCAGGACAATGGTAAATAAAGATGAAGCCATTTCACAGGATCTTTTAGAATTGCGTACCAAAAAATTCCTCGAAGAATTCTAGAGGAAACTCGCCACCTCTAGCAAGGAATCGCACAAAGAATGATGCAGTTTCTGCTACCTACTCTCTTACTAATATTATAGCGAACAACCTGTAGGTCTCTAAACTTCGACGCCAATAACTGAAGAACCCATCATTTCTGTGATTTACAATTTCTTTCAGTTATAATTAATTATATTACTCCTATGTAACAGTATTTGTTATACGGTGGTCGATTTTGATGTTGACAGTGAACCGACTTCAACGTCTCTTTCAATACATAAGATTGGTAAGTGAAGGCCTATACACGATCTCCAAATTGAAAGATTATATCTTGTAAACAGTAATTTGTGTCGGTGACGATCTTGATGTTGATATGGAACCTACTTTAAGACCGCACTCAATCAGCAGTAACGACCATTGAATGGAAAGTTTAACAGATTTATGGCGCTTTATAGGTCGGCCTAAGTTTGATAGACTGGCAATTGTCCAGGCCCACGTATATTTTGAGATGAGTAGGGACTGGGGGTCGAGAAAGACTGAGATAGGAGGATGATCGGGTGGATTTTGATTAAGAACAATTATTAAACCGACCGAGTAGTTTATCGGACAGGTCTGTCGGTATTAAAATCAACTCAAAGCTATCAGAGATTTGGTGATGGTAAATCACAGTCTTTACAATTTTCAAAGATATGGCGATCTACCAAGTTTCGTTGATTTATGTTCCAGCACTTGAAATGAGATGCTAAATTCAAGACATATATATATATATATATATATATATATATATATATATATATATATATATATATATGGAATTGTCAGACATATTTCTATATTATGTAGGAATGGTAAGACATACGTGAATAAATGTAGGCCTATGTTCTCTGCTGGACTCAGTCAAATAACAGATTCTATGGTCAATTCGATGCCAATGTTTTTAGTTGTTGAGCTTCAGATGAATTATTAATCAACAGTAATTTGGCGACAAAAGCATAGTGTACCGTATATAAGGCCTAAACCGTTTGGACGTCTTACCATTCCTATAAATCCCCGTTTCACTTTCACTAGAGATATAAGGAATTGGATTTGCACAATGCATCAATCTTTAACACGCTTTATAGTCGAAACGCCAGGAAAAATCAAGACTACACGCTAAAGACATCATCGCTATAAGATATATAAGTATTCGAACGAAGGGTTTTCTGCGGAGTTTCGCGTTGTATATATATAGACTTCAGCGCCTATCGGTGAATTTCCGCCATGGAATGTAGTAGGCCCTAACAGTTTGGCAGTATCGAACTGTTCCCATCTGCCTGATTCTTGAATCTCGACCTGGAATTGAAATACCGATTTTAACACTTTAAGGGCGAGCTGCATTGGGTTCGCAGTCGCTTTTAGCACACTTTAAACTCTGAACTCCATGGCCAGTCATGGCGGTCGGCTGCACGCTTGGTTGGCGGTATCTCAAGGTTTGACCACGTCTCTGAATTTATGCGAGACGTTCTCCATTGGCTTCCTGTCCAGCATCGCATTCATTACAGGGTCTCCACCATGGCGTGGCATTGTGTCCTAGGGCGGGCCCCGGCCTACCTCTGCGAGCTCTTTACTTTAACTTCCGCTTGTGCGGGGCGCCGTGCCTTGCGCTCGGCCTCCCGGGGTGATTTTGCTGTCCCCTATGCGCGTACTGCTCTGGCGCAGCGTAGGGCATTCTCCGTGGTGGGTCCTACCGCTTGGAACGACCTCCCTCTCTCCCTTCGCTCTCTCCCTAGAGACCTCTCAGGTACTTTCTATGGCCTTCTTAAGACCTTTCTTTTTGACCGGTCCTGGGTCGGGAGCGCCACTGAGTAGATTTCTTGAAGGGGCGCTATAGAAGTTCATTATAGATAGATAGATAGATAGATAGATAGATAGATAGTCACAATACTTAAAATCAGTTCTTATTCCCCAGACATCATTATTCATCGAGGTCATCTGATTATGATCTTTGTCTGGTCATACCTAAATCAAGAACTGTTTTTGGTGAAAGAGCTTTTCGGTTACTGTAACTAGTTTGTGGAACTCTCTCTCTCTCTCTCTCTCTCTCTCTCTCTCTCTCTCTCTCTCTCTCTCTCTCTCTCTCTCTCTCTCTCTCTCTCTCTCTCTCTCTCTCTCTCTCTCTCTCTCTCTCTCTCTCTCCCTCTCTCTGTGCGCTATGCTCAGTCGCTTGTATCATTTCGTTCTCAACTTAAAACTTACCTCTTTCAAATTGCTTATCCACCACAGGCTGCTTTATGCTGCTCTGTCTTACGGACTGATCCTCTGGATAACCCATAAGACATCGGCGCATTAGAAGTTACTAATTATAATTCCAATTACAATTCGGCCTACTCTTGTCGTTAAAGTGGAACTTTTGGTTCCTGTGACTTTTGTGACTTTCTGTGGGCGTCGTATAGATCTCAAGAAGACGGGAATTTACTTCTAATATTGGGCCCATGGTCAGGCCCGGCTCAAGACATTTGGCGGCCCTGGGCAAATCGACGGCCCTAGGCAAACCGGCGGCCCTAAGCACAAAAAAGTTGATGACCTTTTTTAGTCATTCACCTCTTTTACGAATAATAATTAAATAATTTTTGAAAAATGGAAAATTGGCGGCCCCTAAAAATCGGCGGCCCTGGGCGGCTGCCCAGTTGCCCATATGGACGAACCGGGCCTGCCCATGGTTTACTTAATAAAATTACGTAACTAGGGCGCACCCTGCATTTATCGTAGGCCTATAAACTAATCAGCAGTCTGCGGGAGTATTGTTCGAGTATTTATGTTAAGTCTGATTTACAGTCAACGATTTGTCAAGATCAGGCCTATACTGTTCATGCAACAATCAAATTAATCTACTTAAGTACCTTAGCAATTAATCTTTACTAGCACGAGGCGCTAAGTCCAAAAATATACTCGACTCATGGGGTTTCTCGGTTGCTATTTCTCGACTCAGGAACTGAATGTTTCTGTCCTATCCATCAGTTTGCTTGTAGTGAACTTTCGCCTTGTTGCAGTATAGCTAGGTGCCTACCCATTCGTTGCGTTTCCTTGCCGTTCGGTATATCTGCCTCATTGCCTTCCTTAAAATACATTTATTCTAATTTCGTCTGCAGTGTTTCAATATGGTCCACCCAAATGTTTGAACGAGGATTCTTCTTGTTGGTTCGGGAGCGCTACTGACGAGTTTTTCCTTGAAGTTGCACTTTACAAATATTCATTTTCCTCTGGAAACCGGACACTGTTCTTCGGAAACCCCTTCTGACTTGACGAAGCGCTCGTAAAAATGCTGGTGTTTTGCTCTTGGCTTTCGAGTGACGCTTTAGAAGTTTAGAGATTACATTACGATGTAGCCTATGTATGTATATGGAGCCAATATGAGAACACTTATATTCTCTTCATATTTTCACCACAAGACGCTGCTATTGGGGTATCGACTTAGTCGTCAGATGTAGGCCCTGTAACGTATGTACGCAAAGCACTTCAACGCAGAACGTCACAAATATCATACTAACCAATCGCATGCGATATTTCGCATTAGCGACGCCAGGGCATAACCAGGGTTTGTCATACAAGACTTACAAGTAACCAGTACACGGGCGATTTATGCCCCGAACAAATTGTGGGCAGGGCAAAAATTCTGGCAGGGCAATGACCAGGGCAAAGATTATTTTACCAGGGCATTTGCCCTGGCTCGCCCTGGTGTAGCGCCGCCTCTGATATTTCTGCGGCATGATTTTACCTACTTTTCTTAAATCGGGTCGAACATGCGTCAAAGGTATAGCTAATCAGGTCGCGCACGCGCAGAAAGCATGGGTTTTTAGTCGCACATGTCGAACTTTACTTGTGAATATTGAATTCCAATAAGTATACGCAACAAGAATATTTTGCAGAATCGATTAATACACTAACAACTTCTTAAGACAATAGATCTTAGTTTTCTCATTCACAAGTTAATTATAAAATCGCTTAACCGGATTTCCGGGAAATAGAGACATGGCAGGTAGAAATTCTCGCTTGTTAGACGAAGACGGCTAGGCCTACTTAACCTCTTGTAATTTCCATAAGTCGTCCGGTGATCTCTAACCACCTAACCAATATTTGCGTTTTAATTCTGTTAAGGTAAATAATTAGAAATATGTTCAGTTTAAGCATGAAGTTTACAGGCCGATGAATCGTCGTAACTGTAGCGATCAGTTTATCTGAAGCCGATGGACAAGCCGAGAACATCAGAGACCCTATTCGACTGGAGATAACAACCACAACCGCCGAAATGCATCTCTCCAAACATGAAGTAATCGACCGGCATTGCCCGGCCTGATGGGTTCCGGAGCAGGTAGTTGAATATATTATTACAGAACTGTCCAGGCGAGCTGTAGTTGGATGGAGCAATTTCTCTGAAGTTTGGAAACAAAGCGATTAGGCTGTTGGGGTTGCTATCACAGTTTCTGAAAGTGTTGCGATGGCCGTTGACTTGAATTCCCTGAGTAGCCTTATTCGAAGCGTGTGTTTTGGGAAGAAAGCCTAAGACTAGGAAAGGGTTTCCAAGGATGCCTCTGTTAACCGGACTCGTGTAACCGTCAAAGTTGCTAAGGCCAAGTTTCAACGGAATCGATCTGAAATAACAGAAACTACATGGAACCAGAAAAAAGAAAATCCAAAATAAATTGCAATAATCAGTATCTTTAAAAATTGTTAATACATTTGAAGCATATATAGTAAAGGAGTCACACACATTTAGTTCCATTCATTGGTTATGTTTAAAATGTGGTCCGGACACCAATGCCCAGTTACGATATATATAAAATTCACTGAAATGATATAGTCATCTTTACAGGGACCGTTCAAAACCTGTAAGCAGTAGGCCTACTAACATTAGGCCTAATAAGAAAAGGGAAGCAACTTAAAATGTGTCAACTTAAATTTCATAATATCTGCTCACGGTATTCGAGTTGACCAGAGGGTGCGCGAGGATCCAGTGCTGGACCGTCAATCGAGAGGTGATGGGTTCAAATCGCCGACATGGCAGAGATGTTTCTAAGATATCAACTCTACTTGCACTCCCTATTGCCACTCAACTAAACAATGAATACACCGACCATGCACTGTCGATGGGGAGATCAGAGGGCGAGGGAGAGGACTGGACACCCGCACTAATATAGCCTATGCATGTTTCAGGACGCCTAGCATAACTCATTCTAAATAATAACAAAGGCGCTAATAAGCCGACGCTAAGAAAAATGACGTTTACCAACACGTCACTCCTTGGCTGACTCTTGAGGATAGTCTAAGGGACTCTTCCCTCTTCTTCTTTCCAAGTTTAATAGGGGTTCGGCTTTTGTTGGCAAAGTGTAGACCTATATCACTGTTATACGTATAAACGCAGGCCACAATTGTTCACATCACACGCAGTTTGCTCTAGCCGGGTTTCTACCGGGTTTTCTTATCAGTCAGTTTCTGTTGATAAATTCTATCTGAGCGCTCTGCTCAAGCCCAGAACATGATTTCAAAGGCTTCTACAGCGCAATCGCCACATGTGTCATAGTCTGGGATACACTCACGAATATTCTGGAAGTTGACGGAGCGTTGCGTATGGCTGTGCTCCGTTCGTCTTGCGAACGCGCAGGAGAACCGATGTCTTGTCTGTTATCATGGCAGATAACTCTGCATCCGTCAAAGCTGAAAGAGCCGCTGGACTGAGGAAAGTGTAGCCGCCGTCATTCAACCCCATCTCACAATAGACCTACAATGTGTAGTAGTAGTATTGATGGTCTTACTACTAGTGTACTAGTAGTAATAGTGGTATACCAGCAGTGGTGATAATGAAAACAGTAATAATAATAGTAAATTATTAGTAACTGTAGTAGTAATAATAATAATAATACTAATAAGAACAGCAATAAAAAAAATGGTAATTATCTGTGAATCAGTTCCATCCCACAATAAACATACAGTGTGTGTAATAATAATAATAATAATAATAATAATAATAATAATAATAATAATAATAATAACCAAAATTATTAAAGTAACAATGCATGAACTTCACGAGGTTTAGCCAATACAGAATTTAACAATTTTCTAGAGGTATTTTAAATCCCGAGGTATCATTATAAGTAGGCCTACTTCGTAGAAAATATAATAATAATAATAGTAAAGCAGTAATAGTGACAGTAGTGGAGTAGTGGCAGTAGTAGTAGTAGTAGTAGTAGTAGTAGTAGTAGTAGTAGTAGTAGTAGTAGTAGTAGTAGTAGTAGTAGTAGTAGTAGTAGTAGTAGTAGTAGTAGTAGTAGTAGTAGTAGTAGTAGTCGTAGTAGTAATATAGTAGTAGCCTAGTAATATCAATAATAATTAGTATTAGTATCAGTGTTAGTATCAGTATTAGTATCAGTATTAGTACTAGTATTAGTACTAGTATTAGTATTAGTACTAGTATTAGTATTAGTACTAGTATTAGTATTAGTGTTACTATTAGTACCAGTATTAGTGTTCGTATTAGTATTAGTATTAGTAGGTCTGTTGTACCTCCACGATTTCTCCACTTTTCGTTCCCATTGTATAAACTTTACTGGGCGAATTTGGAACTTCTGCTTGTTGTAGCTTACATGTAAAATGACTGTACATTCAACATATGAATTACACGTTAAAACTGTTTGCGACGAAAGAGTTAGCGAACACAACATAAAACTTATTGCAAGATGATGATGATGATGATGATGATGATGATGATGATGATGATGATGATGATGATGATGATGATGATGATGATGATGATGATGATGATGATGATGATGATGATGATGATGATGATGATGCTGCTGATGATGATGATGACGAAGAACAAGAGCAATTGACCAGCGCTCGTGAATAGGCTGGTGCCTTGCGCTTGGTCTTCGAGTGGCGCTTTAGCAGTTTGGAGATTACGATTACGATTGCCATTATTTTGGTATTCACATATATACAGACCTGCAGTTGTACCCCGTCACTAACATGGCGACCAGGACAACTGTTACGGTAAATAAAGATGAAGCCATTTCATAGAAACTTTTAGAATTTTGTACAGAAAATTCGTCGAAGAATCTAGAAGAAACTCGCCACGTCTAGCAAGGAATCGCACAAAGATGTCGTTGCTGCTACCTAGTCTACAATTAAAATAGCGAACAGCCTGTAGGTCTATAAACTTCGGCGCCAATAAATGAAGGGTCAATAGGTGATTTACAATAATTATGAGGCGGATTTACAAAATGAGGCCTATGTCGCACGCTTATAATTACGAGATATAGTCGATTTTCTCGCAATAGGGGTCACCGGCTCGATTTTACTTTTTGGCATTTTCGTTTAGTATGGCACCTCATCTTCATATTTTCTTAATTTTATAAGAGGCCCTAGTTTCCGACAGCAGGTATTATTAACTAATTTTTATATGGATTGATTCCAGCTATTTTTACCTCTAAAGTTTACATTTTAGCCTATTTTCAACGTCATGTTATGCTGGGTAATAACCTCACACCCCTATTGAAAATTACATCACCTGAAGGAACAACCTTTCTAGTTCCTTAATATGGTCACAATAATATGGTAATTAATTACTATAGGAGAACGAGTGGTCGGATTACAAGGAATAATAATACTTTTGTGCAAACAGTGGTTGCTAGATCAGACACGTGATCAGAATACTGCACTGGCTGAAAGCTTGGCACATGACTCTCCTTTAAATCTTTCAGCCTACAGGCCATAGGCATAATTTGTGGGGGTACGAGGGGTACCGTACCCCACTTTTAAACAATGCCAATCAATACTTTATTCCCAGAGATAGCAGTCTCCGCCTTGCTTGTGTATGTGGACAGGGTGAAGAGCATGTACCACAAAAGTACGAAAGTACTTACATACATACGTAAACCGAGAGCCAGACGAACTGAGTCACAGGCATTCAGACAGACAGACTTTCAGCCACAAAGGTCACCCGACAGACTGACCGCCATGACAGGCCCGCAGGCCGCAAGCGCCACAGATCTGGATTATGGCTACACTCTTCTTGGAAGGATCTGACATCACCCTCACTCACCGTCTTATGGTTGTCATCTTAGTCATATGGGGATGTGGAGATGTAGGTCAAAGCGCAAGCTTGTGTGGCGCTCGCGGCACCCTTTGGCGGCCACGCACCCTGCTGGGGGAATAGGTTGACAAGAACCCGGATAAAGGCGGGAACAGAAGCATCCGGTCCTCGATCTGGCCTTCCTCGCTTCTCAAACCTAAGGAGAATTACCGGACAATTTCCTCTGTTTTCCGGCAGAGAGAGCCACTCGATCGGTCGTACTAGCGGGCTCATCACCTGCGTAGACATTTCAATACCAGGAAAATCAAGTATAGCCGTTGAATTAAGGTCAATATATTTGCGTGGGATAAATTCGATTCCCGCCACTGCAGAATTTCTGGCGGAAAACTCCCACCAAATGGCTGGATTCCGCGTCAAATTACGTATCAACATTTCAAGCTTGTTTTTGCGCCTTACCATTTCCTTCATTATTTGGCAAAGCTCAGTCAGGGCAGACTGGCCTTCCAACATTGTCGAGACATCCATAATGCAGAATATAGGTCTGGATGAAATTAATATTTCCTTTATTATACTCAAACAGAAATAAAATGCTGATTGCTGAATATACTAAAGAAATCAATGTAGGCCTACAGGCTCTACTTTGAATTGCAGTTTGATCTGGCCTTTATCAGTCGTAGTGTAGTCCTAATCTTATTTCAGTAGCGATCACTTACAAGTCACTAATTTAGTCGAAAGAGCTTTTTACAAAGAACTTAAATCATATTCTCTTCGAGCTACATAACTTTCCTGAGCTAATTTCTGCTCTTTTAGCACACAAATTATCGTCTAATGCAAAGTCAAAATACAGTATGAAAGGAACGATACAACAAACCTTCCACGCTGTCCTTTTCCGCTTTCAACAACCTTAAGAAACAGACACGCTCTCTCAAGCGAAGTGTAGAAAACAATCAAACTAACCGTTGAACCCGTTCGTTACATAATAATGCAGAGCGTCAATGACAATTTCACCTTCAAACTATGCAATGTGTACTGTTCTAGCACACAATTAGTATTAGGCCTACAGGCGTACTGTATGTAGTGTATGAATTTGAAAACACAGGCTATTAATGCTAAATTCATGCAGTGTTAATAAGTTTCGCGTTGAGTTGTTGAAAGTGTTCAATGTTCATTGCTGAAAAATAGTTGCGAATTGCTTTTAGTTTAACTTTTTAGTTAGCAACTAAAAAATTTGAAGTTAAACTATGATTTTAACTAAACTATTTTTTTAGTTGAACTTCATCCTTAACTAATTTTTTTTACTAAACTAAAAGTTTGCAACTTTTTAGTTAGGCCTAACTATTCCCCATCACTGAGTATAGGTTCATTTTAAAGCTGAAGTCTTTCTGTTTAATATGATGCATAACATGTGGCATACGATATTATCCGGTTTTTGTAGCCTTTGCTAGCGCGAATGTGCAGGAGAAGCCGAAGAATCTTTGACAGCGATTTTCCGAAAATCAGTTAACATGAAAAAGCCTCATCTAATTAGAACTCAATTACCCCGATCTTGGGTCATAATACAGTCACCGTCTCAGGAAAGAGTCTACTTTTCAAGTTACAAGGCAGGCGCTCTAACCAGTCGGCTACCGTGTCCCACAGAAAGTGCTACACACGTTGCTGTCTACTGACCTACACGAGTGCAAGCCGTTACATAACAGAACTTCCAAAGTGCCACACATAAGCAGCCCTGCCAGCATTTGGGGCCATCCATATATTACGTACGCAAAAATCCGGAAAATTGGACCCATATCCTCCTCCCTGTTCGCACGCGTACTTTTTTCCACCCCCCCCCCACCTGCGTACGTACAGTTGACGCACCCCCTAAGACCAGCTGCAGAATGTGTCAGTTACACAGGTCCAGACAGGGACTGTTTGCACTTTAGGCCAGATTGAAGGATGAGTAATCCATGGACTTACTGCTGAAAGTACTGAGTTGTGTGATAGTTTGATAATAGGGTTCAGAGGTAAGACGGCATACAAGTGACACCTCTCCCACAGTCCTACTTCCTCTGGTAGTACCGGATAGCTGGAAAGACTGAAAGCTAGCTCACTTGAAAGCCAATCAATTTGTGTACGTACATTATCAGTAGCCCCCGCCCCATTCGCAAGCGTTCGCAAACACATGCACTTCGGTTACCCCCGCCCCTCCATGCGTACGTAATATATGGATGGCCCCTTTCCATGGGCACTAGATGGGTCCCATTATCTCCCATATTGGAATATGCACCCCACATAGGCTCCACGTGGGCATGCTGACTGTGAAGGTAAATCATCTGAATGCATAGAAGCAATCATATGTAGTGGGAGTGTGAGAACTACACCCCTCACCGGAATGCATTCCTCTCCTTAGGGGTCATCCATGAATGATTTAACGCAAAAATGACCTATTTTTGACCCCTTCATTACGCTCTCCACCTTCTTTACTGACGTCAGCACCTCCAACGGAGCACTAAGGCTTAGGGTATGCTGTATGACACCATACAATTGTAGGAATTAATACTCCAGCACTATTATTGATGGATATAAGAAACAAGAACATAATAACATATTAATACATTTTTAATATTTCCCAACAGAAATCCCAAAGCACAAAGAGATGCCTGTGCTGTCAACAGCATCCAGATCGAAACTACAACACCCTTTGATCCAGATCAAATGTACAACACCCTTTGATCCGGATCAAATGTACAACACTCTGATCCGGATCAAATGTACAACACCCTTTGATCCAGGGGCGGATCTAGACTTTTACTTTACGGGGGGCGATTTCATGGACGTCCAAGGTCAACGGAATTAAAATTACTTATCAAGTTTAAAGCATGATTAAAGCAAGGGCGTGTAGAAGTAATATTCAAACTGCAGTCCGGCGCTGTGCATGCGTAATAATAATCACATGACATTTATCCTGTAGTACACTATAGTATATCAAATTTTTAAATTTTAAATACAAAAAATTTATTTTTTGGACTCTTAGGGGGGGGGCGATCGCCCCAATCGCCCCCCTCTGGATCCGCCACTGCTTTGATCCGGATCAAACGTACAACACCCTTCAATCCAGATCAAATGTACACCAACCTTCGATCCATATCAAACATACAAAACCCTTCGATCCAGATGCACAACATCCTTCGATCCTGTTCAGCACGAGAATAGCACCAACAAATGAAAATGCAACGCCAAACTCTTGCACAATAGCAGAACTGTGCAACAAGCACCTTTTGAGATACTTTTACAACCTTTCAGATGACCGTACCTACTGTAAATGTCCTTATACACACACAAATGTGGCCTTCGTCAGTAACTAGTGATTAGACAAATTTGGAACTTGATTGGTGAAGTCTGTAAAAACAAATGTACACTTTTTCTATGGCGACTGTATGGCCTCCACCCTGCTCCCTGTTCAAGGAACTGATCAGGAGAGATCTTCACCATGGTAGATAAACTGTGAAGGTTAAGATGGTTCAAAATCAATGGCACGCATTTTCCATCTTGATTCCAGAGCTTCCGATACAAATTCAAATCTAAACTTTTAACTAGAAATGCTATAATGAACATGTCTCCAACCATTTATGAATGAAAATACAGTTGTCCGAGATTTACACCGGAATAATCCACAAATCCTGAATAAAATTTTCTGCATATGCCTCAAGACAGTTAACAATGAAAATTTCCGAATGGAACTGCAGGAACAGGCAGCATAAAGTTATGATCCAAGACCAACTACTTAAAGCTCACCAAAAGTAATAGATATTTATTAATGCAATCTAAAATATGATATATATGTGTATATGTATGTGTGTGTATATATATAATATATTTGTTTATTTATCAATGCAAATATTGCAAGCATTAATAAATACTGCAAAAACACATGTACTAATTCAATAATTTAAATATTGTGTATTCATCAGTCGGATGAGCAAATGAATCTAATCATTTACAGGCAAACATTAGGGGGCCTACAATAGTTCCAAGTCATGATCAAACCGCTGTTAAAACATCAGCAAGGCGCAGGGTACAAACAGTACACTAAACAAAAATTCCGATCGTTTTTTAAATCCGAGCTGTACGTTTGAATTTCACTTGAACATGGTTACGATCAGATCACAGCAGCCAACAGCGAAACGAATGGTCAACCGTAGAACATGATATAGAAGTCTTAAACAAACTAGGACATTTGTTTGTAAGTAAGAAAACAGATAAAAGAGCTAAAGAACCTACAGTACTTGTTTTGATGGTTAAATAACATAAGCATCTGTACCTCAAATCTTTCTCGCTGCACTTCAACTCTACGCCACATATGCATAATATCCATAATAATAATATCGTCTGCTCCAAAGTTTCCGATCTCCAAACCGTCTTCTCCAAAATATGTACCGGACATGATACCGATAAATATAATTAAACAAACTAGTTCAGTAAAATACTTCATTTGCATAAATTATAATATATATATATTATTAACCAGAAAGAAAATTAGCATACAATAACCAGACTCGCAGATATCCAAAAGCAATAGACCCACAGCAGTCATGTGCAGAGGACAAGTTCCCTTCAGTCTTTGGCTACTTGATCTCTGTATCCTTTGGGAAACATGAACCTGGACTGTATAAGTTTCCTCTAAATGCAAATCAACTACCATCCATTCATTAGCACAGCCACAAGCCAGGGTATTTCAAAGTGGTTTATTTTGCCAACCACCGCGAGGATTTTTGCCCCACCGGAATGCCATGTCCGTGTGCACCGGAGACATTGCTAATCCTAATTGCTCGAACATTACTCAATCACGAACAAATACAACAACAGAACTGGCTACTACGGTCGCATAACACACTTAAGGACATCTCCGCTGAGAGATTATTCCAGAAAGGCACTACATATATATATCCACATACAAACAAAACATATGCATAAAAGTCGAAACAACCGAATAGGACAAAGCTACTGGAAACTTTAGTTAAGCGAGCAGTTTCAATGCGCTGAGTTCATTTCTAAAGGTCAGATTCCCCGTAGAGTGAAGTGGAAAATGTGGTGTAGTCCAGAGCTCCCGCTGGTGCATCAGCTCCACGGTACGGCAACATCCTCTGGAGGCAGTACTCGGCAAATTCCGGTGGCAGCTCGCGTTGCAGAACATCAGCAGTAATGAAAGGCTAAAAAGGAAACAGCAGTCACCATTTAAAGACAAGGAGAGCAATTATAAAGAAACTAGACAAAAAGTGGTTTAAAATTAGTGTCTGCTGCTAACAGAACCATCATGAGAACCCAGTTTTTACATGTACATGGAAAATGCATCTCACTGTTCAGAAGGAATGGTAAAGTTGGAATGGTAAACCAGGGAAGTGGACCACACTGCTAACTTTTCCTCAACACACAACAACATAATTAAGCTTTCATGCAGAGCACATACAGGACAGTTTGGCAACTTGTTGACAAAACAAAAACCTGCAATAATATTTCCCTCGGCAAGAATCCTAGATACAGCAATGTAAAATTCGCATGTTATTAGTCACCCAACATTGTAGTGTTCTGCAAAGTCATTTCATACCCTGTGGCTGCCCCTTACAACATGTTTAAATATAACACAAATTCGGATTAACTGCATTACCTGTCTCTCTAATGGAAGAGACTCTTTTTACTACAATATCATTTGACACAACCATCGAAAGATGCCCTGTGCATTTACAACAATAGTGCATTTACAACAATAGTGCATTTACAACAGTAGTGCATTTACAACAATAGTGCATTCATGACAATGGCGCCACCGTCAATGCAATCTGCACACTTCTAAAGCACCACTTGAAAGCCAAGCGAAGGGCACCAGCTTATCCACGAGCATTACAGATTAGATTGGGACTTGCATCTCAGATTTAGTTCCACTTTTGAAAGAGACCTCGCTAACATTTGCCATTATAACGTGGTCCTTGAAATGGCACCCAAACACACATTACAAGTAAGTTCATGTGTACGAAGAAAACCAGGTACTGCCTTAATTAGAAAACCAGAGTACTGCCTTAATTAGGTCCTAACAGAATTTGTGCTCATAACCTTTATTTTTTCTCTCTTACCTTGTCATTTGCAAGAATTTTGAATGAATGCAGCAGTTCTTCTGAAGTCTCGGCATCAGCATTTTCACGTGTCATGAAGTCCAGGAACGCATCAAACGTCACGTAACCCATGTGATTTGGATCGACAATTGACATAATTCGCTGGAAGTCAGCTTCACCCTGCACCATTCAATAAAATATATATTACTGCTACATAAATATATATATATACACATAACTAAAATATGCACAACACAGTTGCATTATATATAATTATATATACAGAGAGAGAGGGAGAGAGCCAGAGAGAGAGAGAGAGACAGAGAGAGGCAGAGAGAGACAGAGAGACAAAGACAGAGAGGTAGACACAGACAGACAGACAGACAGACAGACAGGGAGAAGACAATCGTCCAATGAAACTTTCAAGTATTTAACCATACAAACAACACCACAATGCGTGGTGCTATATAAATTCTCGATTATAATTACAATTATGATTACTAACCTTGCACAAGTTGTACAAGCACAATTGCTAGGTAACATCACCGATGTTAATCGTTAGATAAATGTCAAAAATAAAATTAAATAGTTTGATAGGCTGCACAAAATCCCAGTACCTGCTTGTTGTCGGTGATTTTGTAACCAACCGAAATAAGACAAGCACGAAATTCGTTCGGCTCCAAGCGTCGATTTCTGGAACGGTCGAAGTGATTGAACGACTTGCGATATTCTTCCAGCTGCTGCCCACTGATTCCTTTTGAATCGCGCATGAGAATCTGCAGTAAGAAATACGAGACCGCAGTGGGTGTCTGATCACTTTTATACAACAAAGGTGCAACAGTTTGATTTGATACAATAAGTTAAGACAATACATTGTTCTCATCATTTCGTAATATATTTAAACAGCATTGTCTTAACACAAATAACTTTTCAAAAGTAATTCTTCAAGCACGACGAGAAGGGCCCCTCAAATTGGAAACAATACGCTTGTCCTCGACAGACAATAGTTCATCTCAAACTAAACCAGATGCGGCAAAGTTAACTAACCTGATTCTCAGTTTCGTTTATGCTTCGAACGACTGAAGTCAACAGCTGCTCCCAACCAACACGTAGAGTCTACAGAAAAATTACTTCAAAAATTACTAACAGTTCTCTTCACCAGAGACAAATAAAATTACTGAAATAGAGGTTTGCAAAGTCTTTGTTCATAACTAAAATATCTCAATCAGCCGAAAATGAGAAACCTGCACCTTATAGAAAACAGCACAGAGAACTAATTTAAATGGTATCTAAGTTTGACAGCATATTTCTACTGTGCAATACTACTATAAGATCTATTAAGAAATCTTTTGAAGCATCCAAATCACTTACAGGAAACTAGTATAGACACAATAAAATATTCTTTTAATGATGAGCATGCAATAAAATGTATGGAAAAACTAATCTCTCTTGTCATTAAAGGGTTAAAGCATCATTGCAAAGGGTATTTTACAATTTATGAAAACACCCACAAGCTGCATTTCTCAAAATTCGGAATGACAAGACAAAACCGTACCTCCATCGTGTACGGAGTGTGACGATTATCAAAGACCATGGCTTCCTGTGCTGCCTGATTGTATCGATCCAACTCTTCAATGTTTGGTTTGAAGGCTGCAATTTCTTTTTCAATTCCTCTCAGCTTGGTCAGCTGCTCCTCGAGCGTTCCTTTCTGCCCGACGATGGAAACCTCAGAGTCCAGGTGTTTCTCAATCCACTGGCCGACCATGTTCGCCTTCAGCGCAAACTGCTTACGAAGCTGTTCATTGTTCTGCTGTCGTTGCAGTTCAGCCTGCAGCCTGGCATCTCGCTCAGGAATTAGCTTTTTCATCGCATCCCACTTGTTTTTTAATGTCTAAAATATGCAATAAATAACTTCTACAAGATCTATTAATCTCACTTTAATTTATATGAATCGTAGCCATCTTTTGTGACTGACATAGCTCAGCTGAACATCTGAACATCTTGACATTCCTGACTTAACACAAATGTGCGCAACAATAAACAAAGTACCTAAAAGATAGTTCACTACAAAGTTTCGTGACCAATACCAACTCTACACATTGGTCGTAAGAGACCTGAACATGTCGGTGACGAAAGGGAAGCATACTCGACTGTTAAACTTACCTCAAAAAGGTTTATAACGTTAAGTGAGAAAAGTCATCTATTTTTTCGTGTGAGCAAGGCACAAAAAGTTCTTTGTTAGGAATTCCTGAAATGGTTGAATCATAAAAACAGATGTAGGTTTGTACCCTGCTCATTTCCAGACATTTTCCAGTACATGTAACAGCCTAACCAATTATTCCCAGGCCTGTTAGTTTATTTAGAGCACACGCCTTGTAACGCAGACAGTAGGGTTCGAGCCTTCCGAAGATGGTAACTGTGAAGGTACCTTGATCAAGTCATTCATTCACAACTGCACAGTGCCATCGATTGCTGCTTAGTCAATACACAGAGGAACTTAATAAATTCATAATAATAATAATAATAATAATAATAATAATAATAATAATAATAATTTATTTACTAGAAATTCTTACCTGTTCCGAGACAGTGGTGTAAGGATTGGTACCACAGTTAGTGAGGTTATGTTGCTGTGCAATTTTTTTCACTTCGTTGCAAATGCCCATGATCCCACTAAATGATTTCTCGGTGTCTCCAAGAGAACGTTTGAAATTCTCGTGAGACCCAATCAGACCCTAGAACATCACAAATCATCAATGAGCAGCAAATCCATACAAATAATGATCCAAAGTATTAGTAGGTAGCAGTACTTCAATCTGAAGAATACATTTAACCTTATACCACAATGGAAAAAAAATTTATACGAGTATATTTCCATTATGTTTCCAGTTCTACTGTAACTGTAATTGCAAATTTAAATAGCACTACGTCAAAGAAACAATTCAGAGCCACTCTGGCACTGACAAAACAAACCATGATCGAATAGAATGGTACTTTTATAGTAAACAAGAAATTATATAGCACTACCTTAATAAGACCTGCTTAAAAGCACTCCCAACCTGACTGGAAAAACTATGTATACAGTATGGATTTCAACTGCTGATGGAATACATGCACATAAAGACTTTCACAGGTAGATTTACCTGGATCTCATCGGTTGACTGTACAATGAACAAATCAAGAAGATCGTCCTGTGTACTGTCCAACCAAATGTTGAATGGCTGCAAAACGAAAACAATCGACTTTTAAAAATGTTTCAGCTCTTTAAAACAGCAAAACAAAATTCAGGTGTTAAAAAAACAGTAGTTAGTGATTTCATATTTACGAAAACACAATCAACGTTGCACACAACTCAGTAAATTTAACAGAACTTCTGATGTGGAATGGTGGCTGAGTGGCTGGATAATGCAACAGCTTTTCACTTCTATCAACCCAGTTCAAATGCCATCGAGTAAAAGTCACATTTCCGCGCCTCAGATTCACATTTCGGTGTGACCATGCGCGCGTTACAAATTTAATTAATAATAATAATAGACTACATTATCTCTCTACGTAACCTCAGATGTCATCATCTTCAATATAAAATTATAAATGCCTTCTTAAATCCAATTTCTTCAGTTAAATGAATGGTCATTAAAGATGAATTTACAGTATATATAGGAGGAATAAGTGGCAGGTTACATGGTTGTTTCAACAGCTTTACCTGCACTTATCAACAGCTTCAATCTGCTATTTTTAGCGAAACACAACACTTGGATAACTGTTTTTTGTCCTAAATGTCGTCAGAAAATTGGTCATTATTAACATAAATAATATTGTGGACTGACCAGAGCTTTTTTGACAAAATCCAAATGCAGCTGGTCGATCTTGTCCAGAACCTTTTCGGTCTCCTAAAAACAAAATACCAATATTAATTAACAATGTAATAAAACATAGTGACACATCAAAAACTTTAATAATAAAGTGCACCAGCTATCTATCTACTCAATCCCAACCTAACTTTTCATACCCAAAGGATTACTCCTACTCCAGTAAAATAGCAGGTAAATGAAGTGACAGATAACAGCGGCCGATTGGCTAGAACGCTTGGCCTGTAATGCGAAGAGTACGGGGCAGCTACTGTGTATGGACCTTGAGCAAGTCCTGCGCTCACAACTGCTCTGTGCCATCGATGCTCTGTGTATGGTCATGTGCGCTTTTGAAATTTGGAAGGTGAGCAATATCAAATGCATTTGCACTGTATTGTATCAAATAGAGACAGTTAACCCATTCCATCATCCAGTGGAATCATGCACGTCTTAAAACATAAGTGTTTGAAAACCATTCTTATTTCGGACACAACCTGTGAAGATAAAATATTAGGTGGTAAATTAAGCTACAAAAAAAGCATACGCTTAGTTAGTCTTTTAGCGAACTGCCTTTTACATACCTCACAAAAAAATGACCTCTATGCTACCAAATATGAACTAACTGACCTATTTTGAGGTTGTTGCATGCCTTCAACATTGTATTTTAATTAAGCACATTACAAACTTCTGTTTAATAATAATAATAATAATAATAATAATAATAATAATAATAATAATAATAATAATAATAGCAAACTGACTGATTGCTCAAAATGCCTGATATGATAACTTGTCTCCTTAACTTGCCCACCTGAAATGATTGAAATAACACTAAAAATGCTGGCATTGTAAAATGCTTACAAAGACTTCACTATTTTATTTTATTGACAGCATACCAGAACAGCAGCTTTTCTCTCATCTGCCAACACTTTCATTTGATCCCAGTTGCTGCAGACTTTCTGGCAACGGTCATTAATCGACTTGACATCGTAATAACCAAGATTGCTACAACAGAAAACCCAATCAGTATTATCAAAACAACTACGCATAAGGTTTGGAATAGGATCGTGTGAGACTTTATTATCTCTACTGCTACTTCACGTGAAGATAAACCTTACGACCTTGACTATAATCATAATTGCCTGAAATGAAATTACGTAAAATATTACAGAAACAAATGGAAATAGATTGTCCTTATTTGAAGTGCTGTAACTTGCCACTCAAGAATGTATGTCTGTGGCCCTGGTATGTGGCCAGGTGGCACTGGTAGCAGGGTCTACGGCCCCTTTTGGGTTTCCTGTGTAGCCAGATTATGTTAAAGGATTATATGCATTATATGTTTTTTTTCAAATCAAATCAAAATCAAATTCTTCAATTGTTCACCAATCTTTGAACAATTACACAGTTTACATGGTAACACAAACTTAAGTTACATTGCGATCAGTGACAAAAGGAAAACCCAAAGGAACGAAACCGTTCCACTGTCAGGGTCGCCTAATTACACAAACTATATCAGACCAATAAAGTGGCTCTTAGCAATGCAATAAAAAGTTTATTTCTAAAAACATCTGTAGCATAATAATCATGAACGCTAGGTGTTAACTACACATGTACAGAATTCCTATTTTACTTAACAGTCTAGAAAGTTTAATTTGCCATTTACATAATCATACATCGTTTGCATAATAATCTAGAATGTTTAACCTTGCAATGTTTGGTTACCGAAATACAATACAATACAATACAATACAATACAATGTGTGTATGTAAGTGTATGTAAGTAATTATGTATGTATGTATGTATTTACCAGTGTTATTTTCGTTCGGAAAATCATTTCTATTTTAGTTTTTATTCAGTTCGGGTATCAATCATTTCTATTTAGTTCTAGTTTTAGTTTTGAATTTCTCAATCATTTTCGTTTCTATTTAGTTTCTATTCTTCAAATCATTTTAGTTTTAGTTTAGTTTCAGTTTTCCAAATCATTTTAGTTTTAATTTTCGTTTTTGGAATCTTTTTAGTTTTAATTTTAGTTTTTGAAAATGTAAGTTACCTGTAATGAAGACATTCCTGGAGTCGTTGCTGTAATCATTGTCCATCAGTTGTACTGATTCAAGAAGGTTGTTTTATGTTTATAACGCATTCTTATAAACTGTTCTTTTAGCTTGAGAGAGGTTGATATTCCGAGAAAGGAATAGGCTAAACCCTTTTTTGACCTGCCATCCACATATATATTTCGTTACCTTTCTACAGTTTTCAATTCTCTTGTTTAATTGTTCTTTGCCTGCAATAAATCTCGCCATTATTGAATTTGTAAGTTTTGTAACCGTTGGAGAACACGGAGGCTTACACTTTGGATTAGATGTCCGCTGCATCGTCTTGAAAGATTGGTGATCCACCATTGCTGCAGGATAGCCAGTTTCTATGATAGCGTTTCTTATATCGCTTTATATATTCTGTAGAATCAGTCGAGTATGAGGTTATTTTTCTTGAAATGCAGGCATCCAGAGTCTGTATTGAGGGGCTGTCCATGTCTTGAACTTTATGCTTAGACTGGATTTTTTTTTTCATCATCTTTGGAAGTTATCAATGCATGAAGATCGCTATGGTTATGACTTAGCCTATGTGTGTTGTCCTTTGTCATTCGCAACTGTATATCGGCATTGCCTTTAATCGTTATACTTATCTGCTTTATATACAAAGTATTCCCACACAATACTTTCGCGTTTCCTACCTGATAAAAGCTTTACTAGACTCATTATTAATAATTTTAGTAAAATGACTTTGACGGAAATTCGGGATCGCAAAGACGCAAACAGGAATTTGTGTGGCTTGTGACTGTAATTTAAACGTGCGCGCCGTTCAAATGGGTCCCCGAATATTTTTATAAAATACATTGTTGAATTTTCAATACTTCGAGAATTTATTTTCGATTATCGTTTTTAGTAAAATACATTGTTGGATTTTCAATACTTTTCGTTCGGAAAATCATTTTCGATTCTCGTTTTTATTCGTTCTGAGTCCAGTCTTTTTCGTTTCTATTTCGTTCTCGTTCTCAAAATCTTTCTCGTTCTAGTTTTCGTTCTCGTGAACGATTGACTTTTCTTTTTCGTTCTCGTTTCGTTCTCGTTCACGATAATATCACTGGTATTTACCAAGGCACTTAATACAGTGCCGTTTAAGTAACTCTCAACAGTGCTGTAAACAAAAGTTACAAGACTTGCAAGTCATTGACATCTGGTACTTCACGTAATCATGCAAATAAACCCATAAATGTAAACTTTAATTTACAATCTTTAGCAGCAAAGGTAGCCAAGGACAGACAACTCTCTCACTCACAGGCATTCAATCTTTAAGTTTGAGATCCATAAGCAATGCCCGGAAGTGCAACATATATTTTCGAATGTTCCAATAGATCTGCAGCACAGATTTATATTTATATTTATACAGCACCTCTTTCAGAAAGACGCATCAGAGGCAATCACAGATACTTATCACAAGTACCTTGTGAAGTACTTAAAATGTACTATATTAAGTATCTTGATACATACATGCACATACAGATAAACATACATACGCACATACATACAAACATATATACATACATGTACACATACATACATATTACATACATATATACATACATTCATGCATGCATACATTCACACATACATACATGCACATACATACATACATGCACATACACGCATTCATGCATGCATACATACATACATACATACATGCACATACATACATACATGCACAATTGCACATAAATACATACATGTATACTATAAATACATCCAAACACAAGATCACAAAGCAGCAGAATCAAACACCGATCGTACTTGAGTTCCTGAGCTAATGAAGCAATTTCCTCGACACGGTCCTGGTGCGCAGCGAGTTCACTCTCAAATGCTTCTTGTTGTTTCTTCATTGCCTACATTGCCACACGCAACAATGTCGCATTGAAATACACTAACATTGCCATTGCCTCAGATTCAGGTTTCAAATTCTGATATTCTACTGAAATCTAGGGCAACATATTACATTCAAGATTACATTACATAACCTACAGAAAATACATGCATAATTATTATGTAAAGTACATTCACAGAAATGTAGGGATTTCAAATAAATTTATCTTCATTAAATTTTTATTAAGTACTTAGCCAAAACTTTATTTTATTTCAATTTTTACGTAGGGATACATTAACAAAAATCATAATGCCTTTCTTCAGCAACAAGTCATCAAATGCTTCGTCAAAAATCACCAGGCATGTCTGAGCAAAAACGAATTGAATTTCAACCACTCGTAGAGGCAAAGAATTTAAAAAACAACTTGTCACAAATCACTTGGTACACAATTAATGTAAAAACTTCCTATAAACAAAATTCCAAAAGAAAACTGCCTTCAACATCAAATGTTTATCTGTTAACGAGTGCAAATTGCAGTCAGTGAACAGTTAAGACACGACTCCAAACAGCTTACTCGGATTTCGTCAAGACGGCATTTGTTAAAGTTCTTTTCCTTCAGCACTTCAGTTTTCTCGTTGCTCCACTGTTCATGCATGTCACACTTGTGTCGGAACTTCTTTGCCAAATGGTCCAAACGTTCCAACCTATACATTCACAGAGCAAACGATTTTAAAATTCCACAACAATATTTATTTATATGATAAAAATAATTCAATTGTGTGACACTGTTATCTGCTTCGCAGGCAATGCACAACTTCAGTTTTCTGTTTTACAAGCTCTATAAATATATTTACATTAAAACCAGAGGAAAGAAACGTCTTAGAATTCTACTAACAGCTCTCTGAAAAAGAATAAATCATCCAAATCATTGAATCTAAGGCAAACAAATTTATCATAGAGTTTATGTATAAAGTGAAGAAGCGTCAGACTACCTCTGCAGTTCTGAAAGCAGCCATTCTTCATATCCTTTCTCTGCGTTCTCGAGACCTTTCCACGCATTAACAATGTCCTTCACACAAACACATAAATCATAGTTGAGATTTTGCTAGATCTTGTTTAATTAGCAAGACAAACTGTTCTTCGTCACTACGTGTACTGCCTTTAAATTGGTGGCCCTATTTAAGCAGGACTCTTGGTTCCTTTAGGGCCTACCAGTTGTTTTCTAAGACCCTGTTAATATTTTATATCAAACTATATTTTGTTTTTTCAACAGGTTTTGGGATTCAATAAATGAAGAATAATAAAAGTGTGGTCAAACACAAAGCATGTATGTTATCCTGGATCAGTAGAGCAAACCCATCAAGTTATTAATATTTAAATGCAGCTTATTTACAAACCACCCCAAATGACTCTCGTTACCCCACACTTCACATATCAAGCACAGAAATGCACAATTTGCCAAAAATTTCAGACAGACAATTTTTAGCCTAATATTTTACCCGAGGCAAGAATAATCTCTTACGGATGAACTTAATTTAACCTTTCTCATTTTATAAAACTTACCAATACCTCTATTTAAGTTATATCTTTCAGTATAAATAATTCTTTAAACTTTTATTAACTTGCGTTAACCTACGGTAACTAGTCTTCCTTCCGATGGTAAGTACGCTGGCCTATTGCTTAGTCTTAGTCTGGTCTGTAGAGAATTAAAGGTCGTCTCCAGTTTGGCTTTCTCGTCCAACTTCTCGGGTTTCTGGGTTCGCCTGTAGTCTCGGAATTTGTCGGCGTTCTGGTGAGTTGTCGCAGCTGTTCCATCTGACTTCCTGTCCTCCAACCATGGTCGAGTTGCATCAATCCATTTCAGTAGCTGTCAAGTTAATTGCAGTTCAGAGATTTAATTCTACGCCAATTAAGAGTGTTCGTTTAACAGGTAAATTTCAGTCGTCTCTTAAAAATGCATTTACTACATGACTAAACTTGAATACTAACAGTCTGAAGTTTGAAATTATCAAAGTTGAAATTATCCAAAATATTATAGCCACAAATTCAATTAAATGAAGGGGCAATGAAAATAACGAGAAGAAAAGAAGCATTTGAATGAAAAACTCTGCAAACTTATAAAACAATTATAATGAATTTAAAATTTTAAAATACCCAAATAATTCATTATTTATAAATCGTTTTAAACACAACAGCTAAACAAACTACAAAGGAAGGTGTTGTCCATTGTATAGCTGACAGAATATTTAAATGAAAAAGCTAATTAGTAAGCTAAACAGTAAGAGCCGGTTGGTTATATTTCACAAACATGTTCACTGCTTAAGGCAATTAAAGGTAAAGAATTTAAATATTAGATAAAATTCACAAGTTTGGAGTTTTATCAAAATTAATGACAGATGCTTACATCACTGGCCAGTTTTTCATACTCTTCCATTAGTTTCTCATTTTCCTGGTTGCTCTTCAGTACTTTGCAGATTCGGTTTGCTGCTGTCTCTGCCTATAAAACCCACAACACAATTGTCTAATATTTCTTCATGAAGGTGCATTTATTTCTGGTAGTTGTAAAGCACTATTTAAGAATGCCACCATTTTATTGCATTTAAACAGCACTGCACATAAGATATATCAAGATACCATCATTAGGTCGACTCAGCCTTCCAGTCCCTAGGGGTAGCAGTAAAACGAGCAGGCGCCTAACAGTCAGTGTCGGCTCTTAAATAGTCGCTCTTCCTGTTGGACATAGCGGACCACATGAAGACTCATCACGGGCCGGATGTGGCCCGCAGGCCAGACGTTGTGGACCACTGTACTACACTATAAATGATGTTATTAAAAGCACCCTCGTCCACCTATAGTACTGGACAACATACGAACTCAAAATAAAGCAGTAGTACTTGAAAAGGCTTCCATAATAAGTACTACAACTCAGGTTCAGCAGACAACACTAAGAAATGGTAACTCATCAACAACCTATACTGTGGTAATGTAAGTCTGAAGCCTGAATAAAGGAGAAGGGCAAAGCTAATCATCTTCGTTATGACACAGCATACTACTACTACTGTACTACTCATAAATGGTTTAGTACCTGTTGAGCTCCAGAAAAGGCGTGATAGTAGGAAGAGACATAGGCCATGACTGAACGCTCGTCTGGCTTCACAGATTCAACCATGTCTGTCACCAGATAAATAAAACACTTTAATTCCAGTTGTGTTCCGAACAGCTTTCATTCATATAAAACCAATCACCGCCTGCCATTCATCAGGAAAGTCTCACAAGAGAAAACAGCTCAGAACAAGGATTTACGATTCTTCATTTCCACTAATCTGATAACTATTCTAACAATGATTGATCACGTATCAAATCTCATAATACTTATCATCGTCACCACCATCATCGCCATCATCATCATCATAGTTGTCGGTATAAAATGACTATCCTTGTCGTCCCATCATCATCATCATTATCACCATCAGCCTATCATTGTTGCTTTAGGCCACCAGATATAAATGACCAGCAACCATTTCTGTTTTGGTTTCTCCTATCCAACATCATTGTTACAGATCATCCCTGGTAACATCCAATAATGGATGTCCAGCAAATGACAGCATAAACCTGTTGAGGCAAGCACTTGAAGCCCTTCTTAATGAACCAGGCGTTCTGAATCCAACTCACCTTCCGCATCCAGCATCCGTGGAATGTCGAGATGTTTCTCCGCAACGTCGAACGCCAGGTTCAGATTAGTCAACGCGTTGTCCTGCAAAGTCAACATCAGCATTCTTAAGTAATCAAATCCAATGACTTCTCTAGCTCCTTTTCTACTGTGCTCAAGCATCACCTGGTGGTCACAATCATACTCTGTGGAACAAAATCCGATCACATGTTTGCACATGGCTAAAAACATGCACCTCGTATGTATCTGGAAGAGCAGTCCCTTAGCCTGAGAGGCAGCCATGGGTATGAAGCAGTAGCGACTTCATTTTACTTAGCCTCAGCATATTATGAGGACAGTTTCACAGCCCTTTCACTCGCCACCTAGTCTTACCAGAGTGTACAGTCGGTACACTCTTTATAGTGGAGTTGGCTAGTGGACACAGGCAGAGCAGATCTCTCTAAAAAAATGTTTGCCCTGGCAGAGGTTTGAACCCTGACCTCTTGGTTGAAAGTTCAAAACGCTGCCCACTACACATCACACACCCTGGATTCTTAAAATTACATCTAGTAAGAACCTCACAAAAGTGGGACCCTAAGAGGTGCTTAAGTTCACTAACAAGTTCATCCATAAGCATTAAGCACACAACGAAGACAACTGGAAAAGTCACCAATGACCATCCCCCGCACACATGTAGAGCCAACCAACATCATGCATGATCAGCTACATTATGGAGATTTGGCAGTAACTTACCATAACTGACCAGGTCAAAATCAAGGTCATAGGTGAATAATTCATTATGTAGTACTAATTTTGATAGGGATCCCAAATTAATTTTAGCTTAAAAAAGACCTTGTCATAACATAACCTTGTTATAAGGCAGTACTTGAGATGGTTCCCAAATACCGCATTATAGGGTGGTTTAAGTGTATTACATCCTGTACTATAGCATTCAACGCCCTTTATCACTTCATAAACACTGTCAAACTTCTCGTGGACCTTATCGCATACTTCCAGCTAACAAAGCATTTGCAGCCATTTTGTTACCATAATTGGCACGATATAAATGCTTCTATATTAATTATTTTATTGTTTTATTAATAACAACAACAAAAATTTCCGAACAACACTTACTTTCTACGTGAAATCATTTTCATTTTACAATAGTTCATGATAGATGTCGCATTTTAAACTGTGGCATAACACACACCACATTTTAAGTGCTTTCGCATTTGTAACTTCATGTGACAACTCACTTCAAAATTTATGTTCCCATATCATAGTTTTATTATATCAATCTCATATTACATTATGTTAATTCACCTATTAGTAGTTTTATTCTTTCTCTTTCTCCGTTCATAATTCACTCCGAGTCTAGTCTCCTTATGAAATTTTGAAAGCAATCACACAAAAACGGGAAAATGATTTACTGTTTTTTTAGACTTGTCCCATTTGCTAGTCATATATCTCTAACCCAGCAACATTGCAATGAGATAATCGCAAAGGCTCACGTGCCACCAGCGCTTATATCTACATAAACAACCTGTGCTTAGAATTACATATACAACCAGTGGTCAGAATTAAATGTATACACAAGTGGTAGCTAGAATTACATGCAAAACAAGTGGTAACAATTACGTACATTACCAGCGGTTAGAATAGAATATGTAAATCAAGGTTAGATAAAATTTGCAAACACAACCAGCAGTTAGAATCAAATACACGACTGGTGGTCAGAACCAAATACATAAACTGTGGCTAAAATAACATACCCTGGACAGTTTGCTGTAGTCAATAAGGTCCGGCCGGTGTCTGTGGATCAGAGCGCAGAAAGCAAGACCATCTTTGAAGCTGAAAACAACAAAGCAATTACACTTAATTATCTTGCATTTCAAAGATGCATAGAAATCATTTTAATTGCTAAGCTTCAGTCACGTTGCCCGAAATCAGGTGCTGGAAAAAAACTTTCAAGGTTGGTTGGCTGGAAGACTGCCAGATCGTTAAAAGAAACCTTGGAGCAAAAGGTCAAGTGGTAAGAAACACACTCTAAGAAATAGTGCATGATAATGGCATATCACCAGTGCAGAAATGTTGAGGTCACGGGAAACACCTCAGTCTCGGAGATTATGGAAGGACTATGCTAGGGCACCCCGAGCCTTGAATTCCGATCCCCCAAGGAGCTGGAAGAGACCTGTTGGATTACGAAAGCACATGTGGACCTGATGGTGACTGCGCCTCCTAACTCATCGAATTTTGGGCTACACTCAGCCTGAAGACAAACCCAACACCAGGACAACTGGCCGAGTCATGGAAATTGCAACGCTTTGATGAGGGACACACCATAGATGATGATGGCAGACATTAGTGTGGCATGAATGGTCATAGACACAATGTTAAGTCACCCTCTCCAGAAACACTTTCGACCCACAGAAGCAAGAAGGAAGAAACAGTAAACTATCGAACTGAAGAGGGACAGATTTCAAGTGATTATTGTAAAACAATAAAATGAAATAACTTAACAGACCTCATATGGAAATTCTGAACATTCACGTTCTTATAGGGAGCTGTCTTTCGTTTGCACCAAAGCAGAAGTCCTTCTTTTGCCGTCATCTCTATCAACCAAGAAACAACAGGATTTCAGTAAGAATAACTTAACAGCTCAGCAATCATCACGTTAAAAACATCACGATAACGCCTGTAATGCTTGAAACACTATATATTCTAACACATGTAAATGAAACGATATAAAATGCAAAAATTAAAACAGGAATACTTGATAATATCTGCTTTGAAAAAAAAGAATGTTTCAGAAAAACACCCTATGACACCATAGTTGGAGTAACATATAACAGCTAACTAACCTTCGACCGAGATATCTTGAATAGCAAACCGCAAGATGATTGTCCAAATCATTCCAAGGGTCATCTTAAGATTTCCGTCAACTATCTCTGTCAGAGTAAAACAAAAAAATTGCACTGCCTTAAACTCTACTTTCTACAACTGAGCTACTACCATCATTCAAAAATCAACCAAATAAATTAGTGAGTGTGCCAATATGCATGGTACGTTCATTTGAAAACTTAAAGAGCACTCCTGCAAAGACCAAAGTCATACATAACAGCATTTCAAGGTTGTCTGTACAGACTCAAAATTCCTTTCAATTACATAACCTCTACAAGAAAGAGTTTGGCACTACAGAACTGTTCTGTCACAAGAAAAGCAACTTGGTAGCAAGAAAACCCATAAATCTGTTGAAAAAGTTGGTTTAGAAATGGCTTTATGAGTTATGTGAAATCTTCCACTTGTAAGTGACTTACGCGAATTCCTATATTTCACTTGCAAAGTAAATTTTTTTTGTTCATCTGCATTTTTATTTGGTTCTAACACAGCCATCATGCTTTTTTCATATGTAAGCACATGATAGACAGATTATCTACTTTCACTGGCATGGTAATTCACTTAAATAGCTCTGAGGCTACTTCCTGGTTCAAAGTGTCATTCCTTAAAAACTATTTAAGTGTATCAATACACTGGCAAGTAAAAAACAAAGAAGAAGAAGAAGAAGAAGAAGAAGAAGAAGAAGAAGAAGAAGAAGAAGAAGAAGAAGAAGAAGAAGAAGAAGAAGAAGAAGAAGAAGAAGAAGAAGAAGAAGAAGAAGAAGAAGAAGAGCATCCCTTAAGCCAGCCCTCAGGCAGCCATGGGTATGAAGTGTTAGCAACTTCATATTCTTAGCCTTGGCATACGAGGGCGGGTGGCCAGTCCTCTCCCTCACTGTCTCATCTTCCCATCGACAGTGTATGGTCAGTGTACTCATTATAGCTGAGTTGGCTAAGCGGTGCATGAGGAGCAGAAATCTCGAACCAAATTTCTCCCCTGGCGAGGATTTGAACCCCCGACCTCTCGATTGACAGTCCAGCACGCCAACCACTACACTATCGAGCAACCCACTACAGAGCATATACATAAAGAGACTTAGAAAGATTCTTAAAGGTGTCCATATAGGACAAGAACATTAGGTTAAGTTTTATGCATGCCATAAGCCTGCTGTGTCAGTGCAAGGCCCGCATGAATTACCACGGGGTGATCAAGTACCCAAACATCAATTCCTGCAATTACTTCCTTCAGGCATAATAAACCAAGAATGTAGCCGATCATTCCTGCCAAAAGCCAAAATGAGACACTTTCACTACCAAGTGCAGTGTATCTGACAGACCTACACCGGAAGCTCATTATAACACGGGAGCCATACCAAGAACCATCTAATAATGAGACAGTGTCGTAATGAGGTCATTTTTAAACAGGTCAATTAAATTTAGTATCCATGACCCAACCACCTTATATCAGCTTCAAATCTAACTTCAGTGGCAAGATTCACGAACGTTTTCACGGTATGCTTTGATATCATTTTTGTAGCACTACTTGTTTGAGACACTGTTGTAGATATGATTTGTTCTCTGCCTTCAGGTATAACAGAGTATTCGTATCAGAATTCATGTCATAGTGAAGCATATTATAACAAGACTCATGTTTAATGAAAGGCATTAGAAGAAGAGCAGTCCCTTAACCTAGCCCTGAGGCAGCCATGATTAGCGTTAGCGACTTCATTTTCTTAGCCTCAGCATATAAGGGCAGATGGCCCTCTCTGTCGCCATCTCATCTTCCAACCTACGGTGTATGGTCAGTGTACTCATTATAGCCGAGTTGGCTAGGGGTGCAGATGGAGCAGAAATCTCGAACCAAATTTCTGCCCTGGCGGGGATTTGAACCCAACCTCTCGATTGACAGTCCAGCGTGCTAATCACTACACAACAGTCCAGTGCGCTAACCACTACACTATCAAGCACCCCAGGCACTAAGTAAGTGAGTATATCCTCTTAAAAAACCAACTGCTAGCCGCACTTTGGTGTCTAGAAACATAAATCTACACGTTCATACCTTCAGCTCCAATGTTCACGAGTTTAACGCCCTTGCTTTCGATGAAATGAAGCGCTTTGTTGACATTGGCGATCTTGTGGAAGCGCATCTTCCTCACGTCCGGTTTCCCGAGCTGTTCTCCTGAGATGAGTTCCAACAGCAACATCAGTTTCAACCCATCCTGAAAGTCCGTCTCGATGTTCTCTATCTGGGTGTGCACCTTACGCAAGTGAGAGTTGCACCATGCGGTAAATGTCTAAAACACACAAATTCACAAAAAATTCAATAATTACTGGTTAAAGTTAGGAATAAGTTTCCTTGAATAAAAGCAAAAGTATATTAGAGGCAAATGGACCAAAATATGCAAAAGAAAAATATCGATAAAAACTAATCGAATGCATTTGATGAGTTATTATCATTTTATTTTTTAAACTCAGGTGCAGCACTAAGGTAAGAGTAATTTTTAAAAAACAGCTCCATTATGAAAACGCGATAGAATAGAAAACTATGCAAATCAAAGCAATAAATATAGGCTGTCCCGTGGACTTTAAATCCAGGTGTAACAGATGAAAGTATACCAGGTGTTACTGCAAATTTGGACAACTGCTGCATAACCATTGAACAATTTGCATAGCAAAATGATCCGAGTCTATACTGCAACTCTACACTACTCCTGCTGTTTCAATTGCAATACAATGGGAAAAGGTCAACTTAGTCTTTGACCTGCAAAAGCTTAAATTCAACAACTTCAAATCATATGCTAATTAATCCATTCAGAGCCAGCTCATTACAGGCCCTTTCTTGCTGACAACATACCCAGGTCATAGGCTGGACATATGACAATACTCCAACATGGACTTCATATGTACTACAAAATGGGAGTCATTGGGACCATATTTCGAACACATGCACCCATGTGAGAACATTGTCACATGGGCTTAATAATGTCCTACGTTGAGTTGCTACAACCAGTACGCATAAACTTCTTTCAACCTTTCTTCAAAGAAAATTTCCAGCATTTTTTACTCATTTTATGACTGCTTCAAACTACAATTTATATATATTTCATTTGCACACTTCTCAGATATAAGAGATCAAGGGTTTCAATTATAATTGAAACCCTTGGCCCTGTAAACGCTGAGGGTGCAGAATATCTATCTGGTTTTGGGTATTGCATTTCAGCTGTCTCTGGAGCTACATGTGAAACTAGCTGCCTTTTCCAACATCTTTCCATGTATGTCTGTAGTGCCACAGAGCTGTTGCATTCCGAGGTGTAACTCCGGATGGCTGTGAAACCTGGGATGAGGTCTGATTTCCCAGAGATCCTAATCCTACTTTAGTACTTTTTGTTCTTGAGCGATCATGTCTATCTCACATAAAATTAATAACAATAATAATAATAAATAATAATAATAATTGACTGTAAGAAGTAACTGTGTAATAATAATAATAATCACAAATAAGTAATAACCATAATAATAATAATAATAATAATAATAATAATAATAATAATAATAATAATAATAATAATAATAATAATAATGCTTTCAGGGAACCTTCGAGCAACATGATCTTGTCAAGTGAGTCGTTCCAGACACCCACGGCACAGTCTTCGGACATAGTTTCTTAGCCTGAGGGAACAGAATACCTCGGGTGCAAAAAATAATAATAATAATAATAAAATAATAATAATAACTATAACTCAGGACTTGCACAAGATATCTATTGACCACCTTAGACAATCCTTTCAGTGTGCACACTTCACAAGGCAAGCACTCCACAGGTCAGTCATCTGCTACACGTGTAACACAAACATTTGGGCTATAGATAAAATCATGAACGACTTTTTAATTGAAAATCAACTCAGTGCACCTTAGCTCCAACTGGCACATACCATAAAACTCTGACTCATCGGCTCACAAAGCACTCAGAGATTTTTATCGAAAATCAAATCGCAAACGAGATACAACAACAACAACAAGGTGTAGAGGCCTCAAGCTAACGATTAAACACGCTACAGTCATATCCTCCATAAATATCGCGTTGCGAGACGTAATATTGATTAATTGAACATTTTTTACAATGCAATCTCACATTGAAATTTTACACTTGTAAGTGTGAAAAGCAGGAATACGGTAACTGCGGTATCAATTCAAACTGTCGGCTACATAAACAAAATCTAACCCTAACCCTGCCCATTACTATTATAATACTATTTCATCCTTCATTCATTGTTATATTATCATTTTTTAAGCCCCGAGGTATACAGGATCCCTCTGGGGCTTAAATATTAACTAATGTAGAAAAAAGTGGCCTGAATGGCCCAAGACTGGCACAAATTATTCATCTGTTTCCTGGCTGGGGAAAGTGCCCCTATTATTATTGTAATCGTAACCTCCAAAATACTAAAGCGTCTCTCGAAAGCTGGGCACCCGCTTATAGCACTGACTATATAAGGGGGAAATCATCACCTCCGTAAGTTCCCCTATCAAGCAAGCATGGGAGCTACGCTTACTTACATAGGAATCTGCACCTTAATCTGTTTATAATGCTTTCCTAATCTACAACAGATATAACATGGGGTAAACCATTCCCTCCTGCCCTGCAAAGTACCGGGTAATGACTTTCTACAACAGGGTGAAGCCACTAGGTGCACTCTAAAACAGGGTGAAGCCATTAGGTGCACTACTGTACCCTCGAGAATCATAAACCCCTATACGTTCAAGAACTTTGATTCCTGCCAAAGCCACACAGACTGGAAAATAGGTCATATCTGAATCAGCATGATATCCGGCTCTCTATGTCCTGTACCCCACATCTCCCCACCCATCCCATCCTCACTCCACTATACCTTTGGCCTATTCGCCAGGTGAATGGCTCAATGCAGAAGCCTCTAATTAGTACCGGTCTATAATAGCAACTATACACTGCCAGCGTGGGGGTAGAACAATTCAAGACAGGCACAAATTACCAGCCTGTACAGGTCTTTGTGTTTGGCCGCTCAGAATAACCCCAGTGAACCTTCTAGACTCTTTCCATTTTTGGGTGTTCTGGCAGCAGAGAGTCATGGTCGCACATAGCTGTACAGCAGTCCGTAAACAGCTCTACCACAAGCTATCCGTGCAGATCATTAGAATTTCTGACTCATAAGCCAGCCAGCATCTGTCCCAGGCTAGCTACCAGACGATCCTATCTCCCAAGGCGGCACTTAGAATGGACATCACCCCTTTTCCCAGACAGTCCGTCCCAGTTTTCTTCCATCTTCAGTCTATCCTCTCTTCAAGTAGCAACTTATCTGTTAAGTCATCCCTCCCTCCATCCATCTGTCCGTTCTCTCCACTGGTCATTTCGAGTGGGTCAGACAACATCTGGTAACAGAGGGAACGGTCATCGCTGATAACCTGATGATTCCAGGAATCCTAGAAAAGGTATTCACAGTAAGGAGACGATGAGTCAGAGGCAGGGATGAGCATGCTCTGATTGCTCAATGGATATCACAAACATCTGCCCGGACTCCATCAAACACCATCGCATTACTCAAGTATGCCAATCCCCAGACATCCTAGTAGTTCATTCTACCTTCACTACCCATCCAATCACCAGGAAATGGTCTTTCAGCAAGACAAACATCCATCAATCAATCCACCAATCCATCCATCAATCAATCAATCAATCAGGTGAAAAACTGTTCAGTTACTTAATGACTCAGTCAGTCCATGAAAAAAGAAATGTGCATCAGGCAACTGACAAGTCCACTGAACATTTTACCTTTGTCTGAACAGTTTAAATTCATTCAAAGATTAATTTGCTATCAAATAAAAACCAATCAATCAAAAGAATCAATCAAAATAGATCAAGGGTCAATCAGACACTCAGCATGTCCATCAACTAACGCTCTTGTCATCCAGATTGCTTCTGATCAGTTTATGATCGTGATAAATGTATTGTATTGTATTTACGAATTTCGCCTCTCGCAGTACAACCTAATCAGAGGCGCTCCCAGTGCAAGGAGCCCCGTGAGAAAAGAAAAGTCTTAAGACCAGTGCTCGAAATGGACCGGAACGCACCGGAACGCCGTTCCGGTTCGTCAGCGTTCCGTTCCGGTTCGTGAAATGAATTATTGTGGAAAATACTATGAAATTAACGTGAATGCTCCCATATCTTTGACTAGCGTTCCGTTTCGTAAAATTATCCATTTCGAGCACTGCTTAAGACAGTGAGAAGTAGAAGCAGACAAATGGTCAGACAAACGTTTCTTACAATGGCAGGGCCTTGGAACATAATCCCCAGTGCTCTCCAGTTTTTTAATGACCCACATGGCCACTGGCCACCAGTAGGGGTTGGTCATTGTCATGCCCCAAGGGCTTCAAGGGCAGTCAGTCTGAGGAGAACCCCCCAGCATCTTGCTGCTGATATAGATCTCACAGGAAGCCAGTCAGACGAGACTAAGCCTAAACAGAGCTGTTTGTGATAAACAAAGCTTACCTCTGTTGCTTTAATTAAGCGACCTATTTTAACAAAGCAGCACATCTGTACACCATCACCTGGATATAAATCCTACAGTTACTAAACATCTTATAAGGATTCCTTTTTATTTTCAACACAGTTTACGATTACATATAAACAACTTTAGTATAACATATGTACGTTACAGTTGTCAATGCTGATGTCCAGCATTTTTTTCTAGCACTAAGAGTTCACTGACGACTCATCAATATGAGTGGATACCATATACACAACCATAAGTACTCTCCCACCCAAGGACAACTCTCAATTTATTCCCAGATCATTATATAAAAATATTTATTACTTTATTTTAAAATATTCTAATGAACTTGAATTATACATTATCACTCATGATGTAAGCATTTCTGCATTTTTGTCAGATTGTCTTTTCTTCTCAATAAACAAATATATCTATATTATACATGTATATGAGTCCAGTAACAGAAAGGGGTAGCATGGGGGAACGAGGAATAAGCAAACCAGATCACATATGACTGAATCAATAGAAACACAGGATCATGCACGATCGAGCAATATGAACTTATTTTTACTGGCACAAACTGTTATGAAAAATTATCTGGAAATGATTTATAACAGCATGACAAGAATATATTAGCATAAAGCAAGTGACAAAAAAGCCTGTCAAAGATATGCGACATCAAAGAGAAATGATACAACAACATCAAAGTATGACCACCTGCAGCTATCATCTGTCTTACTTTATACTTGCCTTTCATGATTCAAAAGACACATGTGAGTCTACAGCATGCCCAACAGTGAGGAAATTAACAATACTCAGCATTTTATCCCCACAACATATCCCTCTGTTACTCAAAGTCTGTCATGATACTATGACAGTTTCATGATTAATACTCAGTCTGTCATTACAGGATTACATCACTGGGATCTGGATAATTGAAACCACCCAATTACGTAAGGCAAATATTATGCACGAACGTATGATTATGGTACCGTTAATACAAAGGAAACGGCAGAGGCAGATTATCTGATGGACTCGTCACAGCACTTGTGAATACGCTGGTGCCCTGCGCTTGGCTTTGAAGCTATCATCTCTGCCCTTGATCTGACAGCCCATAGATTCCACAATGTACGTTTAATTATTTCCCTTCATACTTGACTGTCACTTGCTGCCAGAGTCAAGTTGTGAAGGTTTGCTTAGTACTATCTTCTACATTACCAGGCAATCCTCTTCTAATGACTCTCATCAATGTGCTTTCGAGTAGCACTATAGCCATCCCCAAAAGATTACTCTCCCAATACATTACTTATGTACAATTATACAGAGTTGCATTTGTACCATAATATTGCTTAGAAATTAGCCCTATACACAAACATAAACAAAAAATATGGCACACTGCCAATAACTTGACGGCATACCAATTCAGGCACACCGGGGCTCCATGGGCAGATGCACAACAGCCTTGCCCTAACAAGGGAATTCTCTCCTACTCGTGGTATTAATAGACACAAAAATTAACGAATGGCATGATTAACGTCCACATACTTAGTTCCGAACATAGGAATATTACTTTTGGAAGCTTGAATGACTCGAGGGGACAAATTTCAGTCTGTTGGAATCTGCAAACCGGGATTAAAGTCCTCTAGACCATCAAAGCAAATCGTGCACGCCTATGACACTTGAGGAAATAAAAGATGCAACACGAAAGAAATCGGCTACATATTATCTGTCTGAATCACAATGTCCTTTATCATCAAATCTGTATAAACAGAATGACTGACACACTTACAAAGTTACAATATGCACAAACAACTCACAAAGAGACTCTAGGTTTGTTTAATGGTGACCATTTCTTGTAGGTGATATGAGGTAGCCTATTGTCATACGTGGGGACAATGCAACAATGAAGGTGAAGGATGAATTCTTCAATGTAACAGCTTTCCACTGAATCATTCCAAAAGAAAACAAGCAAGAAAATTTACTGTAAGTGAATTCTTCAACATAACAGTTGTTCACTGAAATAATCAGAGAGGAAACAACTAAGAAAATAAGTGAAATGTTTAATTGAGACACAAGCAAAACTGCAAAACAATTCAGAACACTGAAGCTAAAATGGAAAAGAATTTCGAATACAGAAGTTACACTTGCATGATAAGTTAGAATACAAAATTTACAGCAAAGAAAATTAGAAAACATAATTTAAAATGGAAATAATTTAAGACAGAGCAAGTTCATGAAATGAATTTAGGCCATACTGAAATGGAAAAGGACTTAGGATATGGAAGTGAAATTGTAAAAAAAGATCTGTTTGTAAACACAAGAGAAAATAGGAACAGATTTGTTGACAGATATAAATAATACTGATCTTGATGATTTGTGGCTCAACAAAAACAAAAACCTGGCAGTGTTGTAAATTTCAAATTTCCCCTCCAATTATTGTCATGGGATCCGTTCAGACAACGTCCAAGTACTTCCTTCCTACATGGTCTGTCTATCTGTCTGTCTGTCTGTACCTTTTGTTATGTGGTCGAGTTTACATGTCTGACCCTCACATGTCTGCCAGTCTGTGTATTTTTATGTGGCTGTTACTTTGATCAGTCAATTAGAGAACAAACCAATTAACCATAGTTATGTGCCTTTGTTAGTTGGAAAAGCCCAGACAAGTTTAAAAGATAACATAGCTGTTTTTGTTTCATCAGAGTTCATTTTCATTTCACTTTCAACCACACTTTCTAACCTGAGAAAGAGAAAGTATCTAGAAAGTAGGCTAATGTCATATTTCGGACCAAAACTATAAAAAAATTTTTACTACTTATTAAACTACTTGCAACAGCTAAGTAAATAAATAGATATTGTAATCATGGCAAGATCCAAGTGCAGGTCTTGCACAAATGTTTACTTCTAGAAATGTTTACTTGTACTAAACAACCTAATCATAACAACTGTGGGTCCTACGGAAGTCTGTCCAAAAATTCCCAGCTAAGAGAAGTTGTAGTCAACATCGAACAATCAATTGCAGTCTGAACTGTAAGTGGCCTGCATTGGCCACGTTTGTTGTGGGGAAATACTCCACAAATAGAGGAAATAACTCCTTTAAAACATTTCCCATGGTTAGTCATTAAAATTACACTCATAATTGCCTAATGATAGATTCTCATCTCTATTATCTTGTGCAGTTCACACAGATCTATTCTACAAGTAAAACATTGTTGACTGTTATTGAAGTGACATTCATTTATTAGTTGGATAGCTAGCTGACCATATAAGGAATACCACGTGCCAACTCAGCCCTCCATTCTTTTGAGTATAAAAAATACTATCATGAGGTAAAACATGGTCATATCGTTGGATTGCTGTGGTCATGGTTGACCTCGGGACCATGAATTCTGAGGAGCTCCTGAGGTGTTCTTGCAAGCTTTTGAGGAGCTACCAAGGTGCTTTTGAGGAGCTTCTAAGAAGCTTTTTGGGGGACATAACACCACTTTGTGTTAAGCAGAATGGTGTCTAAACCATGAGCGCTTTAACGACTCCACACTTTACCACCACATTTCCCATGCTTAAGTCATGGAACCAGCTTAAGTCATGGAACCAGCTTAAGTCATGGAACCAGCTTAAGTCATGGAACCAGCTTAAGTCATGGAACCAGCCTGTCGCCTATTTCCACAGTCAGTCAGTCAGTAAGATGAAGCCTTCATTTGCAACTGATGAGCACACACACCTTGCACCATGGTTAAAATGATCCACGACAATTATGCCATTTATAGCAAACATAATCAATCAAAAAGTAAAGATCTAACAATAACAGAAGATGACTATCAATGGTAGGTAGATCAAACATCTCTTGAGCTAGATGCAAACTGATAACTGTAGTGGAATTAGCAAAACAAACTCCAGGATCAGATCAGCTTCATATCTTGTGTTCTTTATCTCCATCCTCATCAGTATCGGACACTTATGGCCTCTAGGATGTAGCTCAGACTCTTAGAGTGGTGTCTGAAGATAGACACAGTGTGGCCTAAATGTTCTTACATATAAATTGCCAGATTATATAGTGCAGTATGATCCTAGGTTTATATTCACTATAGGCATCATACTGCATGACCTTTTAAACGACACAGAAATGTCTGGCAGTAAGAGACATCCCTTTAAAGGGAGCACTGGATCTAACCCTGCTGAAATTATATAAACACATATGCACCAAAAACCATCTATATAGATCCCTTAAGCTCTGGTATACTCCCATATTATATGCCATCTCCCTCAGCTGTGCCTCAGGGTTCCAGGTCTGGTTGATCTACTTCAAGGATTGGTTGTCAAACAGCTTCACAACTGTGGAAGGGTCACCATCTCGAGTATCCCACAAGAAGGACACCCTTGGTCTGGTTTTGCTTTCCCTCGTAGTTCAATCTAAACCCTATGCCTGGATGTTTTCTGTGGTCCTGTGACATACCACCTGTGCACGACCTTTGCCCTTGTGGCTCCTGTTTAAGGCATACAGTAATGCTATATGACTGGCGTTTCCTTTTCTCTCACTGTGGTCCAAAACTATAAATATCGACTCAAAGTAAGCCATCTCTGTTCGTACTCTGACAGTCCCAAGCCTGGATAAAGGAGGAGGGCGACGTTAATCATCCTTGTTATGACACAGCGTCGTTAAACTGAAACTACTACTACTACCATCTATTGATTGGGCACTGTCATGGGTTCTCGCGCATTCCATCACTTCCATGTTGCTGCCTCAAGGAATAGCATCACCTACCAATGTCTGTTCTATGCTCAAACTATCTCTTCCTTTAAGAAACGCCTCAAAACACTATTTCTCATTGACTTTCAAACATCCGGATACCATATCTAACTGCTTTCACCTGGTGACTGACTAACCGCACCTCAGATTCACATTTCTGTGTGACTTTGCATGTGTTAAAAATGTTTTTAATAATAATAATCGCTCTGGATCTTATTGACAAACAAAATGGAATCAAGTACAGTAATGGTAAAATGTATTTTGCAAATTTATTTAGCGCCACTTCAAGAGAGAGTAGTCAGTGTACAGCAGGCTGACCCAACATCACAGGGTAAACAGCCTGCAAGGGAAACAAGAGAAACAGCACACAAAGCCAAAGCAAGAGGCAGTCATTATTTTCTTAGCCTCAGCATGAAGGTGGGTGGCCAGTCCTCTCCCTCGCCATCTCATCTTCCTACAGACAGACTGTGACTGGTCAATGTAGTCACTCCATAGCTGAATTCACTAAGAAGTACTAGTACTGGAACAGAAATCCTGAAGTATCTAATAAGGTAAAGATTCAAACCCTTTACCTCAAGGCTAACAGTTCAGCACCCTATATACTAGGCTGTCACTCACCCCAGGTGTTACTATTAAAACTGACAGCAGTAGAGGCATGCATATATGAGTATCTCCCATAAGACACTCACTGGATACTTGTACACAAGAAATATCAGCAACAGATGGTTTAAAGTAGGTCAACCATTAACAAGCCTTCTCCTGAAAGCTGTTGGCAGACACGACCCAAGTCTTTCTCCAAACAACAAAGAAAAGCTCTGGACAATACAACAGTCAGGCCTGAATAGTTAACATATTTGTCAAACCAACAACAATACACCAGAACAATAAACAAGACCAGACAAAGACACAGCAGGCTAGGCACGTCACTCTTCTCCACAATACTATCAACTCCCCTTCACAACAACCCCAACATATTTACCACCTTCAGCACGAGGCACAAAAATCACTTTGAACAGCACAGACCACGCAAGCCAGTCTTATTCATCGTGACCACTGTCCACAATGCATGGCTTTAGGCGATTACAATGCGGCCAAATAAACTTAAACCTCGTGACAGCGTATTCTATTTTTGCTTGTACTCTACTCCAGCGGTTCTCAACCTTTTGAGACTCAAGGACCACTTATAAATTTGTGTCTCGGTCGCGGACCACCACTAAAATTTGTGGCAAAAGAAATTAATACAAAAGAAATTTTTTTGCCATAAATCCTGATACATTAGTTTCATGCTCCCATCTAGCCGATTCTAGCGATTGAAATAAAACAAAAATTGACAAAATTGACAAAATATGTCCGTTTGCATGTTTTTAATTGTAAAAAAATATAAATTGAAGGCTTTGCTCGCGGACCACCAGGCAGATGGCTGCGGACCACCAGTGGTCCGCGGACCACAGGTTGAGAACCACTGCTCTACTCCACACAAAGCAGAGAAAGAAAATTCTTCACAAATCAGGAAGACACAATCAGTAATTCTCTTAACTTGGGATACGGCCACATAATAATTCACTGGCTCTCATGATTCTCTCCCATCACCTTTGCAAACAAAGAAATTTGGTCACCACATCCTGCACAGAAGTGCCTTCAAAAGGTTTTCTAAAAGGTTACATATCAAGTCAAGTAGTACATTTGTACGGTACTTAAAAGGTGCAATTAGTGTGTAAACATACCCTTATACAAAGAGTTGGAAAGCATGCTATGTATAATTGTATATACATATGTGAGTATAAAAATACTCAGCAAGCTGCAGCATATTTATTACCACCAAGCACATACAACCTCTTAGTATGCATGCATGTCAGTAAGTATGAATGTGTGTATGTACATATGTATGCATGTATGAATGTATGTATGTATGTGTGTATGCATGTTTGTGTGCATGTATGCATGTATGTATATGTATGTATACATGTATGCATGTATGTATGTACGTATGAATGTAAGTATGTGTGTATGTACACATGTGTGTATGTATGGCGCCTCTGAATAGTTTAAACTGTGAGAGGTGCCTCATAAATTCCTCGATACCTGTACGTGTGTATGCATTCGTGTGTGTGTATGTATGTATGTATGAGCGTATGTATGTGTGTGTGTAACACTGTGTATGTACTGGGTATTTATTTTTGTATCATGCATGACAACTTAATAGATCACATTTCAAGTACTTGACAAAAGCGATCAATCTAAGACTTTCCAAGTGATCTAGACAATTGAATCACTGTTTTTTCTGCATTTATTTTATCAAGTGTCACTATCTAATGACTAAGCAGCAATCGATAGCACTGAGCAACTGTGTATGAATGATATGCTCAAGGTCCGTACACCGGTCTCAGGGGGGGCTCGAACCTGTACTCTCCGAGTTACAGACCAAGTGCCCTGACTAATCAGTTACCATGCCCCAATCAAGCAAATGGGTTATTCAACTGCTATTTATACTACCTCATTCGGTTAAGACTTTTTCGGTTTCATTACCCAGAAAGAAATTATTTCGAAGCTATTGCAGAGTTTTCCTATTCACAGAAAAAGAGACGCACAGTACAGAGACATTAGAAGACAAATGATTTCTCTTTAACCTAGTTCTTACTACACGCATATATTAATATTATTATCATACATCCTGGTGTAGACGCATTAATTGTCAACGATGAAAGGGATATGTACAAACGGACAGAGGCCTATTAATATCAAATAATAACCGTTGGACATTTGATCAAAACAACCCGACATTGAGCCTCAAAATGCTATATTTATGGATGACATTGTGCTTGATAGTGTAGTGGTTAGTGTGCTGGACTGTCAATCGAGAGGTCTGTGGTTCAAATCCCAGCCAGGGCAGAAGTTTGTTTAGAGATTTCTGATACACCTGCACCCCCTAGCCAACTCAGTTATGACGAGTACACTGACCGTACACTGTCGGTGGGAAGATGAAATGGTGAGGGAGAGGAATGGCCATCCACCCTCATATGCTGATACGGTGGAAGGCTGGATAGATGGATTGGTATTAGGATGAGAAACTGAAGTTTGCCAACACTTCATACTTTTCTCTTCTTATAGTACTCTGTGATATCCACATGATACATGTGATATCCATATGATATCTGTGATATCCACGTGGTGTCCATCAATAGATGGCCTGAGCCATGGTCTATTTTCAGGCAGTAATAGGATCCATCTACAACAGACTAATTTTACTGAAGATACCAGCAGCTCTTCATTTTAAGGGCCATAGTCAGCTAATTTGTAGCTCAACTACAAATTCCTACCAGTTGGATGATAGCCTCATCAGCATTTCAAAGTGTGCAACTATTCCTTCATATTAGCATACATTAAACCCACTCATGATTTCAGTTAACCCTACAATGCCAACGAGCAGAAGTCTCTTAATGAAAAATGCTTACAAAAAATACATTAGAACTTCGATAATAACATAACTTATAATATTGTTTCTTCAATAACTTCATACCACATTATATCTAGATATCAATCTATGGTATCCATCTGTGGTATTCATCCGCCCATCCATCCATCTATGGTGTCCATCCATCCATCTATTCACTTATGGTATCCATCCATCCATGGTATCCATCCATACATACATACATACATGGTATCCATCCATGGCATTAATACATGCTATCTATGGTATCCAACCATCCCTTTCAAAACATTTACTCAGAATAATTACTTCCAGTCAGAGCAACAGATGACAAATCTAAAAGCTGTCCAGGATAAAATGTTTGGAATGCAAATTAAAATTGGATTACTGTGCAGGGGATGGGGATACGGCAGCAATATACTTTAAGATATGCGCAGGTGACAAGTTTAATTAAAGAATAACAACAGATTTTCTCTCTGTATCCACAATGTGCAAAGCAAAGAGCACAAAGTTCTTTAGTATAACAGAGAAAAGAAATTTATCAAGATTTCATTATAAGGAGCACAGATGTCTTGCTATCAACAGCAGTTGACCTAGATACAGAATTTGTACTATCACATAAAATGTGATGCAAAATACACCTACCTGTATATGGGCAAAGGGCAGGCAAACATCCTCCCATAAAAGTATCTATGCTAGTCAAGGATGGCCAGCTAAATTTAATCCTTCAATAAAATCCTACCCAAAAAAAATGATTTATCAGCTCCTACAGATTTTAAATTGCTAAGAAATCCTATAAAAAAGATTTAGAGCTTCCACATTGATTATTTGGCTGACAAGATTTAACCCAGTCATAAAATCCACCCAACAGGCCTGGATTTACCACAGACCACTAGCGACCAGCATAAAATTCCCAAAAATAATTACATAAACAGTTCACACAATAAACATTCACTGCATGCTTGCATATAATTGGAAAACTGCCCAAAAAGCCAATACAAGACAGCATTCATCTTATTAGTTAGTTAGTTTGTTGCTGCTTAACAACACTGCACATCATAACAAAGATGATTAGAACTGGCCTCCTCCCTTATCCCGGCTTGACACTAGCACCACTTGAGTGCGGCAGTGTCGGCGTTTTCATTTGATTGTGAATTTTGCATGTACATTAATTATATGAAAACTGTACACAAAGCCAATGTAGGACAACATTCAATGTTATTAAACCAGGGTATAAAGTTTGAACTTTAGACTGAAAGAAATGAACTTGGCTAAATGACGTGTAGACCTAGCATGTGGGCAAAATTTTATGGTGACCTGTGGATATGTAATAACGGGTTTCAGAAGGCATTCACATCATCAATGGCTACCGAAATCTCACAAAGACTTCCACAATTTTCGACTATCTATGTCGATTTCAAACAGACTTATTGGGAATTTGAAACAAGATCCCAGTATCGAAAAGCCAGGGGACTGTTACTGACAGTCACCAAATTTTACCTGATGATACCTACTATTCAAATGCACCTATTTCCTTATTATCATCATCATCATCATCATCATCATCATCATCATCATCATCATCATCATCATCATCATCATCATCATCATCATCATCATTATCATCATCATCATCAGCGGCGATGGGTACGAATAAATTGTCTCCATTGTCCTCGGTCATTTGTCAAGTCCATCGCCTAATTTATATTATCTATCCAGCATAGTCTTGGTCTGCCTGTGTCTTTTTCCTTTGAATCTCTCATGTAGTGCATTGTGTGAGGTTCGGTCAACTATTTCCATATACCCAAAGCTACGATGCGTTACCCCCTCTAGCCCCATGACAGTTCCACAACAGGTAGGGCGTCGACCACTCACCTTTTTCTGTTGTTTCTCCCAGAGAGGATCTAGCTTGGCTGCCCGCTCCCACTCATTCTCCGGTTCCATGTAGTCGTGATTGGACATTTTGAACGTCGCGGGAACTTCGAAGTCTGAAATCCACCAAATTATCGCCCTCTTGAAAAAATTTCGAAAAGCCTCGATTAGAGAAATAAGCGCCAAAACCTCAGAACCTGTTACAGTACTTATGAACAGGAGATCCGGCTGTGACAATCAGAAAAGCTATTCTAGTTCGAGTAGTCTGTTTTTCTTTCACGGTGTACACCCTATTACTACTTATCCTTTAATGGCAGTCTATATGTTGGTCCCATCACCAATTCAAATATAGCTGCTCCACGTGATAACACGCCCCGCCTTTCGAGGGCCACGATTGGTCGTCTTCTAAGGTGGCCTACCCAAGTGTCGGTAATCGGTTGGAAGCAACATGCATTGTGATGAATAAGATTACACACAGACACACGCAGAGGGACACGCGCCCTACCCCGCACACGCACCCGTACACCTAAACACGCACCCCGGGCACCCCTACACCTAAACACGCACCGTACAGAAACAAACACAAACACATGCGCGCACACACGTACACACACGTACACACACAAACACACACACAAACGCGCGCACACGCACAGAACTACTCACGCACACAAACACGCACACACAAGCACACGCACACTGCCGATTAGGCCTACCTGAAAATGCCATAGGCCCTATAGTTCGGCTCAATGATCGGCATGTGCGTAATCGTAATCTCCAATTTTCTAAAGCGCACAGTAAAATAAAGCTAAGCGCAAAGCACCAGATTCACGAGCGCTGCATCATATCAGAGGGTTGTCCAGATATCGATATCCATTGGAGGTTTGAGTCCGGTTGCCAGTTGAATGAGAGAGGCAGAGCAGTTGTCACAGCGGGTTTCGTTGAGAACGAGAAAGGTTGGAAGGTGAAGGATCAGATGGATTAGGATAGGAATTCTTGAAAGACGAGTCTTCAATTTGTAAGGGAAAGTCTGTGGGGTGATGAGTAGATTAACCTGAAGTAGATGACGGTGACTAAGTGGCGGTATTGGTGGAGGAACTGAGAAAATGCGGAATTCGGGAAAAGTTCGTTCCAGAATTGAGGTGCAGTGTTAGACACGGATCGATGCGAGAACTTGAGGCGAGTAGTGACTGCAGAGGAACGGGAGTGAGTGAGACATGAGGATGAACGGGTAGACCGGTACGTGTGGCTGGATGGTGAAGAGTAGGGTCTACTGTTCGCGACGGTACTTTGGCTGGGAGTATTGTAGTGTGTTGTAAGTTAGCGACAGGACTTTGATGTGGATGCGCTCAGGGATTTTTAGCAAGTGAAGTGATTTAAGAACGGAGTTGATATGGTGATGCTTAGGTGTCCTGGTGACGGCTCGGGCGAGAGTATTTTGGATGAGTTGTAGACGCTTAATTTGGGTGGATTCGAGGTTAAGGAAAAAGGAATAACAGTAATCAAGCTTAGAGTGGACAATATGGACGTAGCGATAGTGCAAGCAGTTTTAAAGTCGAACCGTTGAATGCGGCGGAGGTCACGAATCTGCATGAAGCAGGTGCGCGAGAGGTTGGAGATGTGAATAGGAAATAGATGTGGATCAAAGGTAACGCCAAGATTGCGCACAGGTGAGTCGGAGGTGAAAGTCAGAGACGAAGAGCTGGTGGGTAAGTGTATGAAATGGTCAGGAATTTTCTTGATCTGATCTGGGAGGCAGTGATATTATCGTTAACGAAAACGAAACGAAAACGAAAAAGAAAAGTCAATCGTTAACGAAAACGAAAACGCAAAAGATTTTAGAAATGGAAATGAAATAAAAACGAAAACGAAAAAGATTTTGGAAACGAAAACTAAATAAAAACGAAAACGAATGGATGTAAAACTAATAAAAACTAAAACGAAAATGATTTTTGGAACGAAAAGTATTGAAAATCCAACCATGTATTTTATTAAAAACGGGATTCTAAAATGAAAATCCAAACAATCTCTATTATTAAAGTATCGGCGCGGCAGTTGAACGGCGCATGTCTTCATGTTTAAAATTATTGTCAGAATACAACTTCCTGTTTGCGGTCTGCAATTTATGTCAAACTGTCGGTGCATGTTAACGAAATTTGCTATTAATAATAAGTCTAGTAAAGCTTTTATCCGGTAGGAGACGGGAAAGTATTGTATGGGAATACTTTATATATGAAGTAGATAAGGACAAAAGCCGATGTACAGTTCTGATTCTGAATGACAAAGGAGAGCCGTGTGGAGTTCGCATAGCTGGTAGGCCTACATAGGCCTAACTACGCAATTTACGCATCATACTCGCTACTTTTCCGCATCCGTCTTTTGGCTACGCACCCTTACTTTAGTATATAAAAATATACAGTAGTAATCACAATAAGAAACATGTTTTGTAATTTTTTTTATTGCAGGTAAAAATCCATCAAATCTTAAAACACACATAAGTCATAACCATGCCGAGGTTCACACACTCTTAAATAAAAGTTAAATTCAGAGGAAGGTAGAAACAAGAAAACACAGTCTAAGCGTAAAGTGGATGATAGGGATAGCCCGTCAATACAGACTGGATGCCTGTATTTCAAGGAAAGAACCTGATACACGACTGATTCTACAGAATATATAAAGCGACTAGAGTCTATGACCAACTTTATCATAACCATAGCCAACAGTTTATTGGTCCATCAAAACGTTTACAGTACAAGTTATGCATAAATCGTCTTACACTATGAATGCTCGGATGGGCACAATTGGGGCACCTGAAAGGACGTAAGTCTCGCTAATAAAGGTCTCAAGTAATTTCTTCTTCATTAAAGGTATGCTAACCTACTTTTTCAGAACTTAGGGCCTACATTCAAAGTTAAATTATGTGAAAAACGAAAACTAAAATTAAAATGATTTGAAAAACGAAAACTAAAATGATTTGGTTTTGAGAAACAAACTAAACTAAAACTAAAATGATTTCAGGAATAGAAACGAAATAGAAACGAAAATGATTGAAAAATGAAAAACTAAAACTGAAACTAAATAGGCCTAGAAATGATCGACACCTGACAGAAATAGAAACTAAACTAAAATGATTTTAGGAACGAAAATAACACAGCTGGGTAATAAAGGATAATAAATTCAGTTTTGGCAGGGTTGAGGGAACTCGAGGCAGAGGAAGGGCGGCTGTTTGTGCACGTGCGCCTGGCAGATGCAAATAAATGCTGCTCAGGCTACTTATTTTCATGATAGCGAAATTATGCAGAAAAATAAATTATATGCTAATATGATGTAGGCCTAGTGCGCAGAAGACACTTTATATTAGGTCTATACCGCAGTCCGCAGTTCAGCAGCCACAAAAGTTACGGGCGTTATACAGTCATGAAGTGCCAACGATGTCAGCCATTATCTGATTGGTGAACTGGAAGCTCTTGACGATATCCTTAACTCTAACGAACCTCAACCGCAAGACAGTTTGAGACCCTTGGTTAGGCCTAATTGCACTCTTCGCGATGAAGATTATGATCAACACCTGGACCCGGTGACGGTGATTTTTAATCTTTTATACTGTTTTGTTATTGTAACGTTTGGACATCCGTCACGCTCGCTGGTCACTGTGGTCACACCTACTCTGATCCACCCAGGGACGTCATTTCAGCTTTTTCGAGGAGGGGGCAGGGACGTCATTTGAGTATTTTTCCGTGGAAATTGGCCGGCTCGTTAAGTTTTGTATTTAGTCTACATGTGCAAAACTGTAAGCCAATGCTGCATGATGACTGTGTGCTGCAGCGTGCATAATTATAAATTGTTACTTAATACAATTAGGTTTTGATGAATTTATTTATAGTTGCAAAAATGTGAAAAAGCTATGCAAGCTCTAGTTTTGTCAATAGTATATAGGCCCTAATAATAATTTGAGTATAATTTTTTGTACCCCTTTCTTCTTCCTCCTTTTCTTGTTCCATCCTTTATCCTTTTTTTCAAAATTACAGGGGACAAATGCACCCCGAAATGACGTCCCTGGATCCACCCTCTCCGTCTTTCAATCTCCCTCATCCTAAACAAAAACCCGAGCCTCCTTGATATTCCCTTGGTAATCTTTGGACAATCCCCTCGGAAGTGACGCAGCGATCGTGAATATACTGGTGCTCTTGCGCTTAACTTTTAAGAAGCGCTTTAGAAAAGTGGAGCTTACGATTACGCTAAAACGCTAATAAAGATTAGGCCTGCTCACTCATTCGCTCTCTCACTTACTTACTCACTCACTCACTCAGCGATCAATCAATCACGCACACTCACTGATCGGAACGGTAATATACGGCTCTGGAAGAACGCAAACGTTTTTGTATGGGGAGATACGAGGAGTTCGTCTGCAACGTTGCGTAGACACGAGGTCCAAAGACGTCTAAACTTAAAGGTAATTGCATTCGTCGGCATTCCTTGTGCGCCCGACGAGGCATTAGTCATGAGACACACGCTATCGGCGCTCAGGCTACGTAAGACAAAGAATGACTACGCATGCAGGCCTCTATACTCACCATTTTCAGGTAACATAGGTAGGCTACGTTTCTAGACAGGTCTACGATGAGACTAGAAGATGACTCCTTGTGTACAATTACATGGGTATGTTTCCACATTACATATGTATAGGCCTACATGTGTGTACATCTATGTTATATATAGTAGGCCCTATTATATACACATTGTATTGTGTAGGCCTATTCGTTTATTGAATTGTATATTCGTGTACAGTGATGGGCACTAAACTGTTTTTTTAGTTAAACTAAAACTATTTTCCAACTAAAAAAATAGTTTAACTAAAGTTGGCAACTGATTTTGGAAATTAGTTAACTAAACTAAAAAAAAGTAGTTAATACACTTTTTCCAACTTTTTACGACAAACATTTTCATAATAACAGAGGTTACCCGGCAAGTGAACTGTAATAATGCAATAATGCTGTTAATGCTAAAACCATGCAGTGTTAAAATGTTCTTTGCTGACAGTGTTCAATGTTCATTGTGGAAAAATAGTTGCGAATTGCTGATATTTTAAGTTAAACTTTTTAGTTAGCAACTAATTTTTTTAGTTAAACTATGGTTTTAACTAAACTATTTTTTAAGTTAAACTTCATCCTTAACTAAATTTTTTTAGTTAAACTAAAAGTTAGCAACTTTTTAGTTAACTATTGCCCATCGATCACTGTTCGTTTATTCAAATAGATAAGTTGACAGAACGCAACTACAGGTGTAAGGCTGCATATATAGGTCTACTATTACTACAATACTACCTACGATCGGCTGGATTGTTTATTATAGGCTACTACAGTGTGATCTGCGTGGGCTCTAGGCCTACAAGTAGGCCTAACGATTAGATTTTGTGGGTGTGTAGGCCCTATACATATTTCTGATAAGTGAACTCATTGATCTTATGAGTAACGAGTCACGCAAATAACAGCAACCGGCTTTACGTGATAGGTTTTAAGTCTTGGCTGACCAAGCCTTCCTTTCATTGAGTACAACTCGTCGACACAGATTGAGTGGGGCAGTGGGGGCTTACGACTTAGGCCTGATATCTCAAGTATCCTGCCCTCTTCTTAGTTTGGGTCTGTTTAACAAAGTAGCCTATACAGGCCTAATTATTTAAGCTTTTGTTTTGGGATGACGCCATTGCCACATATAGGCCTATACATTACTTATATAGGCATAGGGATTACTTATATAGGCTAATATAGGCATATGGGTGCTCGATAGTGTGGTGGTTATCGTGCTGGACTGTCTGTCAATCTGAGAGGTCGTGGGTTCAAATCCCCGCCAGAGCAGAAATTTTGTTCGAGATTTCTGCTCCATTTGCACACTTAGCCGCTCTGCCGTAAACAGTCGGTGGGAAGATGAGACGGAGAGGGAAAGCACTGGCAACCTGCCGCCATATGCCGAGGCTACGAAAATGAAGTCGCTAACACTTCATACCCATGACTGCCTCAGTCACTGCAATGAGCTTATTTGCAGGTGCTCGGTCGAACAAAATCAACAGGCAGGTAGGTCAGGTGCGGTACAGGCAACATTTATGAGTCTGCCATGGCAGGTATACACAGCTACACGGCTATGATTGACACTGCTTATAACAGCAGCGGCGAGCAAGGTACGGTAAGTGAAGGCCTCGGGATAGGAATAGGATTTGTGAAACAAGATCGAGTAACGACCGAAATGTTTACAATTTTTTTCGCCTTGGCGTATGCAAACATTGACGAGACCCACACGGGCCCAAGAAGAATCCCAACTGGGCCTCATCTGGTTACGCTGGCTGCGTACCTCCACCTGAGAATTTTTTCATCTCCCCCGAATTCCTGTATCTGCCATGATGGCACGTTCTATTAATTAATCAATTAGTTTACACTAAGCTTTTTATGAGGCTGATAGCCCTGCAGCGTGTAGGCCGATACGGTAAACTATGATAGGCTTATGCACCTGTGGAACGCATGATGTGGTTTCGGCGAATTGTTATAGCAATTTTTATAATTATATAGCTTACAACGTACTCGACTAATGCCTGGCGCCAACTATACTGTATTGTTAGTCCATTTAACGACTCCTTCGTATGAATTTAAAATGGCAGTGGCCTACGCATAGACCGAAATTTCGGCCTATATAGGCGCTGCCGTGTGTGCTATGCTTTAATCCTACAGCTTACGTTCCAGAATGGTCCATATAAGGGACAGAAAACAGTTTGTGGTCACGTGTAGGCCTACTCATGCGTGTCTTATCCATTAAACCTAACGCACTTTTACTACCTACGATAAACTACTTAATACTCATATCAAGCATTTGCAGTAAATATCTAACTACACTGACATCAAGTGTACGTTTAATGTGTGCTGTGTGTGTGCGCGTGTGTGGTGGTATGTGTGAGCGTGTGTGCGTGCGTAGGTGTGTCTGTGTGCGTGACTGCTTGAATCATTGTCTTGTAGTGAGGCATGTTGAGTATGTTAGGTTAATTTGGTCCTAAACCTGGGATGGTCAATATACATTTATATTATGACTGCACGCCAAGTTTTATTAATGTCATCAAGCAAATTTATTTGTATAGAGAACAGTGACGAACGTTTCAAATCGTACTACGGGTAACCTCACTGATGACTCAACATAATACTTTGCAAAGGCTGAATTCGTGCAAAACGTCTTAAGAATGTTACCAAAATGACCTACGAAAGATATATCGCGCACGATTTCAAGCACAAGACTGTCCCATTGAATCATGGTGCAGGAAAATTTATCAAAGCTGCGCCTGTTATTTTCAGATTTTCATAACAGGCCCCTATTAAGAGTATTAAAACTTAATTGTAGTACAAGCCTGTGGAGCTGCAACCCTATTAGACTGCAGTGTATGGGAGGGGATACTGAAGCCAGATTAGATTAAAAATCTTGAAAGACATATACGTCTGTTTAACGACATAGACAGAGGCCCTGGCGACAGAAGGAATGTCCCCTAATCATACAGCCCCACTACTAAAATAATGCTTAGTTAAATCAGACACTAATATGGCCTCACTATATTGTCTGGACGTTTGTGTGTAACCTTCTAGATTCTAGAACTTCTCAAAGACGCTGAGAGTGACATACGGCTGCCTGTCAGATCTCAAATGTGTCATGCTCTCTTGTGGGGTGCACGATACTCCAGTGGTTAGAGTGAAGGACTGTCTGTCAACCAAGGGGTTCAAATCCCCGCCAGGACAGAAATTTGTTTCAAGATTGGATCCTCTTGTACTCACCGACAAACTCAGTAAAATGAGTACAACGACAGTATAGTCAGTGGGGAGATCAGACAGAGAGAGACAAACAGCTGGCCACCTGCCCTCACCCTTAGCTGAGGCCAAGAAAATGAAGTCGTTAACACTAAACACCAAGGCTGCCCCTCAGGGCTAGCTCAAGGGTCTGCTCTTCTTCCAAAATACCCTATATAATACATAAATGTGAAATAATACCAGCCAATGTGGTCAAAACAAGTGTCTAGCTCTAAGCCACACTTATATATAATAGCTTAAAATAGCTAGACACTAGTTTTGGATAAAATGCTGTTTCAGCCTGTTGTCAAAACACGCTGATATTTAACCTACATTAATGTTGGCTGTCATCATACATTATTCTGAACATAAAAATTATAGCAACGCTAGCCTATGTGTTGTTATTCAACACACAGACTTGTTCATTATTAAGAAAGCCAAACTGAATGGTACAGCCCAGAAAGTCAACATATCCAAATTGGAAGCCATGGCCAAGCAACCACCTGTTCAGACCAATCCTTCTTGTAATTTAATTTCTTGAATATAAAAATGCCAGCTGAGGCATCTGCCTCATTGCAAACTCTCCTCTCTAATCAGTTCATCTTCAAAGTATATCCTTTATCCTGAAAGCACCTCTGAATAGGTAGCACTGTGAGAGGCACTTTATAAATTTCCAGATACCATACCATATTAGTACTGTGACATTTTATAGTACACTTATAAGCCCGTCTCAACACCACTCCTCACTGGCTTAAGTGATGCCAAAGTTCATTTAAAAAACAACATGTTTGTCTGTAACCAAATAATTCTCAAATAACTAGAAAAATGACAGAATATATGTAATTTCTATGCACCTATTCAAGAAAATTCATCAGAGGTCCTTGCAAGTGCCAACTTGACAATACAATACCACAGTTCGAACAGAATGGTCCTTCGCAAAAAAAAGGTAGAGAAACAAGAAGCATATGTCACAGGCTACATGGCAGCCTGGAGGAGTGAACAGTTTGTCAATCACATTAAACTGCCATACACAACAATCAACATCAACAGCCAAAGGTGTTTCCGTCATAGTAAACCACTATTCATTGTATCATCACAACTGTGATCATCATGAAACCCACTTGGTAATATGGATTACAAGCATACATACATACAGATTAAAGGAGACATTGTGTGATGGTCTGGGAGATTACATGACCAGTTCAACAACGCAATCAACCTCAGATTAACATGGCAGGCCTGCAATTCAAACTAAGGTTGCAAAGAGGAGCAAAGCAGACAGCTACCAGCTAGTGTTTCTGATTGCAGTCCACATTGACAGCCTTCAGACACTATTGGTCTTAAAACAAATTATTTAATTGGCAGAGGAAGAGATACCTGGAGATGTCTTAGCATTTGGCCAGCCTGTGAATAGTTTCCTTGAAGAGGGACTATATAAATGCTTAGTTGATTGATTGATTTCCTTCTGGCAATTACCTGGGAGCTGCTGCTTCGGACATCAGATCAGACTTACTGAGTGAACTGTAATATTATCGTTATTCTCGTATTATAATTATAGACATCTTGAAGGTCTGGTTGTGCATTGGCCATTTTATGGGTTAAATAGTTGTACTACACTCAAATACCAAATACAACAGTCAACAAAAGAACTACATTTAAAGAAAACTGCACACAAGGACAATCAACAGTCACAAAGTGTACAAGTCTTGTTCACTGGTTGCTAATGTTTCACAGTCTTCCATTGGGAAGTGATTTCAAGCCAAAACAAAACCCCACCGTCCGGAACAACAAACAGAACCTGGGCTAGCAGAAACGAGAGGAACGCTGGTGAACATCATCTTCCCATTTACTCTGCGGCTTCATCCTGCCCAGTCTCTCCATCTGCATCGCCCAGTTCACTGCCTTGGTCCTCTCCCTCACTCAAAAACATCTCACCCACTGGAGTGGGTGGCATATTCTCTCGTGACTTCATCTCCTCTTCGTTCTCTTCCTCCTCCTCTTCACCCTCCTCCTCCTCCTCTTCCTCCTCCTCCTCTCCTAAACAACATCCAAATACAAAGACATATTAGTATTACAGTGCGTAACTTCTTTATTTCAAAACAATTGCCTACAACATTGTCAATATTTGTTGAGGTTGAGTATTATAGGGGTGATCGACAGTGTAGTGGTTAGCGCGATGGACTGTCAACAGAGAGGTCGGGGGTTCAAATCCCCACCAAGGCAGAAATCTGGTTCGAGATTTCTGCTCCATCTGCGCCCCCTAGCCAACTCAGCTATAATGAGTACAGTCCACTGACCGTACAGTCGGTGGGAAGCTGAGACAGCAAGGGAGAGGACTGGTCACCCGTCCTCATACGCCAAGGCTAAGAAAATGAAGTCACTAACATTTCATACCCATGGCTGCCTCAAGGCTAACTTAAGGCACTGAGCAAGTCTTCTTCTTCTTCAGTATTATAAAAAAAATTAATTTACTAAGAGCGGCGATGTTGTCTGTGCTTCAATAAGCTGTTCATCAAATAAAACAGCAACACTGATCATGCCACATAAACGTTTCAAAGGCTAAACCAAACCTCTGTGTGTCTGCATAAATTTCTAGCAAAACTTGCTTTACAAACGTTTCCAACAATAATTACGCATATATGATATCAGTGGATTTAACATAAAGGTAAATAACTTCACAAGCAAAAATTTCTTAAGAAAAGCAACAGTTGAGTCAAGCGACGTTTCGCTATGTGGTGAAAATCACGGCCATAATCACCACAGTATTTTAATATATCTGAATGTTTATATAGCACCCTTAAAACAAGGAAGAAGACAATCGACCTTTGCGACATATAACAACTTGGTATCTATGAACTCACCTCCAGCGTCGGACTTCGTTTCTAAAGCTTCCTTCATCAGCCGCTCTTTCTTCTTTTCTTCCTCGTACAATTCTCTAAGGTCAATATCTGGAAGTTTTATCGACAATGCAGTTGCCTTCCATTTTGCCACCATCTTCGGCTCCCCTTCTTCTTCTCCTTTGTCCTCTGGTGGCTACAAAAAAAGTGGTCAGTTACAAGGTATACAACAACCAGCCATTTTCAATTAAGGTGGTCTAAGGGCTATCCAGAAGGATGCAGCGTCTTCTACTGTCTGCAAGGGAGGGCCAGTCGGTGAGCTTATTTCACTATTGTCACTCCCTAACATCAATGTACACTGGATCATAAACTATGAACATTGGTGTCGACTGTCAACTCTCAATAAGTCTTTTTAAAATCAAATTCACAGGAGAAGCTTTTCAATATGAAAGTGGGCATCAGAAATTCTACCAAAATACTGAAACTCATCCAAAGCAAGAAGTGAAATGATCATAAACAGTGGTTTTCAGTAGGCATAGGGTTTATTTATTTATTCCGGATATTTCTATAGCGCCTCTCGAAGTCAGCTACTACTCAGAGGCGTTCCCGACTACAGCATTTGATACTGTCCCGGAATTTTCATGCCGAAGCGCCACGAGCAATTGCGAGTGAAGGACTTGCCCAAGGTCTGTACGCAGCGGCTAGAGTGGGATTCGAAACTCCAACCCTCCGGTCACAAGGTCACAATATAAACCCCATACTCATGTGTGCGATGATCTATTGAGTGTTGATTCTCTATAAAGTAACTCAAAACCAGGAGACGAGGAAAGCAAAAATGAAATAAAGTCCAGAAGCATAAAGAATCCAGATACGACTACTGTCTGACTTACAACGCAAAAGCCTACCTGCTCTACAATGATGTACTCTCCATCTTGTTGGCAGTTTATGTCAAATACATATCTGCCAGCTCCCTTTGGCTGAAAAAGCAGCACACACAAGTACGTTTAACAAAACATTATATTTCATTTAAGTTTTAAATCCTGAATTCATGAAAACATCTGGTGTTTTGAACTCATAAGTAGAAAACCGGCATTGAAACCAGATGTGTTTTAAGACTTGCCATATGCCTGCTGAATCAATGGGCATTTGTGTAGGGCAGTCAGAGGGCTTATGACAGTTAACTCACATGTGGGGAATATACCCAAATAACTATAGAGGCACGTTAACTAGCCAGTTACCTTTACCTGGTTAGGCCTACAGCACGCCTTCTTTAAAATTTACTAGGTATTACTTGAGCTAAGGTGTAAGTAAGTGTGTGATAAGTATAACAGAGGTTCATGTCTGAGTAAACAGTCAAAAGAGTATAAATAGCAATTCAGAAATTTTTCAATATTTAATGTACCAGTACATTACAACTGCTGGGCAATGATGTTAACAAAGTTAATTTTACCAGGTTACTGCATAAATTATAAGAAAACACTTGCTTACTTATTTACTTATTTTATAATTTTTATTTCGATTTATTACTATTATATTTTACAATCGATGCTTCTAGCTACTGTCACATTGTGCGTTTGCTAACAGTGTAATAAAGAATATACTTACTTACTTACTTACTTACCATTAATTATTTAACCCTATTTTTATTAATTAAAAAACCTACTGTGTACCTTGTCATTCTTGAACCTGCCAACAAATTTGTGGTTTTCGTGGATGAGTTCACCGTGACCCTCTCTTTTTCCATCCTTCCATATGCCGATAAACTTGGATCCAGACTCAGCAAAGATGTAGGTTCCTAAGCCATGCTTTCTATTATCACGCCACTCCCCTTCATACGTGTCACCATTTGCATAAAAGTATTTGCCAAGTCCATTCTTATCGTCATTGGCCCAATTTCCTTTAGAACAAGAATCAATTATAAAACAATAAAGAATTGTGACTATGATTACGATCAGTAAAATAATGCTGTACCACAATGGCCTTGGACGTGTTTAAACATTGTGTGAGCCAACCTTAGCCAAGTACAGACCTAAGGTGGATAAAATCATACATTATATCTCTAATAATATAATTATATAATATTATATGACATTGCCGCATTTCTGTCATTTTTTACAACCATTGGAAGTTCAATATACCACATATTGCTGAAATGAAAAGCGTATAGCACAATAAGTCAATATAACTACATTTAGCAAGCTTCGAATACAAAACGCCAGCCAAAAAGTTGAGTGAACATCATGGGCGCGCAGGAATTTTTTTAGGGTGGCGCAAATTTTTTTTAGGGGAACATTTTTTGGTGGGGGCAAAATGACGCTTTTGCATAGAAAAAATTTGCATAGAAAATAATTAAAAGTAAATGATGATCAAGGACCTTACCTAAATAATTAAGTGTTTCTTTGCATTGAACATCGTGTTGGGACTGTTGTAATAATCATAATATTCAAAAGATTTTATTTTTATAAAATATTTGCAAAATCGAGGGGGGCGCAAATGCCCCCCTCTTGCACTCCCTCCGGACGCCCATGGTGAACATGCTTCTGCCCTGGCGTCACAGAGCCAAAACTTGTGTGAGCATAGGCACCTTTGGCGCCATGGCCCCTGTTGTACCACAGTGCAGTATAAATGTTCACTCGCTTCTGTAAGATGGCATAGTTTCCAAGCAGATAATTTGGAAATTGGCTTGGGGGCCATCCACATATTACGTACGCACTTAGGGGGGTCGGGGGTCGGATTTTGGCGATTTTGCGTACGGGTGCGAACGGGGGAGAGGGGGGGGTAACAAAATGTGTACGTACCCAAAATAAATGTCTAATTATGACGTCCACATTAGCCTATTTATAACTCTGTATTATCCTATAGTCGTCCCATGGCATTTTATTACATTATATAAAAGCCATGTGCAGTTATTCTGTGCTGTGAACGACACCTATAATTTGTCTATATTGGCCCTTCAATAATCTGGCCTAAAGTGCAGAAAGGCTGCCTGCAGACACTTTCTGCAGCTGGTCATCGGGGGGGGGGGTGCGTCAAACGTACGTACTCAGGGGGGTGGTGGAAGAAAGTACGCTTGCGAACAGGGGGGAGGGGGTCCAATTTTCCCGGATTTTTGTGTACGTAATATATGGATGGCCCCTTGGTGAAAAACAAAAATAAAATAAAATTTCATACCTTCATATTTGGTTCCATCTGGATAGATGAAGGTTCCAAATCCATGTTTCTTATTTGAGTCATAGTCACCTGTATAACGAGCTTTGTTTTTGAACCTATCAGAAGAGAAACAATGACAAGGAGGGACTAGTCAAATGTTCGCATTTCTAGACCATCCTTGTTTATCTTATTTTGCAAACAACTGTGGACTCGCCATTTCCAGTTGCTTGGTTTTTGAACGGAATTCACAAACTGGTAGGCCTCTATCGTGTGAATGTTTGAGTGATAACAAAAATCCATTTCGTTACTGTCCTCATATCTGGATGTCTTTCAGGAGGTCAGGTATAACTCATTAGGCCAACTTGTAATCATAGGCGTAGACTCAGGGAGGGCAGCTGGGGTACGTGCACCCCAAAATTGAGATGGACTGTAGACCCAATGCAACAAGTGTAGAATGAATAACCAATATTTTGGACAAGTTTATGCCAGTGCTTGTAATGAATGATAGGTCATCAACAAGTCTCTTGTCTGTGTCTTTAAGACATCTCTGCCCCCTCCCACTCAGTAAACTCACTCCCGCATCATCTACGCTCATCAAAAAACTCTTTGAACACATCTTTCTTCCACCACTCCCTTTCAGACACACTATATAACACTATCACCAAGCCTATATAGCCTAAACCCTTAAAAAAGAATTTCTTATAACTGGCCTCTATGAACAGTTACCCAAGGTAAACGAAGCACAAGACCTTTCTCCAACAGAAGTCCACATTCTTTTAACCATCTTTGGCAAAACCTCACCTTACACACAATATTATTGTTTCATAAAATCTGTCAACTTCTATCCTTTGTGATATACTTACTTGTATGTTCCAAGGCCATGTCTTTTGCCGTTTTCGTACAGTCCCTCATAGGTGTCCCCATTGGGTAGAAGGGCCTTTCCCTGACCATGTCTTTCATTCTGTTCATTCCTTCCTCCCTCATATTCCTAAAGTGGTTAAAGCATCACTAAACACTGTAAGTAAATATTCGCTATCATTAAATTTCCTATTCTCACCAGTAACCGAATTTAATAAATTATAAATTTTGTAAGTAGTCTTTGAATCCTCTCAATTTTGAAGCATGAGAGGCGTTTGACAGGTGCCAAAACAATGCACACTATAGTGGTTTATTGTCAATAGTAGCTTTATGCTATCAATTCGTCACTTCTGTATACGCTTTCACAATTTTTACCGAACTGTTTATTGCGATGAGCCCACGTAGGCTTACAATACAAGACTGAGGAAATCGTTCGAGATAAGGTATGTTAAAGGTCGGCGGCAGTTAAAAGCCAACGTTTCAGTCAGCTGTGAAACTTATCATATATTTATTCAAAAAAATTTAATGAAATAAAACAAGGAAACAATACGAACGCCGAGCGTTGGTTCAGCTCCCTCTTCTTCGTCGTCTTCGTCGTCGTCCATATTTGCATGTGAAACTGTCCTTAACCAAGTTTAACAGACTCTATCCTAACTATAATCCTGCTTTCCTATCGTGAACTGTCGTCTGATGAACTTTGTCTAACAACTCTATAATTTATATCAAACTAACTCTACCGTCGAATAACAAATAGAAAATTTAAGCAAAATATATTGTATCATCAACCAACAGAAATTTAATTTCACAACGTTCAATTTCAGAAACCGACACAGAGGAAATATCCTAACTGAACAGGTTCGTTAATGACGTCATTGTGTCGTTTACCGCCATCTAACCATATACATGTTCATTTAAATGAAATTTCAACAGATTTAGCTATGCCGCAACTACACTAATGTATGGTAAAACGCAATAATTACATTCAATAAAGATACTCTCAATATCAAGCTGATTGCATTGTGGACGACAGATTGTTCAGGATTGTTTGCAATTGAAAGGAATGAAGAATTTCGTCAATCGATCGGATGGTGGCGTTGCAACGTTCTGATGATGGTGATTTCTAGTCTTCGCTTAGTAGCAACACCGTCTGCTCGTCGCTTTGTGGGACGCCGAAAACGAAAGTAGGCCAACATAAAGCCCAAAGCAAAGGAAAAATAACTGCCTAATTGTAATCGTAATCATGCATAAGAATTTATGTTTCACGCACTTTATTCGTAATCATAAATTCCTGCATAGCACTATGAAGAATAGCACTGGGTAAAGAGGCATTCACAAAATGGAAAGAGCTATTGAGAGGACAAATGAACAGAAATCTGAAGAAAATAATGGTAAAGACATTGGTGTGGAGTGCGGTGTTGTATGGATCAGAGACGTGGACCATGAGGAAAGAAGACATCAAGAAACTGGAGGCATTCGAGATGTGGATTTGGAGAAGAATGGAGAAGATCAGCTGGACAGAACATAAAACAAACGAAGAAGTGTTGGGAAAGATTGAATAAGAAAGATCCCTGATACACACATTAGGAATGAGGCAGAGGAAATGGATTGGACACACGCTGAGAGGGCTCTCTCCTTAGAAATGTCATCGAGGGAAGAATGAAGGGGAGGAGGACAAGGGGAAGACCAAGAAAGATGATGCTGGATTGGATGATGAAGGAAGGATATTGAAGACTCAAAGAAGAGGCTCAAAATCGAGAGAAGTGGCGACGCAGACGTTCGAACCTGCCTGAGGCAGAGAACCAGAAGAAGAAATTCCTGCATCGTATCAGAGAGGTTGTCCAGAGCTAGCAAGGGAAGAAACAAAGTCGGTTGCCATGTATACCGACCAGGAGACCAGAGACCTGTACGATATCGAGTTGAGCTTGGTGCTCCTTAACTTAGTGCTAATTCGAGCTATGACTCCGTTAAGCAATTCCGATTAGGCGAAAGCACAGGCTAATTACCTCAAAATTGCCGAGCAGAGTTATTAGGGAGTTCAAGGAATAATACAGTGTGAGTCTCGTTAACGATAACGGTACCGGTAACGAAAGTGTTCGTTAACGAAAATAAAATGATTTCATTAACGATAACTATAGTCCTTTAGGCTAGTCCTGAGGCAGCCATGGGTATGAAGTGTTAGCGACTTAATTTTCTTAGCCTGTTTGTTATTTTGAGATGATTGTTTAGAGTTTGTTGTTACAGTCTATGAAAAATTTAATATCTGCAGTTTTGGACCAATAAACGTTATGCTTGTTTGTTTGTTTGTTTGTTTATGAGGTGCGGTCAGTCCTCTCCCTTGCTGTCTCATCTTCCGAGAGACAGTGTGCGATCAGTGTACTCATTACAGCCGAGTTTGGTAGGGGGCGCACCGCACACACAGAGCAGAAATCTTGAACGAAATTCCTGCACTGGTGGGGATTTGAACCCCCGACAGTCCAGCATGCTAAACACTACACTATCGAGACCCCACACACTAAACCCTTGCAAAATTAACATTATAAACTCAGTATTAAGCAGTGGTGGCGATCTTGTTTGACAGGTGGGGGAGGGGACACTTTTGAAATGATCTGGTCAAAAAAGAGGTAAAAAGAAATTTTTTTTCGTGCATGAGTGCGATAAACCTTGTTGACCTTTTTTGATGTTTCTTCCAAAATTGGGTGGGGGCAAATGTATGGTGTGTCCCCCACTCTCAAAGGTGGGGTCTTGTCCGCCTCGACCCCCCGGGATCGCCGCCCATGGTATTAAGCCAGCTGGGGGTACTTATGCAAAGCACAGGAAAAATCGTGTCTTACTAAACGTTCCACTCGAATACATGCAAAGAAACTCTGAATCCCTTTAACGCTTGCTTTGCGACACCATCATACCAGTAAGAATTCATCTTCATCATCTCATGTGTCCATGCAACACTCAAGTGGCCATGAAAATGCGTTAGCATGGTTCAGTTTCGACTGCAATTGTAAATACTTTTGCGTGTACTTCTGTATGTATGTATTTAGGCCTATGTGGCCATTTACAAGAACCTCACAAAGTTTCTGATCAACTATTTAAGTCCCAATATCTACATGTTATGATTTTCATCACTTCAGGGTCAATAGAGGTCGAAGAAACATTGTCTCAGTTAAGGCTTCGGCCTTGAGCTGTTCATTAATCAGTAAGCAAAAACAGCAAATTATTGACTGTTTTGACAAACTCTGAACAAAGTCGAGTAGGCTTATTTATCAAAAGTTAAGAATAAACCACACCTTATCCTGCAAATCCTTTAAAAACTTATAAAAATAAGTAACTCTAGCATAAAAACAAGAAACTGCCAGTGAAATTTCCTATACATATGTAACATTAGTTTCAACAAAAACACTTTTGCTTTCAGCTGGTCTTCTCATCGAGCATCCACCCCTTGCTTCGTCCTGCAACAGAAATAAAACATGCAACAAATAACCTGACTAGCTATTATTCTCTGCACTAACAATAGCTGTTATTCTCAACACTAATTTTACTAGGACAATTCTGAGCTGCTGTAAAACACCATTATTAAATTTCAATTCTATCATTAGGTATTGTATACTTCCAAAGCCCCTTATGATACACTGCCAAGGTATCAGTTTATTTGGCAATTTCCAAAAATACTCCTAGTTCCAACTTTTTGGTGTGTGAGTACCCTTTATCATTTAATTTTACACTTTTTACTCCAAGTACATCTCTACCATAAGTCATGCACAAACAATAATCAGTGTGATGGCTAAAAAACTCTAGAAGCATAACCAAAGTTTTACAAAAGGCTGTCAGTTGGAATATATACAATTTGCACAGTTACCATAAAAGGACATGCTATAGCCGATTGGTTAGAAAGTTTGCCTTGTAACGCAGAGAGTATGGATTCAAGCCTCCCTGAGAGGGTTACTGTGTAGGGAGTAGGGCTGTACCGAATAGCTGATTATCACTATTCGGCCGAATACGAATAATTGGACCAACTATTCGGCCGAATACGAATACGAATAGTGTACAAAATAGGTCTACCGACAACATTCAAAATTTTAAATGTATGCAATTAAGTTTCAGTTCAGTAAATTTAATACATAAACTAAAAGTAAACAGTTAACTACATGTAATTTTTGCATCCTTCTGCCAGTCTGTGGAATTAATTTAACTAAGCTTAGAAATTGTCACTTACTTAACGTTCACTCCACTCTCTATAGCAGCCGCATATGCAGAAACAGATGTCACGTGACCACTATTCGTATTCGGTCCGACCGCTACTATTCGGCCGAATACCGAATAGCTATTTAGCCCACTATTCGGCCCCGAAGCGAATATTCGGTACAGCCCTAGTAGGGAGGGACCTTAAGCAAGTCCTTCACTCACAATAATTACTGAGCACCATTGATTCATGCTTAGATGCTACAATCAGCATAAGAATTCATTCCGATAACAATAAGCCCTATCGATATGTCGAGTGCGCATGCGCAGTCACCCGACCCACTTCATTGTCCTAGAGGTCATTACTACCAACTTTGTCAACAAACCACACACATGTCGGTATAGGTCGATTGCATTTAATGTTTATAACTTGTAGCATTGCTTCAAAAATATGAAAATCCATTCGCCTGGATCAACGAATCTGTGATCTGTGTTTAGCATAATTTCAACTCGAGTACTCTTACTTAGTGAATGCATGCGGGCAATGTTAAGATGTCTGAATTAGGCCTAAACGTCTTTAAACATCATTTTTCGGACCGCGGTTCGCTTCCCGAAGGTGGCTTATTTCAGAGATTTAAATCTCGGGCTAGCACGGTCCCAACACGGGGACCTTAAATGGCGTGGCACCCATTCAAACGGGCAGCTGTGGTGAAGGATCTCACCCGATCAATTCATTGAAAAATGAGCAGGGTCGAGGCCATTATACGGTCGCTATAGAAAATCGCGTACATTTACATTTAATGAAAGATTCACTACCAGTCATTGCAACAGAGTATGAAATTGTTACAGGTGTTGATTCTATGTAAAAAGATTAAATATACTGAAGTTTAATTAAATTAATTAATACTTTTAATATTTCCTGGTTAAGTTTGTGCATTGCTCTCAGATGCTGCAACAGATGCCACCATGCTAGGAAAACGAAAGTATTAAAACAAGTCTCTAGCATCGATTGGCAAACATCCCAGAATGATTTGTTAAACAATTTTCTTTCAAAAAAGGAGCCACACTTACTGAAAAATCACACCACTGCCTATTACCGAACTGCTATCTGCATTTGAATATGTGTTACTTTTAATGCTGATGAGTGCGACTTAACATGACATGACCATCAGCAGTCACAAGATATGGCACAGGTGGTTTCAGCAGGATCTATGTCTGCAAAACTAATTGGACACTTAACCTCAAGCAATCCCTCGCCACAGCATGTATTAAGTGACAATTCTATCTGGTGAAGCACACAAAACTGAATGTTTCTTATGAATGTATAAGCCACATTCCTGCTGGAACTGCTAAGTTTTCATGATCCAAGTTTTGAACCACATATAAGTTTCAACTTCTTCCACTTTCCTTTCATGGCCACATCTCAGAGATCAGCAGTAACATTTTTGCCCTCCATTATCAACTTGATAACAGAAGTGGCATCACACACTTTATCAGAAATAATTTTTTTGCTCGTGTAAAAACTTCATGTGCAAAACAAACCAAAGTGAACTTTTATTCTGACCACATGTTTTTCTTCAATCTGCTTATGTTCAAACTCAGAGTATACAGGCAGAACAAAATCAGTAGCACAATAAAAACGTTTAGCATAATGTAATAAATGTGTGATGTCAATCAATCAATTAAATATTTGTTTATTGAAAGATTCCTGTCGACACGTGATGGGATTTCACAGTGTTACAAGACAATAATTGCAAGTGAAAATAAATCATACAGTGCATATTTTAACTATAACTAGGGGGACAAATGTCCCAGTAGTTTTAGGATTTGTCCCAGTAGTTTGGGTGATTTGTCTCTGAAACACTCTACTTTTAATGTATTATTACAATATTAAAACGAGTGATCTCTCTCTCACTATGACAATCTGAGAACGAGCCATCGACTGTCAGTGTCTTTGGATACTGTTAATGATCGGCTATAGCTATTGATATCATTCAATGTCAATGGAGTGGGCGCTGCATATTTTCACCCGAAGCCGCCATGCATAGCCAAATTGCTTACTAGCAAAGAGAGACGCGAAGGACATTCGGATCCGGACATTTATGCCATGCAATTCTATGCGCACAAGTTTTTCTGCAGTAACTGATCTTACCATATGGGAAGTTGTTGTGACCGAACTCTGTCTTGACGAAAACAGCAGCATAATAGCTGATGAATACTACAGCTACATCCTATAAATGTTTGTTTGGTGGATGGACCCATATGGGTCACTCACCAAGCAAACATTAATAGAATGTTACTTGTTTTCTTTGCTTAACCAAATTGGAAAATAAAGTTGATCGTGGTTGCCGAAGTCAAAGCTATCATTGTTGTACCTGCAGCTCACCCACTGGGTCACAGTCACTCAGCCTGTCACTGACTTACTTTTATCAATTATTTTGGTAGTATGATTGAACTAATTATGTCATATTTTCAAACTTCTATGCATGACTTTAATTGGGATATATGTATAATAATAGTAAGGAAATTTGGTAAAATGAAAGTGGCTAAAATGGGCTCCATTTGGCAGCAAATGCTGTAAAATGCGTTGTCCGCTGGGGCTTCGGCCCAGACACCCTAGTCGTGGCTGACTGTCCCACTAGTCAAAATTCATTAAAATATGCATTGAAATCAGAAAACAGTTAATGAAATAGACTGAAGAGATTAATGGATTTTTAAATTAAGTAGCCTATAGGCCTACATATAAAAGAAAAACAGTATAGTGCTAAAATAGTTAATTGTTAATAAGTGTTTTTATAGAGCTTAAGGGAGATAAAGTTTTTGTCGTTTTTATCAGGTAGGCCTAATGTGAAATGATGAGCCCGTGGCCGGAAATTATGAGGGATATTGCGATCAGGTGGAAAATATGGTCGCTGAACATGGCCGTGGTATGTAATGGCTGTCTTAAGGAGGCGTTTATCTCCCTGTTTTGTCAATTCAGAAGCGATTTGAATGGATGGGGAAAGTAGACCAGAGCGTCGCATTTTCTTCAGCAGTGTTTCAACCCTCTCCCTGTCTCCTACTTGGGTATAATCCCAACAGGCCGGGGTGTCGACTCGTATTCCCCTGTTCAAGATTGACATCAGCTGATCGGACATCAGCTGATCGGTCATACCGGTACTGTTGCGCTGCCGAATGTAGTTTTGGCTAAATGCGGCATACGACAAAGCCACCAACTGTTGTTTCTTACTACATTGAATAATTGTTAATCCCAGATTCCGGAAAATTTTCTTAATACATAATTATTCAAAATTCCAACGTTTGAAACCATCTAAATCATTAATCCTACCGATGTTTACCACAGCAAGAACAATACTTCCGGTAGTAATGACCTATGTAGGTCGAGGTGACCTAACTAGGTCACTGAGATGTCGAACCCGCTTATTCTTGGAGAATGTCAGGATATTACTCTCTATGTATGAGAGTTGTCATCTCCAAGAATGTCAAGAAAGCTTGTATTGTTTTAAGGGAAATTTAAGCCACAAACTTCAATGTATTAGTGGCATCGCTATCATATGAACAGTCCAGCATATTGCAGATATGCTGAGATAGTAACACATAATAAATGCATAATAATAATAATAATAATAATAATAATAATAATAACCAAATATGCAAACCAATGACTTCATCATGATTGTTAATGGTATTAACCATTAACCTTAAAGTTACACTCACTTATTTAACCAAAAATTAAACTCATGTAGTCCTACCACTTAACAGACATAGTCATTTGTCAAACATAATTTATTTATTGTATTCATTTATTTATTGCAGTAATTATGCACTCATGAAGTCAGTAAATATGAACGTGAGGTGCAAAGCAGGTGTGTAAAGCACCTTGTCCACATTCAATACAAAGTCACCCAATGGGCTCCAAACCTTTGTCAACAACCCCACATGGTGCACCACAGACCAACACCGAGCAACCGTTAAAAACCAGAACTGTTAAGCACCTCCGAATAGGATTTTTTCAAAAGGTCACTACATATTAACAAAATAAAATGCCATACCAGAAAACTCTGACCGGAGTTCCTTCTACATCTAGAAGATCGAATAATCTGGAACGCCTTTTGGTGGTGCTGCTGAAATTTGTGATGACGTGGCTGGAAATCGCGAGGCTGCTGTTGCTCTCCATAGTATGAACCACCTAAGAATATAAAGCCAGCTCTAGAATTTACTATTTGTAAAAATTTCGTAGGCTCCACAATTATTTCCTCATCCACCGGTAGATGTTAGCACCAGGAAGTGATTTGTAGAAGGAACGGGTGACTACCCTCCCTTGATCAGACCATCTTCATCCGCTTTTGCCATAGTTTTCATATTTGCCCACAGGTCAACCTCCAATTACCAATATCTCCCTGGCTGCCAGTCTTAAAAGGCACCTTTCCGTAAATTCCGTGATTAAAGCACTTCACATAACCCATGATCAAAAGTGGTTAAAATTCATGAGTCCACCAGGAGTTAGCTCGGATTCAATACCCCATAGTATTAACTGAAGGTTTTTTTTTTAAAGAAAACTATTCAAGAATATTTTAGACTTGTTAGCTTTATGCTCATTTATGTACTTATTTAATACAGTCCATCCTAGGATAGTCCATCTTACCGAAGGCTCAGACTTTATGTGCGCCAAAGACTTAATTCCTTAAGGACCCAAAAGAAAACGGTGATATAAAAAAGACGTTAATTCTCAAAGTGAATACAAAAATAGTTGGGCATTCAGCCTTACCCATATATATAGGATGGTTCTTTGCCTTTGGCAGACGAGCTCCACTTCTCAAATTCAGTTCCGATGTGCATTCCAATCTAAGTATTCAAAGGAAAAGACTAATGCAGTGAAATAAGATGAAATATAGCCTAGAATTAGATTTTTCTAAACGTGGAAATCCAAGGAATATTGGTGATGTTTATAAAAATAAACTTCAATAATCATAATCTAGAAAATTGTAAAGCATTACCCGGTGCTTTAACGCAAAACACAGAACACCACATTAGGCTATTCTCAAGTGCTGTATCAAGTGAGAAAGGTTGTCCAGCATTGTGCGAATATAATAGCACTTAAATCTCATAAAATTTGATAGGGCCGACCTTACAACGTTCATAATGGCACACTGAAACCAGACAAAGTGAACATTAAAAATGTGAAGAACAGTATGCGCTTGACAGAAGAACCAGAGACGAAACTTCTCCAGTTGTTAGGAGACCATAGCAGAAAAGGAACCGGTTGCCAGAAAACCATAAAGGAATAGGATCCAATTGCCAGGAGACCACAGAGAAACAGGTCAGTTGCCAGGAGACCATAGCAGAACAGGATCAGTTGCCAGGAGACCACAGGGGAACAGAATCCAGTTGCCAGGAGACCACCGAGGAACAGAATCCAGTTGCCAGGAGACCGCAGAGGAACAGGATCAGTTGCCAGGCAACCAGAGGAACAAGATCAGTTGCCAGGAGACCAAGAGGAACAGGATCAGTTGCCAGGAGACCACCGAGGAACAGGATCAGTTGCCAGGAGACCACAGACGGAAAGAGACAGAGCAGCTGTAAATGTGAGTTGCGTGTATGCTGAGAGAAGAATGAGAAGATGAATGTGAAACCCAGTCCTGTCAAACCTCCCTCCCGAATAAGCCAAGCGTCAGAGTCTGCCCTAAGCAATCTACATCTTATTAACCTTCTGTTGTTGTTACTGTTCTTCGCGTCCTGGATAGATGTTTGTCGCGATAGTCTCCGCAGGAACACACGCCTATTCATAGATTCGTCAGACGAGGTTTTAACGTTCTCCAGTTCACCTGGCGGCGATGCTGGCTCCGTGGGATGCTGGTTTATGCTGCGAGAGTCAACATACCGATTGCTCGATGGCCCTTCCTGCGTTTTACTTTTTGTGTTGTCATCTTCCACACTCTCAGGTTCAGCTTCCAACTGCGGCACAAAAACTGCAGCTTCTGGTGCTACGCTAAGAAGGAATGCAAAAGATTAGGCCGACAGAGCAAGTTCATATGAGGTAGTCATATAAATTGTACTATTACGTCATGGTCTAAGATGCAAACGAGAATGTAATGGTAAATTACCTTACGCTTACATGCCTGAGGTAATTAATGGTTCATTACCTTACTTGGAGCATCTTAGACAATGGCACATCTCAGACCATATTATACGTATTCAATACTATTCATACACAAAACAACATACATTGCCTACACTTAATTTCTCCTTTAAATAAATTCCTCTGAGATACAGAGCTAGGGTTATTGAATCTTTCAGCTCAACAGGATATGTGACAATCCCACAACACAAAGAGCTGTGATAAAGCCAATCAAAATCTTAACTACCATTAGCATAAGAATTCATTCCGATAACAAATCTGGGAAAATGTCAGGATATTACTCTCTACGTATGAGAGTTGTCATCTCCAAGAATGTCAAGAAAGCTTGTACTGTTTAAAGGGAAATTTAAGCCACAAACTTCAATGTATTAATGGCATCACTATCATATGAAAAGTCCAGCATATTGCAGAAGTCTTCTACTAAAACTAGATAAGATCGCATAAAAATTTTAATGGTACCGTAAATAATGACACCTTAACTTTTAGTACAGGAAAAAGTTAAGTACAGGTTAAGTAACAGTAACAAACTATTTTACACGCCTGATACAATTGCAATTGTAATCTTGGTGGTTTCTACAGTGCCTAGAGAAACCCGAGTCACACGGGAACCAGCTTGTTCACAGATAACCTTTCAAAAATAAACAGTAACAATGTTTTCAGGTCTACATACACAACTGCGTTGGCTGATCCGTTGAAGGTGCTTGGAATTGTACTCTCACGCTGTGTATTCTTCGTGTACGGGAGGCTGAAGTCCGCCACATCCCAGTAAATGTCCTGTAGCAACTCCGGATGGTGTGCGTGGACCTCATCAACTATCAGATAAGCCACCTGTAACCAAGTAATGCATCTTCAATGTCACCCTCATCAACAGGTGTGACGTACAGGTAAAAGAAGTACAGGTAACACACTTGTTTACATACCTTTATAGAAACTCCTCAGAAAATCATAGAAATACAACAGCTTGTTCAGCTCCAAAGTTGGATTTTTAACAGTGATACTCGATTACCAACCAGTATGCGATTGCAGAGTGGGCGACAGGTGGCGTGTCACTGCATGGATGGTCACCTATTCAAGTACTTCTTCTCTTCTTCTTTGTTTCTCTTCCGTCAGGCCAAGGCCGACGATGAGTCCTCAACTTGACGTCTCCAGGTTTCTCTGTTCCTGATTTTTTCTATTGCCTCTCTCATATTCATGTTCATTTTCTCCAGATCCTCTCGTATGTTATCCATCCATGTTTTTTGCTGTCTTCCCCGACTTCTGTCTCCCTCCACGTATATTCAAGTACTAACTTAGCTCAAATGCCCTCATCTGCCAGTTTTATTCCCTGTAAAATTCACCTTCACACGAAGCAAGACATTAAACAGTTTATCGAACTTTCTAAATCAACCAAATGGCTTAAAATTATGATATGCGTTTCACACAAGATTCAGATTGCAAACTTTAGGTACCTGGACTCTGATCGCAGTGATAGTGATCAGTGTTTTCATAAACCTCCTCCTCCTCCTCGAGCTATCTTACCAAATTAATAATTTGTTACCATAATGATTTTGCTAACCTTGATGTGACGATCGAGTAAAACGTTGACATCAAAGTCATCATCGTCCTCGCCAAATGGGTTGACCATCTGTTCTGCGACTTTGAGCCATCCCATGTAAAAGAAGAACTGAAGAAAGGTGAAAAAGGGGAAATAGATCTCCTTCAGTGGGGATTTACTATCCGAACCTTCTACGGACTGCTGCCCAAAGACGGTCGAAAAAATGAACATGTGTACAGCTAGTGTCACAACCTAGAAGAAAATTTCAGATCAAAAGTACTAGAATCAAATATTTAAGAGTATTCAGATGTGCATATATGAGGATGCATACTTATCAAAGCGAATATTCAAATTAATCCAAATGAATTATCGGGAATGCTCATATTTCCCTGAACGAACATTGAGAATACCAAAAGGCATAATTAGATTCAACAAATTACACTACCACATGAAATGAACAGTAAGATTCACCAAAATCTATAGTCAGGTTAGCCAGGAAGAAGTTGGTTCACAGACAGTCATGCTCGTTGGACCAAAAACGGGCCCACACAACTGGGTGTCAGCTATGGGGCCAGCGTGGCTGAGCCAAAGAATGTGCCTGTTGGGGTTCATGCAACCCGGTCTTCTCTTGTCAATGAAGAACCGCAGAATGAAGCACTGAGATTTTCCAAAAACATATCTCCAAAAGAAATGTCATTAAGCATACAAGAGGAATATTCCGAATAGGCACAATCGCGTTCACTACCCAGCACTGCAGCCAGTAAAAGGCAGTGCACTGTGATCTAACTTTGGTATTCTTTAGCCGCTGAATGCCAACTCATCTCACCTGAGTATAAACCAGAGGTATCGGTATCCAGTCATAATTAAAGATCATTCCAAGCGAACTTCTAATGCTGGTAACCTCCTGAACATCAAACAAAGTGTAAAGTAATAAAGATGTAATGCCTCACTGAAGACAATACATGGTGTAATTAAGTTTATACAAAGCCACGAAATACAGGAACCTGTTCAAGTAAAAACATTAACATTAAAAGCCTCAGGAACCACGATGAAAGCAGCCTAAACACAAAAAGTACCTTAGATTCGCTGTACAATCACCATCACGAACAGCCCACAACCAGGTAAGACTGGCTCACAAGCTGCATGCCTTTACAATAAACCCTTAAATTCACACAAACCAGACTGAATTCGAAAACCACAGTGCTGCCAGAAAACCGGCATGCTAGTGAAATTCCCAATTCATGTATATACAATCATCCTTATTTTTGACTCTATGTCCATAGGAAGGGCATCATTCAAAGGCACTATATATATATGCAACTGTGGATTACGGGCATCTTCAAAGTTCCTAAATGATGACTATCTTGCCATTGATTCAACGTAGCAAACCAATCACTGTAAGCACTACTGCGACGTTCAAAAGGTGCTATTTAAACAGTTATATATACATACATAATTTATTTGTTACTTTTATGGTTACTCTGGTTGCAATAAAGACTTTTTGATTTGATTTGAGTTGATATATACATACATACATAAATAAATAAATACATACATACATACATACATACATGCATACATAAATACAAACATGAATACATTTTTATATTAACACAACCAGTCAGCTGGCACAACTTGAGATGAAGCCATAGTTCCCAGAGTAAAAATAGAAACAAGATGACAAGAGCATTCAACAGTGCCAAGAGTAGATGAGAAACAAGAATACAAACATCAAGTATCGTCTTCAGTGCAAAATCTTCAGTTATCATTCCCTCTTTTCGACAGGTGGTGACCAACCTCATCGACCACGCCAACGGAATGAAATACTTGTTGTACGGTGTCTGAATATTTTCCAGAATCGCCTCTTCGTTTGGCTGCAGAATACCTAGCATCAAGTAGGCAAAACACAGTGTATCCAATTAGCTCACTGCATATACATATACATCTTACCGTAATCTAAGATTAAAATCTGCAAAATGCAAAGTTAAAAGCATTGTAAAACGAAAGACTAGTCCACTGGCGTAAACTTGTCCAAAATATGGGGTGGGGGGGCATTTGGTTATTCATTCTACATTTGTTGCATTGGGTGCAGAGTCCATCTCAATTATTGGGGGCACAGTATGAGAATTGTAGAAAAAAGACTGGAGGGGTTAGACCTTGATTCATCTGGAGTTGGGGTGTGCAATGAAGACTTTACAATGGGGTCCTAAGAAAGACTAGGGGGGTTGAACCCCCAACCCCCTGACAATTCTCACCCTGGGGGGCATGTGCCCCGGCTGCTCCCCACATAGTCTACGCCTATGACCCAGTCCCTTTCCTCTGGCACGAACAACGCCACTGGTAGTGACAGTCCCAAGCCTGGATAAGGGAGGAGGGTGACATTAATCATCTTTGTTATGGCACAGTGTCAACTACTTCGTCTGCCACTTGATCTGCTGGCCCACCCTCTCACCATCATCTCCCAATAATCCAGCTACCTATCCATCAGTCCATTCATTCAGCAATCCATTAAGGGGCCATCCATATATTACGTACACAAAAATCCGGGAAAATTGGACCCCCTCCCCCCTGTTCGCAAGCGTACTTTCTTCCACCACCCCCCTGAGTACGTACGTTTGACGCACCCCCCCCCCCCGATGACCAGCTGCAGAAAGTGTCTCCAGGCAGCCTGTCTGCACTTTAGGCCAGATTATTGAAGGGCCAATATAGACAAATTATAGGTGTCGTTCACAGCACAGAATAACTGCACGTGGCTTTTATATTATGTAATAAAATGCCATGGGACGACTATAGGATAATACAGAGTTATAAATACGCTAATGTGGACGTCATAATTAGAAATTTATTTTGGGTACGTACACATTTTGTTACCCCCCTCCCCCCCGTTCGCACCCGTACGCAAAATCGCCAAAATCCGACCCCCCGACCCCCCTAAGTGCGTACGTAATATGTGGATGGCCCCTAACTCAACAATCCATGCATAAATTCAGTGTATTCAATCACTTCAACGTGCACCTTACATTTAAAACTATCATTCATACCTCTGTCCAATCATTCACCAGGGGTTCAATAGTTTCATCATCCTCTATTTCACTACTCTGACACGTCTGGCAAGTTAATCTCATATCATCATCATCATCATCATCATCATCATCATCATCATCATCATCATCATCATCATCATCATCATCATCATCAATATCAATCATCATCATCATCTTCTTCTTCTTCATCATCATCATCATCATCATCATCATCATCATCATCATCATCATCATCATCATCTTCATCATCATCATCGTCATCATCATCATCATCGTCATCATCATTTCCGCATCATCATTATCTTCTTCATCATCATCATCATCTTCATCATCATCAGCATCATCATCATCTTCATCATCTTCATCCTCATTATTCATCCTCCTCCTCCTCCTCCTCCTCCTCCTCCTCCTCCTCCTCCTCATCATCAAACCACGAATCAAACTCCAATCACTCTTCAAAATGCACCTGCTTCCGTCAGGTGACTCAGCGTTGGAAACCTCTTCTTGACACGAGGCGAAACAGCCACCAGGGTCATGGCAATCGACAGATTTATATAGCGCACGATTGTACGTCGCATGAGACGGGCCCTTTCACTGGACTCCGACATGTAGGCCGCCACATAGAGCGCCGTCCGGTCAGGCCACGGCACAGCACAAAACTGGTTCCACCAGCGACTGTTAATTGCATTGAGGTAGAAGCCAAGTATGAATGCTACAGGAATGAGGTTGCTGAACGCTTGACAGTATATGACAATCTGTTCGAACACACTGCAATCAAAGAAGCACAGAAAAGCATCATTATTATTAACTATTAACTCATGACCATGCATCTATTGCTGAGCAATTGTGAGTGAAGGACGTGCTCAAGGTCCCTACACAGTAATTGTAATTTATAACTTCCAATGTGCTGGTGTCAGAAATGTTACTAAAAGCATTATTATTATTAGCTATTGCATTTATCAAGCGCCACTAGATAATGACCACGCATCTATTGCTGAGCAATTGTGAGTGAAGGACTTGCTGAAGGTCCCTACACGGTAATTGTAATTTATAACTTCCACTGCACCAGTGTCAGAAATGTTGTCAAAAGCATTATTATTATTAACTATTGTTACGCATTTATTAAGCGCCACTAGCCAATGATCAAGCACCTATCACTGAGCAATTGTGAGTGAAGGACTTGCTCAAGGTTCCTGCACAGTAACTGTAATTTATGACTTCCACTGCGCCGGTGTCTAATGCACAAGGCATGAATCAATGGCGCACCAAAATCAAGCCATAATCAGTAACCGTCTTGGGGGGGCTCTAACCTCCACACTGCACATTGCAAGGCGAGTGCTCTACCAATCAGCTACCATGTCCCAAAGCATCATGCAATTTATGGTGCCCACAGTCCTTAAAAAAACACAACAACCACAACATTTTAAGCAACGTTACAAACCTACACTCAGTCTCATATAGCCTATTTTTGACAGTCTTTCGTCTAAGAAAAACACAACCAATTCTAAATACTAAATGCAAAAGGATTCGAGTAATAAGTTTGTGCAACAGTTCCAAATATTTCTACTTGAAAGCAACCTCATTGAACTTCTTTATTCAAAAATTAGCTAAATTTCCTATTTTTCATTTTTCACTTTTCTACACTTTTCGTAGCTGATCTATTCGCAATTTCTTAAATTGAATTATTCACCAACTTTTTTCTTTTTCGATGTCTGATAGCAAACATCAATTCCTGAAGCCGATTGAAGAAAAAATTAGCTCAAGGTTCTTGCACTATGAACAATTCAGGGAGGCTTGTTCACACAGTCATTTCAGTGAGGTACTCTGGTAGTGTCAGTCCCAAGCCTAGAGAAAGGAGGAGGGTGACACTAATCATCTTTGTTATGACACAGCATCGTTAAACAGCAACTAAGAGGTTTCCTGTCCTTCGATTGCTCTGGTTGTCTCTGTAAGGGTAAGGGACTGCTCTTCTTCATTTTCTACGTATCGCACAAAGGCGTTACAGCTGTTACGCTTGTAATCTTAACCTCCAAACTTCTAAAGCACCACTCAAAAACAAGCACGAGGAACCAGCTTATTCACGAGCGCTGCGTCAAGTCAGAGGGCGTTTTCAAAAGAGTAGTCCAAAGGAGGTCCAGTTTCCAGAGGGTCCAGATCAAGAGAGGAGGCTGAGCCTCTGCTAAGACGGTGTTGTTTAGTTCAAGGAGAATTGAAATGTGAAGGATCAGTTGAATCAGGGTAGGAGTTCTTGAAAAGGTGGGACTAGTTTTGAGTGGAAAACCTTGCCTCCACTTGCTACAATGGCGTTACACTTCGTCCGTCCGTCCGTCCGTCCATCCATCCGTCTATCCATCCATCCATCCATCCATCCATCCATCCATCCATCCATCCATCCATCCATCCATCCATCCATCCATCCATCCATCCATCCATTAATCCATCCATCCATCCATCCATCCATCCATCCATCCATCCATCCATCCATCCATCCGTCAGTAAGTCTGCATCCTTTCCCTCTACCTTATACACATTAAAAGTGCAATAAAGGCAGGGACGTCATTTGTGGGTTAGGGTTTTTCCCTATTTGTGGGTTTGTGGGTTTTTCCCCATTTTTTGAAAAAAAATGTAAAATAGAAAAGGAGGAAGAAGAAAGGGATAAAAAAGGAAAAAAAGACTCATTTGCAGCATTGTCTTACAGTTTTGCACATGTAGACCAAATACAAACATGGACAGCAATCCTGAGGGGTTGAGGGAGACAAGAGCCCCACCTTTAACAGTGGAGGGACACAGTATACTGTTGTCCTCCATATGGTGAAAACTAATTTGTCACCTCTTTTTGGCCCCCCCCCCGCCCCTCCCTAGAAAAAGCTGAAATGACGTACCTGAATAAAGGGTTGGGAGTTAACCAAATCCAAACTGAGTCACACAGTTAATGTTCTTCCAGTGAAAAACTAAAGCTCAGTTTAAAGATCATTTAATCTACTCACTGTTTCGCCGTGACGTGACGCGACAAAACAAATTGGTACAAAATGCCGAAAAAGTAGTACGCGGCAAAGAAGATAACGAACTCTTTCCATATCAGTTTGTATATGCTGCCTCGCCACCTGGAATCCAGAAAAGCAATACCACAGCCATGTCCATTCGAAAAATAAATTACCAGTGCACATTTAAACTCATCTCAAATAATTAATCACACACTCGTTGCCTCAAAGAAGACAGAAAGGTAACTTCTTACACAAAAGCAAATCTTACAGTCCCTTAAGCTAGCCCTGAGGCAGCCATGGGTATGAAGTGTTAGCGATTTCATTTTCTTAGCCTCGGCATATGAGGGCGGGTGGCCAGTCCTCTCCCTTGCCGTCTCATTTTCCCACCGACAGTGTACGGTCAGTGAACTCGTTATAGCTGAGTTTGCTGGGGGAAACACACGGAGCAGAAATCTCGAACCAAATGTCTGCCCTGGCGGGGCTTTTACTGCCACAAAAACTGATTTGAACATTTCGTGTTCTAAAATGTTGCTTGGGTTAATTCTGAACAAAGTTGGTTTGTCAATGGGACCCTGAGAAGAAGTACTCCAAAAAACACCTCAATAACTTGGTGTGCTGATAAATTTATTTTTGGGTTTCCAACAAGCACCAAGCCCTACTCTTAGTACCCCAACCTAACTTCAAATCCTGGATGGCCTCTTCTTGCAATGCATAACATGAACTATAAAAGCATACTGTGATACCGTACTGTATTGTCTACAAAGTACACTTTGCTTGCCACACTGTATTTTTATTACAAAATTAAATTACGTAGCCTTGTTACAGAAAACCATTCATACAGAGTTCCAAACAGCAGAATTAGATGTAACTGCTACAGGTCATGTATCCTGGCTACCAGTAATTTGTAATCTGTAACTGGGAAATTACATAGCTAAAATCAATTCAAGGGTAAACCAATGAGGGGCACTCTTTGCATTAGCCTAGGCCTATAATTTATGATGTTAACACTTAACTGTACCAACCTCAACAGAAGCTTCAAGAAACATGCTAGACTGCTTGTGGCCACATCGGCCGAGTAGGTGACTGTCATTTCAAACCGAACTCGACCACAAAAAGCCTAAGATCCACAAAATACAATGTAATAGAGCATAATGCGATATCTGATCTCGCAAATTGCTGTAATAGCTAACAGCTGGTGAAATTTCACACAAAACATTTCTGGGTGTTTTGTTGAACATAAGTATGTACACATATGTATGCATGCATATATATGGCCATTTAAATACCACCTTACTAAAACCTCACGAAGGTGCATCCTATTTATATAGCACCTTCGTGCGGTTATAGTAAGGTGCTACATAAATGGTCATGCATCATATAGCACTTTCAGAGAATCTCTCACTGGTGCTAGGGTTGTGCCATTCATATTCACATTATATGCATTTACATACATAGGGCTTACATTTATATCCTTGTGGTGCACGTGAACTTACAATGTTGTTTATGGAAATCATAGTACTAATATTTAGCAAGTATTAATTACCAGTACAACATTACAAAGCGACTGCATCATAACTAGGTCACTTTCTCAGCTGAATTAAATTTCATATCTGCCATGGAAATGGAGCTGGCGTTGAGCTTGGTTCTGATGTGCTATCATGCAGCACTGAATTTAAAAAAACTTCTCGAATGTCAGAACCCTTCAAACTCAACTGTTGTCAGTAAACTTGTCCCCTAAATAATTATTTTTATTATTATTAGAGTTTTTGTAATATTCAGGGTCAAACATGCTTAATCATAGACGCCACAAGTATGAGCCAATTTCAGTTCAGCAAGACCTGAAAATATTGACTTCCTTCAACATCTGCAGACTATTGATACGATCACATGTAGGATTATACGTAGAGCCTCCATCCGCACACGATCCAGAGTCAATAACGGTGGATTAAGCACAAAGATCCAATAATAACATGAATCAAATTCATTTTCAATAAATTGTTTACGACTCTTTCAAATTGGAAAGATGTTGTTCAGCCAATATCATCGCAACACGCATATTAAGCTATAGTGTTAAACGGTTTATCAACGTTATTAGATTCAAGACAAGTTCTTCGAGTAAACTGAATACATCAGAAAAAGAGAAATAGGCCTGCCATTTACTTTCACATACCAACTAAGGGAATTTAGGCGCAAAATACTTCTAGGATTTTTTATCCATCATTTATTTTTAAACTTGTCTGCTTCGACGTTCGCGAAAACTAAGAAGTAGCGAGTAAACATATCTAAATATTGTATTTTTGAAACCGTTTCAACGAGTGCAAAAAAATCATAATTTAAAATTCGTCGTGTGGGCCTACTACAGTCATGTTTGTTATCTGCTCGTATTATATGGCATGCGCTTATTACTTCCCATCTTTTTGCTTGCAGTGCTCTTCAGATTTGTCAGCTATCTTATATCCGCCAGTTACATTCATCATCCGTGTAGAGCATAACTTTTGGGCTAATTGGATAAAAGACTCTACACATAAGTCAGTCAACCTATCCTAAGTCTCCTGACTGCGAAGACCTCTAAGTGCTCACTTGCCAACTTCCGTAATCAGTGGACGAGGGACAGCTGTCGGCAGCACCTAGATCTCTTCTGTTGTTAGTCCTAGATTCTGGAACTCTCTTCCGGGAAATTTCGCTCTGCAATGTCTGTTCTGACTATTATCTTACATTATGGTTCTGACCTTCCACTGTCGACGAAAAACTCATCTCTTCCTGGTTTCATTTCCTCCGTTGGCTTGCAAAATGAGTTTGCTTAGTAGCGACCATCGACTGATGCCATGAGCATTATGACACTGGTGCTATAGAAGTTCTTAGATTATTACTATTATTATTATTATTATTATTATTATTATTATTATTATTTTTGGCCCCAAGGTACGTATGATCCCTTGGAGACTTAAATATTAATTAAAATAAGCAAATAATCTGGAACGGCCTCATCATTCTCTATTATTATTATTATTATTATTATTATTATTATTATTATCATTATATTTATTTATTTCTTTGTTTTTTTTTGCCCTGAGGTATTTCATTCCCTCAGGGTCTTAGTGATTAGATCAGTTATTTTCTGTTACGGTTATCCCTCGTCCAATTCCAATTCCAATTTTATTATTATTATTATTATTGCCGGTATTATTATTTTTTTTTTATATTATAATTATTATTATTATTTTTTTGTTGTTGCCCGAGGTATTTAAGATCCCTCAGGCTCTAAGATATTGCCTACTAATAGATTAATTAAGCTTGGAGCTCATGGTCCTCATTATTATTATTATTATTATTATTATTATTATTATTATTATTATTATTATTATTATTATCATCATCATCATCATCATCATCATCATCATCATCATCTCATCATCATCATTCTTATTATTATAATTATTATACATCCAGTCCACAACAGTTAGTCTAAATCAACTCTATCGTCTTCAAATCATTTGGATATTCGGTTGTCCTCCAATGACTTTCTTACATCTCCAGATCTCAGTGTGCACCAACATCAGCCTGCAACTCCTGCCATTTCACTTATCCTTCTCCAACAGTTAGGCCTGGATTAACCACGGTTCCAGTGGGTCCACAGACCCAGGCCTACTAATCATGTCACAAATGGGTGAAGGCTCCAGTCCGTTATGGATAGACTGACCCGCCAGCGATACCTCCCATGTAATAATCCAACAATTGAACAACTTTGCCGCCATGCTGATGTTGCCCTGTTTTCGGCAGTCCTTTGCAATCCAGGTCATGTCATGAACGAGCTGCTTCCACCTGTTAAGCCGAGGGTTTATGGTTTAAGGCCTAGATCCCAGGACAGGGCTTTACCGCAAGCCGACAACAGCATGAGAAAAACCTTTATTGTCAGAATGCTGTATACTTACTAACCAACTGGATCTATGCTATATAGTAATATATATATATATATATATATATATATATATATATATATATATAAACATATTATGGTTAATGCTATGTATATTATACCAATGTATGTTTGTTTATTAACTTTAGAAGATCTATTTAACAGACGTTGTTCACCAGAGTGCTGTTTGGCAGCTGGTTTAATAAAGAATATACTTACTTACTTACTTACTTACTTACTTACTTACTTATTTACTTACTTACTTACTTACTTACTTACTTACTTACTACCAATTAGTATGCTACCTTAAAAATTTTAACTATTAATTTAGTTTTCAAATGTTACATTGTTGTCATGTAATAATTGCTTTAAGTTCTACGATTTGACAAGATAGACTAACTAATTTAACACTTATGAACACCGAGTGTGAAACTGTACAATGGCTAAATTTTCAGGATAATTATTGTTGACAGTTTTTTCATTATGAAAGCACGTTGTAAACAGTTTTAAGTTCATGAATATCTGTTCTATTGTTTAAATTTTGTCAAAGCTTTTTGGTTTAACATAATATATTACCAATACAGTAGGCCCCTAATATAATAATAGGGGCCTACTATACAATTTTGGAACCAGGCCTCTCTTCTTCTCTTCTCTTTTTCTCCTCCGTCAAGTGTTCACCGACGATGAGGCTCCAACAAAACTTCTCCATTTCGGCCGGTCTCTTGCGAGTTCTATTGCCTTTTCCAACTCAGGAACCAGGCCTACAAAATGTTAATCCGTCCCCACCAACACTAACTTCATTTTATGTTGAAGTGAGTGTCAAAACTGTATCAGAAATGTCAAATGCACACTCCTCAAACTGTTAAACTTTAGGCCTACTTGAACTGGTAAGTAAAATTTCAGGTAGGCCTATATTTGGATGAAATCGTTTGCAGTTGACTTGAGCCAATCTCTGAAAAAATTATTCTGCACACACACACATATACACACTACAGACAAGTAGTCAAATATACACGCTCGACAATATCAAATGCACACGTCGTGTCCAAAATACACGATATTTAGACCCTGACTGAAGATACGGTGAGGACATGACACAATTCCTATACGCACGCCATTTGGAAACACTGTCAATGCCATGGACGGCGATCATGGGGGGACGAGGGGGACATGTCCCCCACCTTTAAGAGTGGGGGGACACGCCATACATTTGTGCCCACCCCCAATTTTGAAGAAATACCCAAAAAAGGCGGAGAAATGTAATTGCGCGTGAGGGTTTTCACTGCCTTTTTGACCAGATGAGGTAAAAAGTCAATTTTTGAGCAGAAGTGTCCCCCGAAAATTCTCAGAAACAAGAAGAAATTAGTAGAAAAAGTTGTACAATTTTGGGGGATAAAAATTTTTTCGGACATGAATTCCTAAAAAAGGTCATCGACCAGACCATGGCCGACTTTGTCTCCCCACACCTCTTAGACAAGATCGCCGCCACTGGTCAATGCTGACCGTATCTTTAACATAATTTCTTGACGATGCCGTTGGGTGATCTGTCGGTGTATTTAGATTCTTCCCTCCGTTTCTTTATCTCCTTGGACGCTTCACTCTGAACTCATACAGCAGGGTCAAACTACTTTATCAAACTATCTGTACTTAGTGCCCTATATATCAGCCCCATAAGACACAGCAGGGCTTACGGGACTTTCTGGTTTACCATGGCACTGACTCCGTCCAAGCACAAACTCATCCATCTTTCCGTTCATCCATCTGCTTCTATCCATCCATCTCACCGCGTCCGTACTTCCATGCGTAAGTCCATCCGTCCGTCCGTCCGTCCATCCATCCATCCATCCATCCATCGATCCATCCATCCATCCATCCATCCATCCATCCATCCATCCATCCAACCAACCCTCCATCCATCCATCCATCCATCCATTTCACCGTCTATCCTTCCGTCCATCCGTCCGTCCGTCCGTCCGTCCGTCCATCTATCCATCCATCCTTCCGTCCATCCGTCCGTCCGTCCGTCCGTCCGTCCATCCATCCATCGATCCATCCATCCATCCATCCATCCATCCATCCATCCATCCATCCATCCATTTCACCGTCCATCCTTCCGTCCATCCGTCCGTCCGTCCGTGCCTCCCTCACTGGCGGTAACCGTTGAATTGAGCGCGCACATTTCGCCGACCTTCATCTCAGCGACCTCAATTCGCCGCCGCGAAACACAGCGCCTACACAATTCGCCGCCATCAAACACAGCGACTACACAATTCGCCGCCATTCATTTCAGCGACTCTTATGATAACCCAAATTTTATTTTCAAACACAGCGACTACATAATTATGATAACCTATTTTTTTATTTTAATGATGAAACTTTCAAACAGTTTAAATTTAAATTTAATGGGAAATAATTCAGATAGTTATGAAATAGTTAAAGCTTAAATCGTTTGTTCAGTTACATGTTAAGTAGGCAATATATAGCTAAACCTGCTACATGTTAAGTAGGCAATAGCTAAACCTGGAGGTTCAAGTTGTGCGAGATGCCACGCAAATAGTCCAGAAGCGGTCGATTGGCATAATCCAACGCAATGAATCATTGGGCGGCGGCAGCAATCAATCAACTTCGGATCCGTGAAGAAGATGGCCAACCAATTTTGCTTTGATTTTGCTTTGAATTTCTAGTCTAGAACACGTGTTGTTTACGCCCGGTATTTAGCAACGCCCTTTTGAAGCAGCGCTGAAATGAATGGCGGCGAATTGTGTAGTCGCTGTGTTTGATGGCGGCGAATTGTGTAGGCGCTGTGTTTCGCGGCGGCGAATTGAGGTCGCTGAGATGAAGGTCGGCGAAATGTGCGCGCTCAATTCAACGTAAACCCTCACTGGCCTATCCTTCGCGGTTTCATTTCTATTGATTTTAAATACAATAAATATATCAAAGGTATTGTGGTGCTGGGCTCTTGAATAAGTTGGTGCCCTGCGCTTAGATTCCAAGTAGCGCTTTAGAAATTTGGAGTCTACGATTACCATTGTGACTGATTATGCACAAGTCTTATGAATATGTATATGCATATATGAATATGCATAGCAGGCAATATGAATATGTATAGAATTTCTGTTCTGATCTCTGCGTCCGTCCGTCCATCCGTCAATTCTTTCGTTGAAGAGACCTATTTTCTGAACCCATGTGTAATCAAAGGCACAGAACACTTCGGTAGGGACTATGTCGCGTGTCAACTGTGTCTGATGGTTTTCCTTTCGTTACTACACTTCGCATATTTGTGTCGATGGCTAACAAGGTCCGTAGGGACTCCAAGCATTGGCACCAAAATGGCGAAGGATTTCAATTGATTAATCAAACTGCAGATGAAATTGATCTCTATACATGTCTGTGTATGTGTGTGTGTCTGTGTGTCTGTCTGCCTGCCTGTCTGTCTGTCTGTCTGTCTGTCTGTCTGTCTGTCTGTCTGTCTGTCTGTCTGTCTGTCTGTCTGTCTGTCTGTCTGTCTGTCTGTCTATCTGTCATATATGTGTACGTATTGCATAAAGACATTCATATGCGTAGCTGTCCGCTTATTTAACAATTCTCTCTAACTTTCTGCATCTGCATCCATCCGTCTGTCTGTCTGTATGTCTGTCTGCCTGTGGTTGAGTCTATCTCCATCTCTCCCTGTCTCTGTATGCATGTATGTACGTATGTATGCATGTATGTATTTATGTGTGTATGCATGTATGTATGCATGCATGTATATGTGTATGTATGTATGTATGTGTATGTATGTATATTTGTATGCATGTATGTATGTATGTATGTATGTATGTATGTATGTATGTATGTATGTATGTATGTATGTATGTATGTATGTATGTTATTACTAGTATGTATGTATGTATGTATGTATGTATGGAGGTATGTATGAAATTGTATGTATGTATGGAGGTATGTATGTATGTATTATGTCTCTGGTTTTTTTTCCAGTTCAGTGGGACTATCCGTCCGATCGTCTCAGTCTCTGTTAAAGCCCTAGGTTTTAGGTTTGGCGGTTTCCCTCGTAGAATGAAGTGACCAACGACTGTAGGCGGTTCAAGTAAGCATCTGTCGGCCAATGGGCGTTGATTTCATTTTGGTTTACACATCTTACAAGCATAGGCTGCTGAATTTAATTATATGCATAGCCTAGGCAACATCGTCCGCTTTGTGGAATGGAGGCGAGGCGCAGGGACGGTCGGTCGATCGGTGGTAGCCCCCACCCTAGGCCCTTCACCCTCCCTCTGGCCTACCCCGATCAATTGACCACTTGTATATATAACCGAGCTTTGGGTCGTAAACCTGTATATAAATGCCAGCTGTTGATGCTGTCACCGTTGCCTTATTATACCCGGAACACTAAAGACAATAAGCTGTATTTCATATTCTAAGAATTTGCACCAGTATCAGATGCTAATATACAGCCTAAGGAAGAGAGACTAGGTCACATGCCAAATTATGCTAATGAACTTAGGAAATGAACTTAGGAAATGTCCTTTCACAATTGAGTCTTGGTTTGCAGTACTCATTCTAGTTTGAATTTCGCTGCAGCAGAGTTGAGCTTCGTAATTTCTTCACTTCATAGCCATTTTAAATCGCATAGTCGATACAGCTTATATCTCGTGTCTGTATATTATATTATTATCTTATTTCAGTAGTGGACCTTATAGTAGTATAACATTGTATTTCGTTAGTGGACATATATTAGTATCATTATATCGAACTATTTCCAAAGATGGATGGAGACTACGCTGTACCAACGACACCGACTTCAGGTGTTGCAGTTGGCAACATGCGAACATTTAAAAAACGGTTGTCTGATGGATCTACCAAGAGTTATAGCTACCCTTACGTTTCTGTAAGGAAACATTTTGAATTAACTTTTACAACCGACAGTGATAAACTTAAATTTGAGCAAAAATGTGAGGACATTCGCTTGGCGTTGGGAGTAAAAAGTTTGAGAGAAGTTCTGGTGAAAGTCATAATGGATGTTGACACCAATAAGCTCTCTTCTGCAACTCAACATCCGCAGCAGACACTCACGATGTCTTCAGTCACGGAAGAAGTAAGTGAATCAACTTCACTGACTGATCCAGCATCTGTCACAGCAGCAATATCAGCAGCTCCAGCAACAGCTTTGGAGACTGCACATGAGAATTTTGTTGGGCAGTGCTCCAGCATTGCCCAGTTGATCGACACAATCTCACAACATTCATCCACATGTGTGACGCCGTATTCAGTGAAGTCATGGACACACAGTGGTCATGTGCTGTCGGTGGATATGGAGTGTGCGAAAAAACACTCCTTTCAGTGGAGTTCCTCATCCACAATAGACAGCGAGCGGAAGGAATTTGAAGTCAACCACCGAGTGATGTTGAGCTACCTGGCCTCTGGTATGACACCCATACAGTACGAGCGCTTTAGCGACTTCAGTCGGTTTGGACTATTGTCAGACCTTTTCCGCAGGAGGAATATGGTTACATTTAGTGCCATTTCTGAGAACCTGCGAAAGCAATCTATATTTGGCGCTAGAGCGCAGGAGTCTTCACTGTCGCCTGATGGAGCTATCTCTATAATGACTGACGCACGACATCATTGTAGACGAAATAGTTATCACACCGACCATGTTGCTATCGGGTTGAAAACTCACAAAGTCGTTGATATTCAACACATTAACGGGAATGATGATAACTGTTCACAGCGTCACGAGGCAGTGGGATTCGACAGGATGTACGAGAGCCTGGATCTCAGCAACATTAAAGTTGCCCATCATGTGCATGATCGAAACATGACAATCAACAAGCGCCTACGTGAGAGGAAGCAAGCCAGGAATTCCAATGACCGCTGGCACTGCACCCGTCCTATAACAGCCGGGGTGAAAAAAATTGGGCAAGGAGCACAAAAAAACATTGGAAAAACATGGCATCCCGAGCTTTCTGACAAGGGTGCTGCCATTCGAAACCACGTCTATTGGTGTATGGACAATTGCAATGGAGATGCCCAAACCCTGCGTAAGCTCATAGAATCATGCATCCCTCATTTTCAGAACAACCACAGCAAGTGCCATGAAACTTCCCACTGCAAAGAGCCGGGGCATATGATTGAAGTTCGAATTGTTTCAAATGAGGCTGCAATTACAATGCTCCAGGACTTTCTTCGGTCGTTGGTAGTGTACAAGCACGCTGAAGATTATGTCAAAGGCCACGACACATTTTATGTGGAAAGTTTTAATAACGTTTGTCTGATCTATCTGGATAAACGGATACACTACGGGAATTTAATGTACGAGCTGCGGAGCAATCTGGCTGTCTTGGACTGGAACGAACACGTCGACAGACCATACACGTCTATATGCACGACTGTTCGTTCGAAAAACCCACGTCGCCAAATCGGGAAAAAAGTGTATCGGCGCAAGACCTACGTATTTGTTGAGAACATTTGGAATTTGTACATTGCCGTGTGGTCAGCATCTAAAGCAATATCGGAGTCTGTGACAGAAACTTCTGCAGATAAGGAGACCTGCCAGAGTGAAATCTCTTCGGACGAATCCGATGACGACCAATTAGGAGACAGTGAGAGCTTTTCAAATGAAAGCAATGCACCCTACACAGTAGAATAACCGTAAGAGCTGTGACAATATTGTATGATACACTAAAATCAAACATATCAGTGCTACATAACCATCAACCGTCATTACACATAACCACCTTAGCATTCTGCTGTCTACTCTGCTTGACCTCCCCGGATTTTGGCCTGGCATAGGACAGAGAGATGTGTGGCAGAGCTGATGTGTGGCAGAGCTGACTGCTATCACACGCGTCCACAGGTGGCGGATAGTGGAACGACCTCTAGAAATAGAGGTCAGCTGCGAAATAAGCAGGGTTATATCTGACGAATAAGCAGTCGCGGACCAACAGCGGCAAGGCTAGTAGGGCACACTGTAGAAAAAGAGTGGCATTTTGCTTGACAACTAAAAGCTGCAAATATCCAATAACAGCCTTGTGACATGGGAGCACATGACTCAATTTAAATAAGCCTGATGACCCTCTGCCTAGCGGGCATGTGTTCATCACCAAGACTAGGTCCACAGCGGAAAACTGTGGTTGATGCCACGAAGGGCATCCGATCTGTAACAAGATGCTCCAATCTGTATAAAAATGAATCTGTGGCTTACCCCCCCTCAACGAGGTCCTAATCCAAGCAAGAAAAAAAGAAGATTGAACGGACAAGGGACTGTGGCCATTGCAAAATTGATTTGACATAGCACTTATGAAAAACCTAGTCTCCGTAACGTGGTTTTCGTGTGGCGCCGAGCAATTGAGGGCAATTCAGGTTTAAATCCACCTCTGAGTAGGAATCTTGAAGAGGCGCTATATAAATTTAAAATGGGGGAATGTTATGTTACATTGAATCATAGCTATGACAGGTGTACATAAGCAGCTCACAATCGATAAAATTCTGCTTTATGTCAGAAAGTAAGTGTACAATAAAAATCTCTCTGTCTAAACAAAGTCCGGCGAATTATCCAAAGTATCAATGTTACTCCCACTTGTGGCCCATGTAAGGCGTGCCTGTTGGATTCGGATACAACGATCTCACTTTTCGCACTACGCAATCTGGCATTATTTCCCGCATGTGAAGTACACCGTTCGATTCCGTTAGTTTCTTGGCCAGATATAATGGGCTCGTCCACCCACCCAAGTTGCAAATGATCTTCCAATATTTTCCGTAAATTACTCTTCGTATTGGACTGTTAGCTGCATGCGCTGCTTGTCCTCCGCCAAGCCAACCTGGAGATGCAGAACCCACGCACGGAGAGAGAAAACAAAGAGGACAGGCGCCTTCCGATTGATGATTTTCACCCTGCAGCTGCAAATGATCAGCTGACACTTGAATGTCATGACTGTTTTGAGCCTCAATTTCTGACTCTGTACTATTTCCATTGGACGCGACCAAGACCTCCTTCGAAGCGGCATCCATACAAGATTTTCTTCTCTTTGGTGGTTCCAACTCTGCAATTGGAACAAAGGCAGTTTCGATTGGTTGGAGATATATTTATAATGTCATCAACATACAATTAGCTCTTTCGACTTGACTTGAACGACAGCTTAGCTGGGTTATGCATATGTTTATTGTCTTATTACATATCGTAATAATAATAATCATGGTAATTTTAATAATTACATTTTTAATTGGCCATTTATTATCATTACTGCTGTTACTGCTGTTCACATCAGTTGTCATTATACTAACATTGCTGATGTTATTATTACTATGTATTTCTATAGCATGGTTTGAGCTAAATATTTGCAAGGATAATAAATGCAATTTAATTTAATATTTATAAATCTTAGTTCAATCTTATTTGCGCACGTATAGCGCTACCTGAAGAACAATAGGGCCTACTTGTACAGGGTTCACCACACAAAACAATTTATACAATTTCAGTATATATATATATATATATATATATATATATATATATATATATATATATATATATATATATATATATATATATATATATATATACGCATCGTCTTCATAATTACCAATTTTTTCAAAATTCCAGTTGTTGTGAGCAAAAAATGCCCGTATGGCTTCCTCTTGATCGCCATCTACCACAATAGTAAGTTCGTATTTGTTCATGGCAATCTAATCGCATATAGAAACTACAGACTTGTTTCTCAACCCTGTAAGTATCTTCATAGCAATGAACTCCATAGTAATATGAGTGTATGGGGGGGTAAATTTGGATAATTGGAACAACTTGTATACATTCTAGAAGTACAGGTATGACCTCTAGCCAGCTTACCTGGCTTTCGTATACACAAATTAGTCGACCCACAGCTCGGTTATATATATACAAGTGGTCAATTGATCGAGGTAGGGCCTGTACGGGGTATGCCCTGTCGGGTCTAGTCTGCCCTAGCGATGCATCTCCATCCATCCGTCCGACCGCTAGAGGGCCAGAGGGAGGGTGAAGGGCCTAGGGTGGGGGCTACCACCGATCGACCGACCGTCCCTGCGCCTCGCCTCCATTCCACAAAGCGGACGATGTTGCCTAGGCTATGCATATAATTAAATTCAGCAGCCTATGCTTGTAAGATGTGTAAACCAAAATGAAATCAACGCCCATTGGCCGACAGATGCTTACTTGAACCGCCTACAGTCGTTGGTCACTTCATTCTACGAGGGAAACCGCCAAACCTAAAACCTAGGGCTTTAATGAGACTGTCAGCCTGATTTCTTGCCTGTGTGCCTGCCTGTCTGTCTGTCTGTCTGTCTGTCTGTCTGTCTGTCTGTCTGTCTGTCTGTCTCTCTCAGCGTCTGTATCACTCTCAATCGCATTAAGCCTATCGCTGAGAGGGCGAAGGCGTACATCTAGTCGTCTGTCCAATCGGTTGATTAGGTCTAAATCGGACGAGTGGCTGGCGACCGCGGGCGATCAAAGTCCCTCAAATTGGGACCAATTGCCGTCGGCTTCTTTCAGCCTCCTTCTTTGATGGCGCCGACAGGTCGTTCGGGCACGAGCGGCATAGGCTTTGATCTCTAAAACTGCTTCGTGCACGGTTCATTTGTTCGACGATAACTGCATGCTTGAATGGTTCTTTCGGAGGCAGGATGCGAAATTGATTCATATGCAGACCGACTATCATGCATTTCATGTAGCGCAAGTACTAACCAGTGAGCAACGTAGCCTAAGCATACCTTTTGTCTAAAATTGAGTCTTACATGGCTGTGTAAGAAATGCGGTGGCCAATCTGCCTGGAGGACAAACGAATTCAATCCAGTTAATAACTTAGAAAGTCATTTATCTGTGTTAAATTAAGGAAAAGGTCTATCTGTAGTTTATGGACTAATGATTAATTCATTCTGGTTAACTAGAGAGTCATTAAATATGTTAAACTAATGAAAAGACCTATTTGTACTTCAATTACAAATTATTAATTCACTCCAGTTAACCAGAAAGTCATTATTCTATGTTAAACTAAGGAAAGACCTATTTGTACTTCAATAACATATGACTAATTCACTCCAGTTTAGCCTAACTGATGTTAAACCTAACTGATGTTAAACCGAACTGATGTTAAACCTAACTGATGTTAAACCTAACTGATGTTAAAGTCACTAAGAACAAGAAATAATCGACAAGCGAACAGTGCTCTGATGACTAAAAGAGTCACCACTGGTGATCTCCCGCAGGCATGTAGATCCCGACCGAAAGATTCCATACATAGCTGATAATAACAGACACAATATTCGGAGTTCTTGGACTACGTAGCGTCGAAGAAGAGTAGCGATGAGTCGATGACGGGTAGTCAGTTATCATCACCGACAGTGTCTAAGTGCTAGCGAGCTCATGCGGTAGTAATAGTATATTAGCAGTGGCGTCACTAGGGCTGGTGTCACCCGGTGCGGTAAAGTCATGGTGTCACCCTCAAAAAAAGTGATAACCTTTTTTTAGGAATTCGTCTCCCAAAAAAGTGATGACCTTTTTTAGGAATTCCTCATCTTCCAAAAACTTCATCATTTTCTCATCTTGGGTGTCACCCCCCTCTGAGGGTGTCACCCGGTGCGGTCCGCACCCTCTGCACCCCCTCGTGACGCCACTGTATATTAGGAACCAGATTCAACCAATTAAGGGAACCAGTCATAGGGGTGGACATGAAATGTGTTGGTCTTTCTGTTTGGAACATTTGAGCTAATACACTTCGTCATATCCCGAATCTTGCTTTGTTTAAAAAGGATGTTCGAGCCTATAGCTTTTTGATAGTAGCGTTGATCCGGCTTGTATTATCATTATTTAACTATTTTCGATTCATCCTGGAGGCCTATCACCATTGTTACTACTTCATGGGAACAATAAAAGAACTGATTGACTGATTGATTGATTGATTGATTGATTGATTGATTGATTGATTGATTGATTGATTGATTGATTGATTGATTAATTGATTATTTGAATAGCAGGAGTTTACATGAAAGAGGGGAAGGTTAAAATTCGGACGTATGTACATTTTGGAATAAATTATAAAAAAGCAAAAATGCAAAATCTGGCGACGAGAATGAGTTAAAGCAGTGCGACAAAATAATTGCAGTTGGAATAAAACCAACGCAGTGGACTAACTAACCTTTAGTTAATGCTGTTCAAATATATATATTTTTGAAGCTCCCTTTTCTAAGTTTTCTCACAAAAGCGCATTTAAGGCATGCACGCGGTGACGGGAAACAGAAATTTCTGTAAGGAACATTAATTAGAAATGTCCGCTGTTTTAATAAATCTGTAAATTTCTGTAAGGAACATTAATTAGAAATGTCCGCTGTTTTAATAAATCTGTAAATTTCTGTAAGGAACATTAATTAGAAATGTCCGCTGGTTTAATAAATCTGTTTTTCTTGGTGACAAACGGAAGCTGTCTCTATTTATATTAATAGCTGTAAGATTGGCTCTCTGAATTAACAAGAGCGAACCACAACATGTAACGTCATATGTTGAAGATTATGGTGAGAATAATATACCAATATTCCCATGTTATTATTATTATTATTGAAATGTAATTAAAAATTTGATTAATTTTATGCTTGAGATGACAGGAAGTACATATAGACCTATAGGTCGAAAAAACAGGGAAATTTCCAAGAAATTTGATCAACAGGCAACAAAAATTATCCTTTATATTTAAAGATCGTTTATAAATATTATCCACTAAAATATATACTTCTGTTTTAATAGTTTTAATAATTTTATTAGCTATAAGATTGTATGCAGACTTAACAACAGCGAATATATAGCCTATATATATTATATATATATATAAATATATATGTAGGCCCTAATTGTAAGTACATTGATATAATTATGTGAACATTTTCCTTCTTATAGAATCTCTCGAATAATATATATATATATATATATATATATATATATATATATATATATATATATATATATTCCATTTCACTGGCGTAAACTTGTCCAAAATATTGGGGGCATGGGGTCTGGACCAGAGTGCAAAAAACAAGTTATTCCAGATGAAAAGTTGTTTTTGTTGTTTTTTGTTGTTGTTTTTTGTTGTTGTTTTTGTTGTTGTTTTTTGGTTTTTTTGTTGTTTTTTGATTGGTTTTGTTGTTTTGGTTGTTTTTAAGATTTTCGGATTTCGGTCTCTACCTTTGTTTTAAACCAACTCAGTTTAATTCAGTTGCGATTTTCGGAAATTAAAAATTATTAAATCAATGTTATTGAAATAACTTCTACTAAAATAAGAAATTTATTTAAGAAAAACGACAACAAAAACCAAATTTTGTGGTTTTCTTTTACTTTTGTTTTAAACCAAAAATCGAAAAAACTTTTTCACCTCTGGTCTGGACAGTCTTCCGGTGTTAGGCCTACGTTAATTCGTATGAAAGGGGAAGTCTTATTTACATGTAAATTTGTTTCATATTGAAGATAGTGAAGATAAAAATAAATCTTCGTTTTCATTATGAATTTCTAATAGTATTTCAGTTCTGTGTCTCAGTTTTTCTGTTTCTGAAGAAATTTGTCTGTATTGAAACATAATATTTTAGTATTTGAAGAAATACACATCTCGATTTTTGGGGGGCATTGCCCCGGCTCCTCGAATATTGGGGGGGGGCACGTGCCCCGGCTGACCTCCCCCCCCAGAGTCTACGCCTATGTTCCATTTAATATACATATATAATTATAGTAACGTTTTAATATGTAAACCAGTTTTCTAAATACCGATTCTGTATGAATATTTCATGCGCCTCGTGATGAGGCTAATGAAGAATGGAGGCCTGTGCAGTCACGCGGTAACCTGCAAGGCGACACTGAGTTCATGAAGGAAGAGAGTCTAATCTTTGTCCATCTCAACGGAATACTCTGGATATCGACCGACAATCCCTCCAGTCTTCCCTCTATCCCTTCCTCTCTCCCCTCATGGTCTGTCTGTCTGTCTGTCTGTCTCTCTCTGTCTTGTCTCTCTGTCGGTCTTTGTCTCTGTGTCTCTGTGTATGTGTATCTGTCTGTGTCTGTGTGTGTGTCTCTCTGTCTCTGTCTCTCTCTTTCTGTCTATGTCTGTCTGTCTGTTTTTCTGTCTCTCTCTGTCTCTCTGTCTCCGTATGCCTGTCTGTCCCACTCTGTCTTTCTCTGTTTCTCTCTGTGTCTCTGTCTCTCCTTCTTTCCCTCCCTCCCCGTCTTAGCTTTTGAGTCCCTTATTATACCAGTAAACATCGATCGACGCGAACGGAGCGTTTTACCACCGAACCGCTTCCTTGTCGGAATACAAAACAACCCTCGGGCGTTAACGGAAGACAGCGGTCGACGCGGGCAGAGGGAAGGAGGGAGACGTTCGGACGGGGGCGCAGAGCAGGAGGCAGACGACCAGAGATCGCTACGGCAGCGAAACCGTTAACAAGCCGATGATAGACGCGCGTAGGACGCCGCATGCGTGTGTGTGTGCTGCGTCGGACGCGTCCGCCGGAATGAAATAGTTCCTTATTGGCGGCCAACTGATCCCATCTGGCGCGAACAAGACCCCGACAAATTGGGCGGGAAATTGCGCGACTTGTGTAAAACCAGAGATCGATATCGCTTGGCCCGAGATGCCGGCTCCCTCACGCCGGCTCTCCCTCCGTCCTACAGCTCCCGCTTTTCCTCCGTCCCGTCGCCCTTCCACGCCCCGACGTTTCGAGGCGAGAGAGTGACGGTAAATGCCGCCGTCGATAATGACGGGCAGATTGTGCGGGTAACAACCACCAATTAGGCGCTCAATTGCCTCTGTCTCTCTGTCCCTCTATCTGTGTCTCTTTGTGTCTGTCCGTCTGACTGGATGGATGTCTCCCTCAACTACAGCCGCTCTCCCTATATCTACACCTTTGCTGTGATTTTCCTGTTTCTTTCCGGCTATCCGTCGTTTCTCATGCACTATTCAGCACACAACGCTTTACATGCACACACAAAGGACAAATGCATACAAGCAATCATATATGTATACAAACAAACTAAATACATACATACATACATACATACATACATACATACATACATACATACATACATACATACATACATACACGTACATACATACGTACTTATGTACGTACATGCACACATAAAGAGAAACTTGCATACATACATACATACAAAGTCATACATACATACATACATACAAACTTACATACATGCATGCATGCATACATACATACATACATACATACATACATACATACATACATACATACATACATACATACATACATACATACATACATACATACATACATACATACATACATACATACATACATACATACATACATACATACATGCAATGCACGCTTACATACATACATACATACATACATGCAATGCACGCTTACATAAATACAGGCATACATACAGACACACATACATACAAACATACATACATACGTACATACATAAACACATACATGCACATATATACCTACATAGTACGTACATAAGATTTTGTTGTGCATAGCTTCTCCAAGTGATTATGAGTTTTGACAACGATTGCCCTTGACCCGATGCGACCATGACATTGTAGTCTACGTAGACCTATTATAAAAAACCAGTCTTGTTGTCCTCGAGACCATGGTCTTGGTCTCGAGTGCGCTCGAGTTCGTTTTTAAAAGTCTTGGTCTTGGTCTTGGTCTTGAGGTTCAGAGTCTTGGTCTTGGTCTTGGTCTTGAGGTTCAAGGTCTTGGTCTTGGTCTTTAGGTTCAAGGTCTTGGTCTTGGTCTTGAGGTTCAAGGTCTTGGTCTTGGTCTTGGTCTTGAGGTTCAAGGTCTTGGACTTGGTCTTTAGGTTCAAGGTCTTGGTCTTGGTCTTGGTCTTGAGGTTCAAGGTCTTGGTTTTGGTCTTGGTCTTGAGGTTTAAGGTCTTGACAACAAGACTGTAAAAAAACAGTTCTACAGATGTATGGATTAGCTTGCTTAGATTAGATTAGATTAGATTAGATTAAACATAGAGAAATATGTGCCAGACAGGATTGGCTGCTGTTTACCGACGCTGTGTCTTATCAAAGATGATTGGGACTGGCACTGCAGTGGCGGAGTTTGTGCTAGTCAGTCAGTCAATAAATAAGCACATACGGCCTAAGTAAGTTAGTGAGTAGGGGCGTAACTTTGGTCTAAAAGGTGGGGGGTACCAACTTCTTACATACATGAAGCAAGGCGGAGATTGCGATCTCTGGGAAGACACAGTAATAAAATATTCACTGGCATCGTTCAAAAAGTGGGGGGTACGGTACCCCCAGTCCAAAAAGTGGGGGGTACGAGGGGTACGCCTATGTTAGTGTGTAAGGAAGTAACTGTGCGAATAAGTTAGTAAATAAATCAGTGATTCAGTCTGTCCGTCCTTCGGTATTCCTTATCAAAGTCGGAGCGAAAGTCTACCGATTGTGTAAATAGTACAAGCATCATCAGCAGCATCAGCATCTGATCAGCATCTCGTGTCGACGCTAGGAGGCGACCGCAGCATCAGCAGCAGGGCGGTTCCACAGCGTTGGCAGGCGCCTATAAATCGAAGCAAAACTCAGCGGAAGGCAATTGGCCTCGCCCTACTTCCGACTGGAGAAAGAGGCAGAAATAAAGAGACAGACAGATAGAGAAAGAGAGAGAATAGGTTCGCAACTGATTCAGAGCTGCTCAGGAAAGGCTTCGCGACACCAGAGGAGCTGGACAATCGTCCCGGAATCGACTGCTCCACTCAGGTATATTACGACGGGAGATCAATTGTATCGACCAACAATTAACTCATTTTGATGCTCTTTAACGCTAAGAAGCTCAACGAAGCGCGTGATTTTATATCTCTTTAAATACACCTTAAGTGTTCGAGTACAACAAAATAATAAATATCGTAATAATGACCATTATTTTTGATTTAGTTTATTGTTAAAAAACAAACGTTACTTAACGCAGTGTGTATATTTATTGAAATGATTATTTGGCGATATAATAAAATAATGTGACATCGAATTTTTAGTGCGCCAGTTTCGTCCACAGAGATGCAGGCACGTAACTAGGATTTTTCGTTTGGGGGGCTTAAGCCTTGAACATGGCAACATTTATACAGTGTTCATACGAATTTTAGCCGTAAGCATACAACGGCTTGACTTGTTTGGGGGGGGGCTTCAACTTCGTTTGGGGGGCTTAAGCCCCCCAAGCCCAACGCTAGATACGTCCCTGCAGAGATGGTCATATGACAACGCATACATAGTCAGAAGTAGTAGGGATAATTCTAATTATCAGTGTTAGGGCCTACTATCATTTCAAATTAGGGTCGTATTGAACAAAAAATTAATGGATTAATCTCCAATATTTAACTTCGATTAATCGATTAAATTCGATTAATTACGTATCTGTTACGTAAAGCGAGAAAACTGTTAAAATGAGTCAGTTACTATACTTTCTTTCTACAAAAGAGCTTGTGCTGAAGGTGAAACGTTAGCGATGAGTTTGAACCACGATCAGCGAACTGTAAATTGCAATGACGACAGTTAATTTTATCGCCATTTTCGATTTTTTAATCAGCATTTTAAGCCTATCTTAAACGGAAAATGATCGTTTAATTTTCCACTTAAACGTTTCACATTATATCATTGCTCGCCATATTGTTTACTCCGGAAATGGGCCGCTCGACGCCATGAAATAGGAAATTTAATCGAACAGGCCGAAATTAATCGATTAAAATTGTTAACGATTAATCGATTAATTAATCGTTAAAATCCGCAGCCCTATTGGAAATACTTAGACGTAATCTTACTCTAGATTACCATATCGTTCAAAGAAAGCACAGGCGCTCAGTCAAAACAAAATCGATAGGCAGGTACGGTCAGAATAGATTTCAAGTCAAGTTCCAAGGGTCATGCGAGCAAGTAGACAGAGGGTAAGAGTGTGTGGTGTTTAGACCTAGAAGCGCGAAAGAGGTAAGGGACAGAGGAGGAATCAGAATAGGATCTGTGGAAAAGGACTATCTCTGCCATCATTTCCATGGGCATTAGACGGAACCCATATGGACTTCGTACGGGTCCCATATGGTAATATTGGTCCCATATGGGCTCAGTATGGATATGCTGGCAGGGATAAGGCTTATTATTTGTAGACATATTATTATTTTGTAATGTTGGATTAGAAGGATAATGAAACAAAGACAGACCAAGATAACGCTGGATAGATAATGTAAATGAGGACATAACATCACTTGGACTAACACTAAGGGGGAAAATAGACTTGACAAATGACCGAGGACAATGGAGATAATTTATTCGTACCCATCGCCGCCAAATGGCTGGCGTCAGGAACTGATGATGATGGTGAATGTTAGTTAGGCCTCTGCATGGTAAGTTACAGTAATACATCAATTACGCGATATCATGTTTATTTTTATGTATTTATTTCAGTGCCAGATCGTTTTTCCGTTAGTCAGTTTCTTCCGATCTCCCCCGTCCTCTCTCCCTATCTCCCTCTCCTTCACCCTGTCCCTCGCCCTCTTCTTCTCCATCAACCCTTCCTCTTTCCCTCTCCCATTGGATGATACACCGCTTTATAATATTAGCCAGGTAATGACTCAAATGTCTATATGATTTTTGTATCGATCTGTGGCAGGAAATCTCAAAGACTTAGGAACCGAAGACAAGTTTCAGAGTCTGAGGCTGCTAAGCATCTTCTAACTGAGACAGTGCAGCACCAGTAGAATGCTGTCACCGGTTCTTTTTCTCGTCGCGGCCGCCACGTTGTCACTAGCAGCGTCTTGGCAAGTCTCAGACATCAGTGACAGGCAGCTGCTTGACAAACTCCGGCTCCAGTCACGCTCCACTTATGTGAGCATTTACGAACACAGTCTTGAAGTACACAGTGTAGTCGTTTAGACGCGTTCAATTTAGTATTTTATTTTAGTATTTTAGTATTTTAAATTTATTATTATAACTTAGTATTTTAATTTAGTATTTTAATTTAGCATTTTAATTTAGCATTTTAATTTAGTATTTTAATGTAGCATTTTTAATTTAGCTTTTTAATTTAGCATTTTAATTTAGCATTTAATAATAATAATAATAATAATAATAATAATAATAATAATAATAAATTAATAATAATAATAATAATAATAATAATAATAATAATAATAATAATAATAATAATAATAATAATAATAATCGCATTACGATCGCTTAACCGCCATGATCTTTTAGTTCCACGAGCCAGGACTACTATGGCCAGAACTCGAGCCTTTTCTTGCACTGGTCCTGCTCTTTGGAATCAACTCCCTCCATTGACACGTGCCTCTTTTATTAGCTGATGGCCCAAGTACGTCATTCCGCTGTCCTAGTCTTAAAACCACTTTCACTGGGTCTTTCGCACTGGGAGCGCCTCTGATTTTCGAACACTGTGAGAGGCGCTTTATAAATGTTCAGATACAATACAATACAATAATAATAATAACAATAGTAATGACAGTAATAATAATAACGGTAGTAGTAGTAGTAGTAGCAGCAGCAGCAGCAGCAGCAGCAGCAGCAGCAGCAGCAGTAGTAATGTATCTGTACGTTATAGCAACAGTGTCTATGGACAGTATTTATTTATCTATCCTGAGCCTCGTATTCCCTTCTACGCGAACAGACATAGCATTATGCAATGCTGTACTTTCACCAAAGTCCCATACCTCCGTTTGCACCTGTACACCAATACAATTAGCCGCACCTGAAAAGAGATACCCTTACCTGATAACAGCGCACCATAAGTATTCCCATTCATTCTTGGCAGTGAATGGAGATCGAGTGCTTGGGCGTTGCACAGTGCCATGGAAGACTTATTGAGCAATATGTACGCGTTCACCTAATACATGTATGGCCAGCAATGGTAGTTCTCGACGGCGTGGGTGTGTTTCACTTCGTTCCGAGAATCACTCGGGGTGTAGGAGCAAGAAGAAGAAATGTTATTGACACTGTCGAATACTTCCCATAGTTCAATATTTGTACGATTTGTGTATGTATGTATGTATGTATGTATGTATGTATGTATGTATGTATGTATGTATGTATGTATGTATGTATGTATGTATGTATGTATGTATGTATGTATGTATGTATGTATGTGTGTATGTGTGTATGTATGTATGTATGTATGTATGTATGTATGTATGTATGTATGTATGTATGTATGTATCTAGACTTTTATAAAGCGCATTTAGGAACCCTTCGAAAGCGCTTAAAACATGGCTGTATAAGGGACCTGAACAGGTGCGTCTTATTAACATAGGTAGAAATCAGTGGCGATTCTAGAGTTTTTGGACTGGGGGGCTAAAAATTGCTTTAGTCCCTCCCGTCGAAAAGTTCATCGTTTAACTCATCAGGTTTTCTTTTTTATTTCACACAATGAATTGATCCATATCTATTAATTTATGTATGTGCGACTTTGTGCGTGCTCCAAACGGATTCTAGTACGCACTGTTCTGTATAAACACATACACTTATTATACAGTATACACTATATTGTACACAGAGGCTGTAACCAGGTTTGCTACCAACAAACATTGTATGAAATTTATGGCTAATTAAACGTTATACTGGGGGGCTAAAATGTGTATGGGGGGCTAAGAAAAACTAGGGGCGCTAAGAAAAACTAGGGGTGCTAACTTTCCAGCTAGGAGCTACAGCCCCCTTAAAGCCCTAGGTTTTAGGTTTGGCGGTTTCCCTCGTAGAATGAAGTGACCAACGACTGTAGGCGGTTCAAGTAAGCATCTGTCGGCCAATGGGCGTTGATTTCATTTTGGTTTACACATCTTACAAGCATAGGCTGCTGAATTTAATTATATGCATAGCCTAGGCAACATCGTCCGCTTTGTGGAATGGAGGCGAGGCGCAGGGACGGTCGGTCGATCGGTGGTAGCCCCCACCCTAGGCCCTTCACCCTCCCTCTGGCCCTCTAGCGGTCGGACGGATGGATGGAGATGCATCGCTAGGGCAGACTAGACCCGACAGGGCATACCCCGTACAGGCCCTACCTCGATCAATTGACCACTTGTATATATATAACCGAGCTGTGGGTCGACTAATTTGTGTATACGAAAGCCAGGTAAGCTGGCTAGAGGTCATACCTGTACTTCTAGAATGTATACAAGTTGTTCCAATTATCCAAATTTACCCCCCCATACACTCATATTACTATGGAGTTCATTGCTATGAAGATACTTACAGGGTTGAGAAACAAGTCTGTAGTTTCTATATGCGATTAGATTGCCATGAACAAATACGAACTTACTATTGTGGTAGATGGCGATCAAGAGGAAGCCATACGGGCATTTTTTGCTCACAACAACTGGAATTTTGAAAAAATTGGTAATTATGAAGACGATGCGTATATATATATATATATATATATATATATATATACTGAAATTGTATAAATTGTTTTGTGTGGTGAACCCTGTACAAGTAGGCCCTATTGTTCTTCAGGTAGCGCTATACGTGCGCAAATAAGATTGAACTAAGATTTATAAATATTAAATTAAATTGCATTTATTATCCTTGCAAATATTTAGCTCAAACCATGCTATAGAAATACATAGTAATAATAACATCAGCAATGTTAGTATAATGACAACTGATGTGAACAGCAGTAACAGCAGTAATGATAATAAATGGCCAATTAAAAATGTAATTATTAAAATTACCATGATTATTATTATTACGATATGTAATAAGACAATAAACATATGCATAACCCAGCTAAGCTGTCGTTCAAGTCAAGTCGAAAGAGCTAATTGTATGTTGATGACATTATAAATATATCTCCAACCAATCGAAACTGCCTTTGTTCCAATTGCAGAGTTGGAACCACCAAAGAGAAGAAAATCTTGTATGGATGCCGCTTCGAAGGAGGTCTTGGTCGCGTCCAATGGAAATAGTACAGAGTCAGAAATTGAGGCTCAAAACAGTCATGACATTCAAGTGTCAGCTGATCATTTGCAGCTGCAGGGTGAAAATCATCAATCGGAAGGCGCCTGTCCTCTTTGTTTTCTCTCTCCGTGCGTGGGTTCTGCATCTCCAGGTTGGCTTGGCGGAGGACAAGCAGCGCATGCAGCTAACAGTCCAATACGAAGAGTAATTTATGGAAAATATTGGAAGATCATTTGCAACTTGGGTGGGTGGACGAGCCCATTATATCTGGCCAAGAAACTAACGGAATCGAACGGTGTACTTCACATGCGGGAAATAATGCCAGATTGCGTAGTGCGAAAAGTGAGATCGTTGTATCCGAATCCAACAGGCACGCCTTACATGGGCCACAAGTGGGAGTAACATTGATACTTTGGATAATTCGCCGGACTTTGTTTAGACAGAGAGATTTTTATTGTACACTTACTTTCTGACATAAAGCAGAATTTTATCGATTGTGAGCTGCTTATGTACACCTGTCATAGCTATGATTCAATGTAACATAACATTCCCCCATTTTAAATTTATATAGCGCCTCTTCAAGATTCCTACTCAGAGGTGGATTTAAACCTGAATTGCCCTCAATTGCTCGGCGCCACACGAAAACCACGTTACGGAGACTAGGTTTTTCATAAGTGCTATGTCAAATCAATTTTGCAATGGCCACAGTCCCTTGTCCGTTCAATCTTCTTTTTTTCTTGCTTGGATTAGGACCTCGTTGAGGGGGGGTAAGCCACAGATTCATTTTTATACAGATTGGAGCATCTTGTTACAGATCGGATGCCCTTCGTGGCATCAACCACAGTTTTCCGCTGTGGACCTAGTCTTGGTGATGAACACATGCCCGCTAGGCAGAGGGTCATCAGGCTTATTTAAATTGAGTCATGTGCTCCCATGTCACAAGGCTGTTATTGGATATTTGCAGCTTTTAGTTGTCAAGCAAAATGCCACTCTTTTTCTACAGTGTGCCCTACTAGCCTTGCCGCTGTTGGTCCGCGACTGCTTATTCGTCAGATATAACCCTGCTTATTTCGCAGCTGACCTCTATTTCTAGAGGTCGTTCCACTATCCGCCACCTGTGGACGCGTGTGATAGCAGTCAGCTCTGCCACACATCAGCTCTGCCACACATCTCTCTGTCCTATGCCAGGCCAAAATCCGGGGAGGTCAAGCAGAGTAGACAGCAGAATGCTAAGGTGGTTATGTGTAATGACGGTTGATGGTTATGTAGCACTGATATGTTTGATTTTAGTGTATCATACAATATTGTCACAGCTCTTACGGTTATTCTACTGTGTAGGGTGCATTGCTTTCATTTGAAAAGCTCTCACTGTCTCCTAATTGGTCGTCATCGGATTCGTCCGAAGAGATTTCACTCTGGCAGGTCTCCTTATCTGCAGAAGTTTCTGTCACAGACTCCGATATTGCTTTAGATGCTGACCACACGGCAATGTACAAATTCCAAATGTTCTCAACAAATACGTAGGTCTTGCGCCGATACACTTTTTTCCCGATTTGGCGACGTGGGTTTTTCGAACGAACAGTCGTGCATATAGACGTGTATGGTCTGTCGACGTGTTCGTTCCAGTCCAAGACAGCCAGATTGCTCCGCAGCTCGTACATTAAATTCCCGTAGTGTATCCGTTTATCCAGATAGATCAGACAAACGTTATTAAAACTTTCCACATAAAATGTGTCGTGGCCTTTGACATAATCTTCAGCGTGCTTGTACACTACCAACGACCGAAGAAAGTCCTGGAGCATTGTAATTGCAGCCTCATTTGAAACAATTCGAACTTCAATCATATGCCCCGGCTCTTTGCAGTGGGAAGTTTCATGGCACTTGCTGTGGTTGTTCTGAAAATGAGGGATGCATGATTCTATGAGCTTACGCAGGGTTTGGGCATCTCCATTGCAATTGTCCATACACCAATAGACGTGGTTTCGAATGGCAGCACCCTTGTCAGAAAGCTCGGGATGCCATGTTTTTCCAATGTTTTTTTGTGCTCCTTGCCCAATTTTTTTCACCCCGGCTGTTATAGGACGGGTGCAGTGCCAGCGGTCATTGGAATTCCTGGCTTGCTTCCTCTCACGTAGGCGCTTGTTGATTGTCATGTTTCGATCATGCACATGATGGGCAACTTTAATGTTGCTGAGATCCAGGCTCTCGTACATCCTGTCGAATCCCACTGCCTCGTGACGCTGTGAACAGTTATCATCATTCCCGTTAATGTGTTGAATATCAACGACTTTGTGAGTTTTCAACCCGATAGCAACATGGTCGGTGTGATAACTATTTCGTCTACAATGATGTCGTGCGTCAGTCATTATAGAGATAGCTCCATCAGGCGACAGTGAAGACTCCTGCGCTCTAGCGCCAAATATAGATTGCTTTCGCAGGTTCTCAGAAATGGCACTAAATGTAACCATATTCCTCCTGCGGAAAAGGTCTGACAATAGTCCAAACCGACTGAAGTCGCTAAAGCGCTCGTACTGTATGGGTGTCATACCAGAGGCCAGGTAGCTCAACATCACTCGGTGGTTGACTTCAAATTCCTTCCGCTCGCTGTCTATTGTGGATGAGGAACTCCACTGAAAGGAGTGTTTTTTCGCACACTCCATATCCACCGACAGCACATGACCACTGTGTGTCCATGACTTCACTGAATACGGCGTCACACATGTGGATGAATGTTGTGAGATTGTGTCGATCAACTGGGCAATGCTGGAGCACTGCCCAACAAAATTCTCATGTGCAGTCTCCAAAGCTGTTGCTGGAGCTGCTGATATTGCTGCTGTGACAGATGCTGGATCAGTCAGTGAAGTTGATTCACTTACTTCTTCCGTGACTGAAGACATCGTGAGTGTCTGCTGCGGATGTTGAGTTGCAGAAGAGAGCTTATTGGTGTCAACATCCATTATGACTTTCACCAGAACTTCTCTCAAACTTTTTACTCCCAACGCCAAGCGAATGTCCTCACATTTTTGCTCAAATTTAAGTTTATCACTGTCGGTTGTAAAAGTTAATTCAAAATGTTTCCTTACAGAAACGTAAGGGTAGCTATAACTCTTGGTAGATCCATCAGACAACCGTTTTTTAAATGTTCGCATGTTGCCAACTGCAACACCTGAAGTCGGTGTCGTTGGTACAGCGTAGTCTCCATCCATCTTTGGAAATAGTTCGATATAATGATACTAATATATGTCCACTAACGAAATACAATGTTATACTACTATAAGGTCCACTACTGAAATAAGATAATAATATAATATACAGACACGAGATATAAGCTGTATCGACTATGCGATTTAAAATGGCTATGAAGTGAAGAAATTACGAAGCTCAACTCTGCTGCAGCGAAATTCAAACTAGAATGAGTACTGCAAACCAAGACTCAATTGTGAAAGGACATTTCCTAAGTTCATTTCCTAAGTTCATTAGCATAATTTGGCATGTGACCTAGTCTCTCTTCCTTAGGCTGTATATTAGCATCTGATACTGGTGCAAATTCTTAGAATATGAAATACAGCTTATTGTCTTTAGTGTTCCGGGTATAATAAGGCAACGGTGACAGCATCAACAGCTGGCATTTATATACAGGTTTACGACCCAAAGCTCGGTTATATATACAAGTGGTCAATTGATCGGGGTAGGCCAGAGGGAGGGTGAAGGGCCTAGGGTGGGGGCTACCACCGATCGACCGACCGTCCCTGCGCCTCGCCTCCATTCCACAAAGCGGACGATGTTGCCTAGGCTATGCATATAATTAAATTCAGCAGCCTATGCTTGTAAGATGTGTAAACCAAAATGAAATCAACGCCCATTGGCCGACAGATGCTTACTTGAACCGCCTACAGTCGTTGGTCACTTCATTCTACGAGGGAAACCGCCAAACCTAAAACCTAGGGCTTTAACTACCCTCTAACATCGCCACTAGTCTAGTAGAAATAGTAACTTGAGCAGAGTTTAAAGGAACAGCTCTAATGTCGATGCTTTGTTTACAACTTTCTATTTGGCGAACAGTTTTATGATTTTATACTTGAAAACCAGTTTTCACGTGACTCAACGTGAAGATTATCCAGATCCGCCTTTTTTCTTAAATCTCCCTTGCTTTTCCTCGAGTTAATTCTATCGGAACGCTCGGATCGTGCCTTGAACGAAATTGGGATGCAATTCATTTATATAGCCCAGTCATCTCGAAGATGTCCGCAAACCGAAGAAGCCTTCCTCGGTATTAATAGAAAGACGGCTGATGACTGAGCGAGTCATCGGAGTATCAATATGTACGCAGGCTTAAATAAGCTTACTTATATAGAACTTTCGTTATTGGTTAAATTAGAGGATGTCGTTCATGCATAGGTTATTATGCCATTGGTACATGCAGAGCGCTGCTGATTAAATGTAAATGTAATTGGCTTTCCTGTAACGACCGTATGGCCTCGAGTCTCATTTTTCAATGAATTGATCGGGTGAGATCCTTCACCACCGCTGCCCGTTTGAATGGGCGCGACGCCATGCATAACGCTCCCGTGTACGGACCCTGCTAGACCGAGACTCAAATCTCTTAAATAAGCTACTATTGGTATTCGAACCGTTATTCTCTCGCACTGAGGTGCATGGAGTACTTCTAACCAATGTAGCTAAATGGGCCAGTGATTAGTAAGTAAGAAAACCTACCATTAATTATAACTTGAACTGGCGCTACAGAAATGTCTGATTGCAGTTACGACATCGCATACCACACAGCATCCATAATATAGATATATTTAAATATATACATATATTGTTTTATATATATATATTGTTAATATATATATATACATATATATATATATGTATATATATATATATATAGGCAGGGGCGTCTACACCATAGAAACCGTGGAGCAAATGCTCCATGCAAGAAATAGGGGGGAGATCTGTTAGTGTGTATGCCACCATTTTGGGGGAGGAAGAGGGAGGGGGAAAAGAGGGGAAGGGGAAGTTGCTCCAATGACTTAGGGGGGATAGACGCCTCTGTATATAGGTATATTGTTAATACAAGCGTGTATATTACATGTATTGATTACCACCCTGAGTTGCTTTATTCACTAATACATGTATTGTATGTGTATATGCATTGAATAGGCCTATTTTACCGTCGACCAAGAATTTTTGCAATTTGGGGCAAAGCTCCCATATTTTATTCGCCTTGACCTATGTCATCGGACCTTTCTTTTAGTTCTTCCTTTGATTCCAGTGTTTTGTGACCTCTTCAGTTTCACTGCCTTTATCATGATTCTTTTAAAGGTTTTCTAGATAACCCTAATCCTGTATACCCGGTTTCGTGGGGGAGATAAACTGAACGAGGCACCCCAGACTCAGACTGCTCCTTGGATGTAAAAAATGCATATTATATACAAATGCATGCACATATATATACCTATATAGGCACATACATATATAAATATGCATATATACCTTATATATACATCAAAGGCTGATGTGTGTGTGTGTGTGTGTATAGGTATGTGTATATGTATATATGTGCATGAATATATGATTTATGTGTGTTTGATAGTTGCGTGGTCTGTGGGTCGTA
>OY744613.1:13478239-13485739 GCA_963556255.1 Allolobophora icterica
TGTCGGTTGGAAGATGAGACGGCGAGGGAGAGGACTGGCCACCCGCTCTCATATGCTGAGGTTAAGAAAATGAAGTCGGTAACATTTGATACCTATGGCTGACTCTCGGGGCAAGCTTAAGGGACTGCTCTTCTTCTACTGAGTACACTTGAATGGAACCCAGAAGCTTCATAGTAAATCGACGTGTTAGACTTTTGTGAAATTTGTAAACCACCGACTTCTTCAATTTCAGCTTCATTGATTCTTTCATAAATTATCACCAAAGACTTAAGTGCGTGATTGATCGTCGAAAATTGATTTCTTTCCGTCATAGCGGACCTAATTATCATAATTAGCTATTGTAATAAAATCCCACCGATGGGTTCTCGGAAAATGGAGAAAATTAATGTGTATGAAATATTGTATGTATGTATATACTCATTCATTCATTCATATCGGACATTTATATAGCGCCTCTTCAAGGAGAACTTACTCAGAGGTGCTCCAGACTCCAGCACGGCTGAATAATGCAGTCTTAAGGCGAGAAGAGAACGTGAGAGCAAAGGTTCTGGGTAGCAAGCGGAGCGCCAGAGGGAGGCTATTCCAGGTCGAAGGGTCCACCGTCTATGTAGGTATGTATGTATATATGTATGTATGTATTTACGTATGTATGTCAGTGCCCCCTGTATGTATGTATGTAAGTATGCATGTATGTATGAATATTTAGGTATTTTAGGTACGTATGTATGAATGTTTTATAAGTGTCTGTCTGTCTGTCTGTCTGTCTGTCTGTATGTCTGTCTGTCTGTCTATACTATCTCTATATCTATACACTAGTACAGTTTCGTTTTTTGCATGTCATTCTCAATATCTTTTTCTTTGCCTTTTATGTCCATTTCCTTATATTTTTGTTTATCGGTCTATATTTAACTTTCTGTTTTTCCTTCGTCGTGTCTCATTCTCTGCGTCTTCCTCTGTACCTGTGCTTTCCTCTGGATGCGTCTATCTATCCCTGTTTGTCTCTGTCTTTATATGCTTCTATCCTGCTGCATCTCTGTGGTCTCTGAATCTGCGTTTGTTTGGGTTTGTCTTCGTCTTTGTCTGTGCTCTTGTCTCTCTTCTTCACTCTCTGCGTCTTTCTAGTCGTCCACCCGCATCCCACACAGCTGCACCCAATCTCCTTCTCTCCATCTTTCCCTGTCTCATTGCCTGCTTCTGTGCATCCTTCTGTCTATATCTCTGTCTCTGTCTGTCTGTCTCTGTCTGTCTGTCTCTGTCTCTGTCTCTGTCTGTCTGTCTGTCTCTCTCACTCACTCTCTCCATGCCTTTCTTTATGTCTCATTGGCTGCAGCTGCCAATAAAGACCTTAACTGTCTCCTCCCCTGTCTCCCTCTCTCCTCCATCCCTCTCTCCTTCCATGTCTCTCTCTTTCTCTGTCATCCTCCCTGTCTCCTTCCATGCCTTCCTTCCTGCCTCGGCCCGTATCCATCCTTGACTCCGGAAGCAAGAAACTCGTCCCGCATCCATGCTCATCTGGGTTTCTTTTCATTCGGACGCTGAAGGGGCGGATGGTGAGGAGCGGGAAGGAGGAGCATTGGGGAGGAGGGAGAATGGACGAGGAGGGAGCGGGAAAGACAGAGAGGGAGCAAACGGATGGGGCGCGAATCACTCGCTATGCACCGACGTATATGGGAGGATTTGAGAATAAGCTACGGTCACCGTGGGATGAACTCCGGTCTAGTGCCACTGTAACGGTTGCGGAGGATGGAGAAGATGGGACGGAGGAAGGGAGGAGGAGGAGGAAGTGGAGGAGATGGATGAGGAAGGAGGAAAGAGGAAGAGGAGTGTATTAGATGAGAACGAGAAGGAAGAAGTGGAGGAGATTGAGGAGGAATGAGAATAAGAGAAAGGAAGATAAGGAGGATATTTAGATGGGAATGTGGAAGAGGAAGTGGAGGAGATCGAGGAGGTGGAAGAATAAGAGAGAAGAGGAAGGGGAAGGTATTAGATGGGAATGAGGAGGAGGAAGTGGAGGAGGCTGAGGAGAAGAAAGAGGAGTGGAGAGAAGGGCGGGAGAAGAGAATGGAGAAGATGGAAATGAGGAGGATGAGGAGAAAGGAGGTGAGAGAGACTGGGCAAAAGAAGAAGATAAAAGTGAAGGATGGAGAATGAGGATAGATAGGTGAACGTTGAGAAGGAAGAATCATGGAAGACTCAGTATAAAGAAGAGGACAAAGTAAGATGGAACGAGGATGGATAGGGGAATACGGGTGAGGAAAAAGAAAGGAAGAATGATGAGAAGGAAGAAGAGGAGAAGGGAAGACGAAAAGGATGGATATGGATGAGGAGGAAGAGCAGAATGAGGAAACTGAGGAGGCGGCAGAAGATACTGCATAAGATGAGGACGAAGCAGATGAGGCTGATCAGGCGTAGGAGGAGAGGATGTGAAGTGTATGAGGACGAGAAAGAGACTGACCAGAAGGAGGAAGAGGACTTGGAGGATGGGTCGGGGAGGGGGAGAAGGTCGGTCATCATCATACGGGGTCTGATTAGTCGACTCTCCTGAGGAAAGTTTGCATTGAAGATGAACGGATCAATAAAGACCTTAACTGTTGGCGAGATAAAGTCCAGACGAAGGAGGCAGAGGAATTAGGAGGATGCCACTATACGACTGCTGAGGCTGCAGCGGTTGCTGCTGCTGCTGATGCAAAGATGCGGATGTCGATCAGCGTAGGAAACATCTTTTAACGACGGATTGATTGCAGCTCGCACGTATACAAACATGCGCAGTAGCAGGTCAATATAGGGTCACGCAGGAAACAAAGAGATAAAAATACTCAAATTTAAACAGGAATATACCAAAGCACAAAACAGGAAAATACTCAAATATAAAATAGGAAAATACCCAAACGCAAACAGGAAAATAGTCAAATATAAAATAGGAAAATACCCAAACAAAAAACAGGATAATACTCAAATATAAAATAGGAAAATACCCAAATAAAAAACAGGAAAATACTCAAATATAAAATAGGAAAATACCCAAAAAAACAGGAAAATATTCAAATATAAAATAGGAAAATACCCAAACAAAAAACAGGAAAATACTGAAATATAAAGTAGGAAAATGCCTAAACAAAAAACAGGAAAATACTCAAATATGAAATAGGAAAATACCCAACAAAAAACAGGAAAATACTCAAATATAAAATAGGAAAATACCCAAACAAAAAACAGGAAAATACTCAAATATAAAATAGGAAAATACACAAGCACAAAACAGGAAAATACACAAACACAAAACTGGAAAATACCCAAAACAATACAGAAAAGTACTCTAACACAAACAGGAAAATAGTCTAAAAAAGGAAAATACCCTAAAACATAGCAGGAAATACCCGAACAAAATCAGGAATAGGGTCTATACCTAAGTAGATACGAACGCATGACGATGTTTTAGCCTCTGAGCCTTCGATACCTCGCAGCAATTGCCTCAACCGACCTAGCGTATTGGTGACGTGATTGATTGTTACCCTTGTATCATGAAGTCGACTTCTTGGCAGTGGCATCGCTCGCTCTGGTACAACTGCATGCATTTGATGCAGCTGCATACATTTGGTAAAACTGCATACATTTTGTACAACTGCATACATTTGGTTAAACTGCCTACATTGGTACAACTGCCTACGTTTGGTGCAACTGTTTATATTTGGTACAATTGGATACATTTGGTATAGACTGCATGAATTTGGTACAGTGTGGGAATTGTAGAAAAAAGACTGGAGTGGGGTGGGTGAACATTTTATCCGTATTTTGCAAACTGGTGTCAACGAAATTTGAAAGCAGCTGATTTCAACGCTAGCAGTTTTGCAAGTCAGACTTGAATCGAAATCATATTCCTCTGTTGAGGAAATTCAAAAATGCATATATGATACACCATGGAAATGTCTTCTCTTTGTCAGAGACTGAGAGTCGAATAGTGCTAAATCCCACTAGCACAACTGAGGGGTTGGAAACGTCCCCCTGGGGTGTGCAATGAAGACAACTGGGGGGTCATAAGAAAGACTAGAGGGGGTTGGTAAAACTGTCTACATTCTGGTTTTCTATTCCAACCCTGGGTTTCCTATTTATTTATTTCAATGCTGACGCAGCTGACGTCATCACCTGCGAATGCTAACTAACTTGTAATTGTTTTGTAACGTGACTGGTTTTGTCATAACGTTTGATTATTTCATCAGCTCTCACATTTGACGCCCTGCGGTCTTACGGATCGTTGGTATTGAAATTGATTGGAATACGAATACATTATATAACCGTTAATTGTGTACATCAACCCATTGCTCGATTCTCTCATAGATACCTTCGCACTTTTTCGGTAGGCCTATAGGTCGGTCATGCTAGACCTTCACATTCTTTACAGAAAATATACGCTTTATTTGAGTTATTTTAATTATAGTAACTTTTGATTAATTAAACTGAAGAAAATTGCAAGTAAAGTTATTACGTTGGTGTGTTGACACTTGAAGTTGAGAGGACTTTGTAACTGTGTTACGTCTGAGCTATCAATTAAAACTAGGCTTACGTCACACGTGTATGTCAAAGTGGTACGCGCTCATTCGATTCGAGGTTCGATTCGAATTCGAACCTTGGCAACCGATTCGAATCGAATTTCGATTCGAATAACATTTGTGACTCGCAGGTCCCTAGTATGTATGCTTGTATGTATGTATGTATGTATGTATGTTTGTACGTATGTACATGTATTTGTGTACACTGTGTATGTATGACATGTATGTATATATTTAGGTATGTATGTTTGAACGTATGTATGACATGTATGTGTATGTATGTATGTATGTGTAGTTGTGTACGTATGTATGTATGTATGTATGTACGTATGTATGTATGTATGTATGTATGTATGTATGTATGTATGTATGTATGTATGTATGTATGTAAGTATGTATGTATGTATATGTGTATGTATGTATGTATGTATGTGTGTATATATGTAAGTATGTACGTATGTATGTATGTATGTATGTATGTATGTATGTATGCATGTATGTATATATGTATGCATGTGTATGCATGTATGTATGTATGTGTATGTATGTAAATATGTATGTATGTATGTGTATGTGTGTATGTATGAAAGTAAGTATGTATATATGTATGTATGTATGTATGTGCAATGTGTATGTATATATGTATGTATGTGAGTATGTCCGTATGTATGTATGTTTGTATGAGTGCATCTATGAATGTATCTAAGTATCTCCGTATCCATGAATGTACCAATGAATGTATCTGTGTATATGAACATTTGTGCAGATCCTTTATTTAAGGACTTCTCAATACAGGGAGCATATTGTTACCAGACATGATTCAGCAGATTGCAGACTATTACGGATCGATGGGAATGGGCAAAGGATTTGATGTGCATCCGTCCGATCCCCCGAGATTAGGCTGCACGAAGACGCTGCATAAAGTTAGAAAATAAATAAGAAAGCAAAGTCAGTTTGACAGTTTTTGTCCCTCCGTCTGTTTTCCGTTAAAAATTGGAAATGTATCTTCAAAAATCCCCTATTATCTCTTCATCTCCTCTTCCTGTTATTCTCTTGCAGATAAATCTCCTACTCACATATGTCATTCGGCTAGCAACATAATTCTCCGATTACTTTTTCTCCTCTACTTCACTTCCTATCACTTACCCTCCTTCAGTGGGTTCTGGAGGTATCCGACGGCAGACTCTGTCCTGTAACTTTCCTGTAGGAATAGGTCCGCCAACTCACTAGACTAGAGAATCTGATTCCGGAAGAAAATCCATGAAATCCAGCTGGGATCAGGAAGGGCATTGCTCTCCAGAACCAGGGAGTGCATCGCTTTTAGAATCAGGAAGTGCATTGCTATTTAGAATTAAGTAGCGCATTGCTCTTTAGAATCAAGAAGTGCATTGTTCTTTAGAATCAGGAAGTGCATTGCTATTTAGAATTAAGAAGCGCATTGCTCTTTAGAATCAAGAAGTGCATTGTTCTTTAGAATCAAGAAACGCATTGCTCTCCAGAATCAGGGAAACCATTCCTCGCTAGAATCAGGAAGTGCATTGCTCTTTAGAATCAGAGAAGAAGGGGAAGAAGAAAAAGAAGAAGAAGAAGAAGAAGAAGATGATGATGATGATGATGATGATGATGATGATGATGATGATGATGATGATGATGATGATGATGATGATGATGATGATGATGAAGACCAAAATAAAAAGAAGAAGATGAAAATGAAGATGGAAGACGGCCAGCAAGAAATGAAGCAAGAAAGAAAGATGCCAGATGAAGAAACGTAGAAACATGAGTACACGAGGAAGACCAGAGATAACCAAATTGAAGTAGAGCAGCAGCAGGCTAGACGGAGAAGATGACGCTTTAGGCGTTACAATAAAAACAAGATGAAAGTCTACAAGACGGAAGACACTTCCAACGATACCAAGCGCCATGGAGACACTTCCAGAGGCAGACAGTGAGACGGACACAGAGACAGACAGAGAGCCGCGCGAATTTCTTCGTCCTGATCATCAGGGACCTAATAGAATTTGTCCAGTCACTGAGTTTATTAGGGGCTACTTTGAACAATCGATTGGTCGGCCTTACCCTCCCTGCTTCCCTCCCTGCTTCCCTCCCTGCTTCCCTCCCTGCTTCCCTCCCTGCTTCCCTCCCTGCTTCCCTCCCTGTGTGTGTCCATCTATCTGTCCGTGCGGTTAACACCGTCTAGACAGAGTCCAGCGTCAGCAGCAGTAGCACCGTCGCCGGATGAAGAAAAGACGCAGATGCGACTCGCGCAATTTGCGCCTGGTTTGTTAGGAGCGCGGCAGAGACGCCATGAGGCTCTGGTGATGTTGCTCGTCCCATCTCGGATGCTGTATCTTCGTTGTTATCTCTGCCTCTGTAGCTATGTCGCTGTATCTGTTCGTTTGACGCTTTCCGGGTCGGCCTCCGTATCGGCTGTATCTGTATCTATCGATATCTGCACCGTTATCAACGTGTCGTATCTTCGCAGATGTCTCTCTCTTTTTTCTCTCTCTTTCTTTCTTCTCTCTCTCCCCCTCTCTCTTTCTCTCCTCCATCCCTCTCCTATCTTTCCTTCTCTCTCCTCTCTCCTTCTCCCTTTCCTTCTTTCTCTTCTCTCTCCCCTTCCTTCTCTCTGCCCTTCTCTGTCTGTCTCTGTCTGTCTGTTTGTCTCTCTATCTTTCTCTCCCTGTTTTCTTCGCTGTCTTTCTCCACCTCTATCCATTTCTGTTCCTTTCTGTCTCCCTATGTCTTTGTCTTCCTCCGTCTTCATCCGTTCCTACAAGAGAGAGAGAGAGAGAGAGAGAAAGAGAGAGAGAGAGAGAGAGAGAGAGAGAGAGAGAGAGAGAGAGAGAGAGAGAGAGAGAGAGAGAGAGAGAGAGAGACAGAGACAGAGACAGAGACAGAGAGAGAGAGAGAGTGAGACAGAGACAGAGACAGAGACAGAGACAGAGAGACA
>OY744613.1:13495739-13665315 GCA_963556255.1 Allolobophora icterica
GGCGTAGCGGTCTTCTGAAGATGATATCCGTTGCAATTGCAGTGCGACGTCCTGGTTGAATTGCAGTTAAAATCAGTGGCCGATTTTCACAACTTTTTATGGTCGTGTTTTAGGCTGGACTGCAGTAGTGTCAGTTTTCGTGATAGTGTATGTATAAAGTCGCCGACTTATGTTTGATTTAATCGAGTATCGCATTTTTCTGTGTCCCGTTATTTTGTTTTACTTAATTTCTGTACTCTTAAAGTTCTTTTATTGTCAGAAGTTAACTTTAGTGTAACCGTAACACGGCGAAAATCCGTAGCTATATCTTTAACTTGACACTGTTATGACGCCGTTATCGTAACACGCAGGAGATCAATAACAATATTGCTAATCGCAATCGTAAACTCCAAATTTGTAAAGCGCCACTCTAAAGCTAAGCGCAAAGCACCAGCTTATTCACAAGTCATGTCGAAAGCGTTGCATTTAGGGCCTAGGTAAAGTGAATTTCATAATCATAATGCTGTGTAATTTGTAGAAGTAATCGAGATCCCAGAGAGTTCATCGGAAAACATTCGAATTTCTTTTAGCCATATTTTATGATAAAATTCATTTTGGACTATGACAAAATTTCTTTTAGTCCGTACAGTCTAAATCTTTTCATTTTATAGTCTTAATTATTAACTTCGTAATTTAACCCCTCACACCTTAGTGACCTTACGTATACACTCATAGTCCTGCATATGAACTTTATAGTCATAGTTATATGCTTTAGTACAAGTCTATTTGACCTGGGAGCAAACCTGCCTGTACCTACCTCACCGATTTTGTTTTGACTGTGTATTAGCTGATTCCCGTGACTTTGTTTTCTTAGGATAGCGAAGAAACCTCGATAAAACAACATGTTCCATTCCATGCATAATGCATTCGCAGAGATATTTTGGATTGCCGTATTCTTTACTGATTCTTGTATATGAGAATGTTCGTTGCAACGTTTCTTTGCGGCTATCATGCGCATAATATTATTTGGATATATCCCTTTGCCCAGCTTCTCCCCAGCTAAGTATAGCACCTCAGCCTTGAGCACAATCGTCGTCGGTGAGTAAGACACAGCTTTGGTATAGCGCTGAGATACTTCGAAGATTTACATGTATATTTACGGTATACAAGCTAGAAAAACACTACATATATATTTGTTCAGTTCTCTCACCTTTCTGCTACCTTTGAACACATGTTTTATCTGTCACAATTTGCTCATTTTTTGTTTTTATTTATTTTGTTTTTGTTTTGTTTTTGTTAATCAGAAGTAACATTCCATCCACTGTCGGCTTGAATGTGATTATTGTTGTATGGTTGGACGGTCTTTAGAAAACCATATTTTGAAAAAAAAATAGTTATTGAATCGAATAAAGTGTGCAACTGCATAGATAACAGTTATCTGTATGTATATATATATATATATATATATATATATATATATATATATATATATATATATATATATATATATATATATATATATATATATATATATATATATATATATATATATATATATATATATATATATATATCGATGTTCCAGGCTCACTTGGTGACATACTTCTCCCTGCCTCCATCTCTGCTGGTCTCTGTGTCCGTATCTGTCTGGTTCTCCTTTCACCTGTCTTGTTTGTTCGTCCGTCCGTCCAGTTGTCTGTCTTTCTGTCTGTCTGTCTGTCTTTCTGTCTGTCTGTCTGACCACATTCTGTGCATTCGTCCGTCCGTCCACCATTCATCCATTTCTCTTTATCGTGCCTTTGGTTTAGCCAGGGGCGTAACTTTGGCCTAAAAAGTGGGGGTACCAATTTCTTGTCCAATTTCGCTTTTCGCATGAAGACCATCTCTGGGAAGGCACAATAACAAAATATTGATTGGCACTGTTTAAAAAGTGGGGGTATGGTACCCCCAGTCCAAAAAGTGGGGTACGGGTACCCCTCGTACCCATACAAATTACGCCTGTGGTTTAGCCCTCTGCCTGCCTGCATGTCACTCCTTTTCTGTTTGAGACTGTCTCTGTCTCCCTCTATCAAAAATATATAATAGGCTAGTATAGACCAGAAGAGTGCCTTGAGTGACAGAGGGTATAAGCCTATATCGTGGGCTCCTATTTCTCGGTGCCTTCAACAGCTCTCTTGCGATCATTTATTTCCCAGCGTTGACTTTGAAAATGCTTCATGTTTCCGCTCACCCGCCGGCATTCTCCGTTTCCTCTCGTCTCAAGTCTTAGTCTTCTCCACGTTCTGACATTTAAGCTTAATCAAGGACCAGTAATTCACAAGACCGGAAACTCCTTATTTAACGGCGAGTGACTAGTCCCGCGGCCCTCTGGCGGCGGACAGAAGACATTCGCGATTTGTTTACCCACCAAATGCTATCAGGTAATTATATTTATGAAGGAAAATCGACGAATAAGTGCATTTGCGATGTAAAGCATTGCCTGCGGCGATTTGAAACATCATATTTAATATCAGGCGTAATAAGGAAGATGAAGGTGAAACGGGGCGACATCTGTGGCTAAGGATGTAACCAGATATACAGTTATTTTCAAGAGTTACAATTTCTCCCAAGGAATCTATATTAGGTCCTTGCATTCCTCCCAAGGACCTTTTATACAGAGGACTGGAAACTGCTTATACGACGTTTTGTGTCTAGTTTTTGGGCGATAATCGGGTTCAGTAAAATTTCGCATCTTATTTACATAGCAAATGCATTCAGTAATTTTATTTATGAAGGTAGGCCCTAAATCGACGAAAAATTATGTTTGCGAAGTAAAAATTGTCTATAGAGATTTAAAACACCTTATTAATTGTCAAAAACAAAATTTGAAATGGGGGCGACTTCTGTGGATAAGAGTGAAACAGATATACAGATTATTTTCACATGACTTCCATAGTATTATATTGATTCCGTGATATTAAAAGGACAATAGACTATGTATTACGTAACATCTTCTTGAGGCTCTTATGCAGAAGCGCCGACTATGCATCGGAGGCGCGTTAGGCAGACCGATAAAGTTGCGTTTAAAGACTTCGTGAGAATGAAAGGTGACGTCGTACGTTCATGTCAGAATTGTATTCTGTTATTTCTTTATATAGCACTACTATACAATGCACAAAGCGTTTGTAGATGGTCGCTGAACACCAATTGAAATCGATTTTAAAACTGCTCTGTGGAATGAGCTGCCGAAATCTGTTGCAATATGTTAAGAAGAGTCCGTGAACTGAGAAACGATGGATATGCTGTCAGTATTTGTCTGTGAGATTGTCTGTGGGATTGTCTGCCTGCCTGTCTGTCTGTCTGTCTGTCTGCCTGCTTGCTTGCCTGTAAGTCTGTATTTGACATTCGGGTTATCTGTTGCATTTCAATGACTACAAATGGACATTTGTGTGCGTGTTTGCGCGCGTGTATGTGTCCATATGTATGTCTGTCTGTCTGAGCACGCGCCTGTCTATCTCTGTATATGTCTGTCTGTCGGTCTAAGTGTGTGTGTGCGCGTGTGTGCGTGTGTGCGTGTGTGCGTGTGTGCGTGTGTGCGTGTGTGCGTGTGTGCGTGTGTGTGTGTGTGTGTGTGTGTGTGTGTGTGTGTGTGTGTGTGTGTGTGTGTGTGTGTGTGTGTGTGTGTGTGTGTGTGTGTGTGTGTGTGTGTGTGTGTGTGTGTGTGTGTGTGTGTGTGTGTGTGTGTGTGTGTGTGTGTGTGTGTGTGTGTGTGTGTATACTTGTACTTCAACTCAATTCGATGCCTAGGATCCCAATCCGAGTGTGTCGAGTGAAGTTGATGTCACATGTCGCATCCCGTAACCTATCGAGCTGCTGAATCCACGCTTCCGAGGACCAGGCCCATTCGCATTAAAAGAGGCCGTACTAAATAAGCAATTACAGGCCTGCTTCATCTAACCAATCAAGCGTGAAGTCGGCTCTCTGCAGTGAAGTGTGTCGTGCAAACCTCCCAAACCCCGTCAAATCGCAGTTTTCCATTGACGTAGGATCGTAGATTCGTAACCAATTGGAAAAGAACACTTGCACAGTTTTTAATGGCGTTGCCAATGGCTGGCAAACATAATGACTCTTCCTGTGGTCGATAATGACCCGTGTGCATTTAATGGGCGTTGTCTTCGAGTGCAATTCCTCTGCAAAGCGCGTACAACATCGCCTATTATAACCACGGTTATTACGCATTATTATCTTCGGTTTTCAATAACACGAAACCGCGTCCGCGCCGTTATATTATTCTCGCACGGCTCTATAACATTATATATACTCTTCTGTCGATGATGCTTGTTTCCGAGTCTTGCCGCTACTAACGCGTGCGTGCGTTTGCGCCCGGAAGAGAGAGTGTTTGTGGGACATCGATTGTGACGTACGAGAATAAGTGCAGCTCTTGTTCGGTAATAATATGCACAGGATATCGTCTATGATGGCTCGTTTATTGAGTCTATACGACGACATTACTGCGTGATATTTGCACACTTAACTGGATGTCAAGGAACAAATCGCACCCGCTTGTTTATATAAATCAACGCGCCATGAATTGTCTGTTTGATAAGCCTGCACTAAACATCGGTATATATTATACCTCTCTGTCTGTCCCTCCCTCTCACCCTTCCTCCTCCCTCCTCCCTCCCTCCCTCCCTCCCTCCCTCCCTAGTAATGAAAATAATAATTTAAAATTACTAACAATAGAATGTTTCATTTTGAAGAGACGTGTGTCGATCAAAATTGAAGTGACGTAACAATAGGCCTTCATTCTAAAAATTTAATTTACCAACAAAAAACGTGTTTCACGATTGTGATGACGTAACAATAGGCCTTTATTACAGGGGCGTAACTTTGGTCTGGAAAGTGAGGGTTATTAAATTTCGCACTGTTTCAACTTCGTGGCTGTTAAATAATTATATCGGTATCGTTTGTATTACAAGCATTATAAATTTACTAGTATATACGGTATATAAAACAGTGATAACAATTAAGCTTTATACTTCCCCGTTATATTATGACGTCATATTATAGGCCTATAGCCGTCGTCAAGATCGCCGTCGTCAAGAAACCGTCGCCAAGGCGGCAGTATAGTGACGTCACAATAGTGTTTGTTTACGGGACAGACAGACAGACAGACAGACAGACGTACAACGGTTATTATGTAAGTTGATAATAGTTATAGTCTTGATGATGATGATGATGATGATGATGATGATGATGATGATGATGATGATGATAGCGACAATAATAATAATAACGAGCTCTAGATGATGATGGTGATCGCTAATGCTCGGTAATTGTTTTGAATCTTGGGGGCTTCCTGAGATGGGCAAAAACAATGGGTATGAAAAGTGGGGCATGGTACCTCCACTCCAAAAAGTGTGGGGTACGGGTACCCCTCGTAAATCACGTCTATGGGGATGAGATCCTTCACCACTGCTGCCCGTTTGAATGGGTGCCACTCCATTTAAGGTTCCCGTGTACGGATCGTGCAGCCACGCGATTCAAATCTCCGAAATAAGACACCATCGGGAGGCGAACCGGGAAACGCACGCACAGCTTGAGGTGCATAGGCCCCTATAGGACGCCCGCTTTAACCAATGTAGCTAACTGGGTCTGCCACGGACGATGCAATTTGCCAATTTCCGCACGTATTTTGTTCTTGTCGTCTCCACATCATCGGCCAACGACAAATCGTGCCCCGGTCATTAATCACGAATTGTCAGCGCTAAGAAGTTTCTCAAGGTCTATATACACAATGCCACATCGTAGAGGCGACCGCTGAACCCGATGTAAAGCACTGCGCTCAATCAATCCGCTCTCTCGTCACTTCATAACGAAGTGCCATCCAGCTGACACAAATAAACTTCCCCCTTAAAAACCGTCCCAGTTGTAATTGTTTAGCCTGGGGTCTGCAAGAACTGTGAAGAGATCTGCGAAGCTAAACGGCCGATGGTTTCAACGGCCCTTCACGCCACACACAAGGACCCTTCGATCCATCACAACTCCTCCTCGCTTTAGTGGCCTAGTAACAGTCCAATGGTTGTAGGCTTAGCATCTCACTGCCAAATGTCAAAGTTCAATTCCATCCAGGTCCGAGAATTTATCATATCGTTCCCAAGTGAACTAATGCCTCGAATAAGGCATCGCTGAAATGTTCAGGATCAAAAGTGCGAGCAAAAGCAGCTCTGGCCTCACAGTTTTGAGTGGGCATGGTCCTCTTAACTCAAGTGCCAACACCCTTGTAAATAAATTCTTACACATCTACATACAAGTATATATATACACTCATACACATGCCTACCCAATGTCATGCCTACACACACACACACGCCTACACATACACACACACCTACACACACACACAAGCTGCAAACACACACACACACCTACATACACACACCTACACACACACACACACACACACACACACCCACACCCACACCCACACACACACACTACCTATGCCAATGTCAGATATGCTCCTGCACATCTATATAAATGTAGATATCAAGAAACTTAATATAGAATCTTTAAGTTACTCTAAAAACCACATCAGACTCATCTCAGATTTATACATAGTGTCATTATGAATCCTATTACTAATTGTGATGCGGTAGGTGATGACAGCTTCCAAACGTTGCACTATAACACTCTGTAGAATGTCGCTACGTTAAAGAAACTGGACTTTCTAACTTTCAAACAAGCCCCAAATGGTAAACGAATAATTGTGATTTATGGAAAAATGATACAAGCTACCAACATAAAACATATACATTCACCATTTTATTATAAAAAATACACAGTTCACAAAAACAGCAGAAAAAATTTACTCCCACTGGCCTCTTGCAAGCCAATTAGGAAAACAGTTTTAAGCAAACATTTGCTGCAGGCTCAAGTGGTCGATAATTTCATGGGCAATGTGGTCAAGATTCAAAATTCTCATATAATTATGATGGTGGCTGATATAGGAGAAGTGCAAGTCTTGTGAGAAGGCCATAGTTTGTGGCCACATTGAGATGTAAACTCCGAGAAATTTAATTGAAAAATTAATGCCAACACAATTTAAACAAAATCTATCGCATGGCAGTAACATTACCTGCATTAAATTTACTAAGCACCTCAATAGTTTAATTAACACCTTATCCAAACCACACAAGAACTGGTCCAAACATATACATGAAATCTAGAATTTCGAGAAGTTATAGGTTCCCAAAAGCACATACATATACACTAAAGCCAGTGTTTAATCTAGTCCCCCTCTTCTGGGAGGGGAAACAAGGTTTCTGGGGGGAGCAAAGAATTTACACAAGATTTTTTCTTCCATCTTGAAAAAGTTTATGACTTTTCCTAATTTCATCTTCGAATGACCTGTTTTTTAGTCCTTCGTCCGATTTTTTCACTTTTTCTACAGCAATTACTCTCTCAAAAAGGTTGATGACCGTTGTTTAGGAATTAATCTCTCTGGGGGGAAACCATGTATCCACATGTATCGTGAGGGGGGGGATTTTCCTCCCCTAAAGGTCTCTACATTGTGATACTGCTGGCCTCTGGGGGGAAACATAAATCCTGGGGGGGACATTTCCCCCCAAAGACGTCTAGATTACTCACTGCACTAAAGGTGCTCGACAGCCTAGGCTTCTTGCAGGCAGGAAAGTTCGATATATAAGCCTCAGCTATTCCACCCAAGAACCACAACTCTGAAGATCATTTGATGAAAGAAGCATTATAATAAATAATTCATTACCTAACCTTACGAGTCACTTTCTTCTCCAACACATAGATAAAAGAAAAATGAACCAAAGCAACGCAACCTCCAGAATTTCAGTCAATACATGATGCAGTGTAAAGCTTGGAATATATACGACAGTCGCAGAAAAGAAAACAAAATCCCGTTGAAATACCGGAACTCAAATCTCTGACGGAAATACGTTACATGCTCACAAGAAATTAATTATCTGAAAGACTGGACGAGTGACAATGTCAGCCTAAAAGCTTTGTAGCATCCCCAGACCAGAGCACTTGTCAACGTTGCCCTGAACACCCATTTCACAACGATGCCGCTAGTTGACGCCTTGGGAATCCTACAGCAACCACAAAGTCAATTTGTCACCTCTCAAAATATAACATTTCCTCATTATACAAAATTAATTAAGAAAAGCGGTCAGACTGAAGCTAACCAGCAACAGATATCATCAGGGAAGCACTAGCTCTACGTAAGGTAGTAATATCAAGCCGTCACTTCATCAAACCCGTCAGCTTTCAAACGCACTACCAATCTTTGTTTTCTCTTACTAAGCATCTTATACATATAAGGTGTGAAGGTGGACTTCCCGTCCTATATTTTAACTGTATCCGCTATACATCCTTTCAAAGGACATCATTTTTGTGGATGTGTGGGTCTTTCGCACTGGGACTGCCTCCAAGGCCGTAGCCCGGGGGTATGTTTTTGGTGTTTAAACACCCCCCGAAATTAAATAATGTAAAAATAAAATAATGCATTTACTAACGACAAACCCCTTGGTCGGTTGACTCGGTTGCATTTCGGCTTGCTCAAGGACGAGAAAACACCCTCCGAAACAGAAAACACCCCCCGAAACAAAATCCTGGCTACGGCCCTGTGTGCCTCTGATTAGTGAACACTGAGAGGCGCTTTATAAATGTTCAGATACAATACAATGTCATTTCATGTCATTGTCTTTTAAGTCTTCCTGGAGCTCTTGATCCTGGAACTGTGCCATGGATACCTCCTTCTCCAGGCAAACTCCACTCTTCTGCAGCACATGCCAGAAAACTGAGAGCTTCCTCTGCTTGATAAATCCGATCAAACGCCTTTCCACTTGAGCCGCCTCCAACACCCATTCACTTGATAACAATTACAAAATTACAAAGAGAGGCTGAGGAGCTCATCTCATAGATCATCAGGCAGGTAGTTCCAAGTGGATGGGCCGACCACTTGTATATTACTTAGGCATGAAACAAAGAAAGACAAGCTACTTACGATAAAAGATCATGAACATCAAACTCCTCGTTCTCCCAGTTTGCCACAATGCCGGGAACGTGGCCTATTCCCACGATGCCAACAGTTACAGATGGAACGGAACCTAAGTACAGGACAAAGTTATGTCATTACGATGGAAGAGACATGGAAAACAAGTTCATTTTTATTTTAAGCTTGATGTACATTCTGAATTACTAAGAGGCAGGGACATGCAAAACATGTTCATTTTTCTTGGATGCCAGATGTACAATGTCGCGGTCGACTCCTTCGATCGCAACGACGAACCAACGAAGGAACTATTAAAAGATCTTTAATTAAAAATAAAGTCGATTAAGTAAAGTAAAGTAAGTCAACTCGTCTATCAAATATCACAATCGTAGACAGCACACAGGTTGGCTGGTCTCGATTGAACGTCATACGATCAATGTTTCAACGTTTACAAATCTTCGTCAAAAGGCCCTTAATGTACATCAGGTCTATCTTATATAGAGTTCTCCCGGATTCCAGAACGTTCTGTAACGTCACTGTACTTTTCCCTGGAAAGTCCTACTGAACACGTATATCCTTGTTGCATGCACCGAATTAATGTTGACAGCTTGCTGCAGAAATTTCCGTGCGTTGTAAACAAGCTTGTTGACGCGTCGGTTTTCTTCCCTTGATGCATGCACCCGCGTAGACCACGACATTCCCTCCGCCCTCAGATGATGACACGTCTTCAGCACCATCCCGAACGGGTCATCACGATCAAGCCGGGCCTCCAGACTCCATCTCGATACAGCAGATACAACCAAAACAAAACACATCAGTTAGTCAACTTATCCACACAATTTGCGGGCTCGATCCTTGTGTGTCGGGCCATTTCCCCCCTTCACCATCCGAGTCACAACCGAGAGAGGAAATCAGCCACCGTGTTCTGACGTCCAGGACGATATCGAAAGTCCACGTTAAACTCTTGCAATGCTAACGCCCAACGAGTCAGTTTCGCACTCTTAGGGCTTGCATCTGTGAGATAAGACAAAGGATTATGATCTGAATAAATGATTATCTTTGATAAGAATATCCATGACTTGAATCGTTTAAGTGCCCAAATTACTGCGAAAGCCTCTCTCTCAATTGTAGACCAATGCATCTGTGTATCTGTAAGTTTAAGGCTAGCAAAAGCAATTGGTTTTTCTTGACCTTCTTCGGTCCACTGAAACAAGCAACACCCGACCGCGGTGGCACTTGCGTCAACACTTAAACCAAATTCCTTAGTGAAATCAATGGTATGCAACTGTGTAGCTTTACTGAGATCATCCTTTAACTTATCTAGTGCTTCTTGATGCTTTTGCTCCCAAGGCACCTTCGTAGGTATGTTATCTCGTGTCAAATCAGTTATTACCCGTGCTTTTTCAGCTAAAGCAGGTATAAAATTTCGAAAGTAACTGAAAAAACCCATAACCTTTCTAACGTCTTTCTTTGTTGTTGGAGGATGGATATCATTGATCGTAGCGATCTTACCTGGATCAGGTTCAATACAACCTGACCATACTATATGGCCAACAAACTTTATTTTGTTTTGTGCAAAATTACATTTTCTTAAATTCAAAGTGAGTCCTGCTTCCTCAATAGTTTGCAAGAATTTCTCTAGATGTTCTAATACTGGACAATACCCAGGTTTATCCACAAATACTGCCGAGTGCCGATCCAAAACTTCAAAAAGTTGCTTCTGTTCCTCTTGCGAAAGATGCGCTATAATCAGAGGATCAATTCGCTTACTCGGGCTTATTTGTTCACGTTCTTCCTGATCTACAACCTCTACTATACCAAATTCTTCATCTTGATCAACAATTACTGAACAGCTATTGATCATCGCTTGTTCGAGTCGTTCATGGTATCGCTTGATCTTATTTGCGTGTAAATGTCTTTGTTTTCCCTCTATTTCTACTATATAAGAATATGGGGATTTAACCTTGACTACGGTAGCAGGTCCTTGCCATCGACTATAAAATTTAGAACTACCAAAATCTGGTGCTAATACTGCTACTTTATCTCCAACTTCGTATTTTCTGTCAGTACTACGCAAGTTATAATAATCTGCATACCGCTTTGTTTCTATATCACTATAGTAATCTGCATAAACTTTCGCGAATTCGAGGTTTTCCTTCAGTGATTGGAGATACTCTTCGGGTGATTTACCTAAGTTAAGAGGTACTTTTCGTTCGCCAGCCCACGATTCCTTCAACACACTAAGTGGACCCCGAGGAAGAGTTCCATAAACCATAGTGAATGGCGAAATATGAGTCGTGCCTGAAGGTTTTTCTCTAAGGCTCCACAGAACAAACGGTAACAATTGGTGCCATCCACGAGGATCAGATTGAGCAAGCTTAAAGATCATGGTTTTCAAGCTTTGGTTGCATCTTTCAACCAATCCAGCTGCCTCAGGATGTCCAGGGGTATTAAATCTGGGACTACAACCCATTCGCCGCAAGAATTCTTTCGTCAAACGACTGGTAAAGTTGGTACCACAATCAGAACTGATGATCCTTGGAATAGAAAAAGTTGTAAAAACTTGCAACAGAGCTTCACAAACTCCCTTTGCATTCAGCGATCTAAGAGGATACGCCATCGGCCAACGAGAAAATTTGTCCACCAGAACCAGAGCATAATTGTACTGGGGTTTCGATTTGTTGGATTCTCCAGTCACTACCATAGGGCCAATACAATCCATATTTAGATGGTTAAAACAGAGTTCATCCGCCCTCGGAATAGGAGTGATCGGGACTCGATCTGCCACTTTAACTGGAGTTCTTAGTTGACAAATTTGACAAGACGCACAATATTCGCGAATCCTCTCATCCATTCTTGGAAACCAAAAGTTTAATTTGATCCTGGCTCTCGTTGCCTTAAAAGCCATGTGCCCAGCACATGGGGCATCGTGTGCTACTCGCAAGACAACCTCGATTCTATCTTCCGGTAAACATAATTGATTAACCTTATGTCCCATAATTTCCCCTTTGTGGTACAGGAGGTTATTATCTATAAAGAAATTATTTTTATTCTGTCTCGCTTGTTGCCAGCAAGGTATAAGACTGTGACAATTCTGTTGCTCACGCAATAAAGTATCATTATTCGCTACTCCCTCATCAGACTTGAACTCTGTTGACTCAACATCAAGAAAATTATCTGAATCATCAACTAGTTGCTCCTGAGAATATTCATTCACTTCTGACGGCAAGGATTCGTTGCTGTTAACTTCTAAGTTATCTTCTTCTGCCCCTTTATTTATTTGTACACATCGATCTACGCCAGCTACCATCACTACATATTGTGAACTATCCCTTAATAGGTCCACAACATGGGGTGTCAGAATAACCCGTTCATTTAGTTCAGGGACTGCAGCGAACATGACGCACAAAGATGGCGCAATGTTCGTCGTTCCTTCCATTGAATTAGCTAATTTCATGTGTAGGTATACTACATCTGCCTTACATCCTTCTCCCTGAAAACCAATTATATTAATCCGTTTAATCACGGGTAAGTTTAGTGACTCAATTAATTTCTTATCAATACAACAAATTTCTGCTCCTGAATCAGATAATGCTGGCTGAGAAGGGAGATCTTCAATCTGTACATTGATATACGACCTCTCGTGTAATCCATCAATACTATTCTCGTATACCCTTACAGCAGTTTCCAACCCTATTGGTTTAGAATTATCCAATAAATTCCCTTGCTTTACCTGTTCAGGTATCTCATGCAACACGTTGACCTTCTCAACAAATAAGTCGGTCACTTCTTCAGTTGGGTTCCCAGATATACAAGTACTCACCTTTTTAGAACTTGGTTTGGTCTGGCACTCCCTTGCCCTATGACCCTTCTGATGACATAGGAAACAGAGACCCTTTACCTTGGCCTCCTCCTGAGACACCCTCGCACCTATCTTGGCTTCACCCCTTATTTCCGGTTTGGGAGACTTGGGTTGAGCTGTCTGGTTATTGACTTGAACATGTGGTTGACCTTTCGTCCAATTGTTATACTTCGGTGTCGGATGACTACGGCATACTAAGTCATTCCCACCATCATGCGACGCTACATAAATGTCAGCCGCATTAGCTATGTCTTCACAGCTCAACCACTCCTCTTTTTCTTGGGCCAAGATATAATCTAAACAAGCCTTCGACAAGGACTCCTTAAGCCGATCCGCAACCAATAAACTTACAAGTTTATCAAACTCATCAGTTATCTTTCTACTTTTCAAATAATACATAAGAGCCACACGCAATTTGGATGAATAGATCGTAAATGATTCGTCCGATGCTTTGTGCAACGACCAAAATCGGGCTCTAAGATTTGAAGGGCTTATCTTAAACTCCCTTAGCAAAAACTCCTTCAGGAATTTGTAGTCATGGAGCTGTGCCTCAGTAAGGCGCATGGTTAATGCCTTAGCTCTTTCACTTAAAATGGCTAGTAATAATTTTGCTCTAACATCTTCATCCACCTCATACACATTAAACAAACCATCCAAGTGATCAAAGAAACCTGGAATTTCTATAGGGTCGGAAGGAAATTTCCAAAGAATATTCTTAAGGGCATCACTATAACGCTTAGTACGACTTGCTAAAGAATCTCTAACATTTCGTTCTTCCTGCTTTTCCTTCCTCTCCCTTTCTTCTTTCTCTTTCCGTTCCTTCTTTTCTCTTTCTTCTTTCTCTTTCCGTTCCTTCTTTTCTTCCTCTCTCCTCTTTTCCTCCCTTTCTTCCTTCTCCTTCCGTTCCTCCCTTTCTCTTTCTTCCTTCTCCCTTTGTTCTTTCTTTTCTTCCTCTCTCCTCTTTTCCTCCCTTTCTTCCTTCTCCCTTTGTTCTTTCTTTTCTTCCTCTCTCCTCTTTTCCTCCCTTTCTTCCTTCTCCTTCCGTTCCTCCCTTTCTCTTTCTTCCTTCTCCTTCCGTTCCTCCCTTTGTTCTTCATATTTACGGATTTCGAACTCCAGACGGCGCTTCTGCAGCTCGTAATCCACTCCTGTTGGAGATATTGGACTACCCTTAAATTCCTCTTCCTCTTTTCCAATCTCCATGGCCCATTCTTCCATTAATTGATTTCGATCCCATGACATAACATCATCTTCGTCCCTTCCTGCCTTCATAAGATACACCCTAAGGCGCTCAGACGACATTTTGCGAATATTCGCTTGCATCTCTGTTGTCAACGCTTCCATTTTTACAAACAGTCAGTCAACAACAATCAAAAAAAAACAGACACCACGCGGCAAACCCGCCACCCAAAAGGAAAATTCCACAACCCAAAGTGCAACTATGCAGTATCCAAAGAAGTACACTCGCCAAGTACGCAAAAACTATACAAGTTCACGCAAGTCTGGCCTCGATCACAACAATGGATCAAATTTCAAAGAAATAATCAGCAGATATTGAAAGAGAAATAATGGCTGCCTCCCACTCGGCTGCAACTCCACTCTCTTTTCTCCTTCTCAGCCACGACAACACCTAGGATCTTACCCGTATGTTGACTGCTGTCTTCTGCTGTCTCAGCCGAACGACGCACTTCGTCCGTCCGACTGTCGTATGCCGATTCACCCGTCTCCCACGGTAGAAAGGCGTCTCGATCCGCTCGCTGTCTGGAACAGACCGTCTCTTGATCCTCCGGGTTGACTCCTTCCTCCGTCGGCTCGCGTCTTCTTCACCGGATCCAACACCGATGATCCCACTTCTGACACCAATAATGTCGCGGTCGACTCCTTCGATCGCAACGACGAACCAACGAAGGAACTATTAAAAGATCTTTAATTAAAAATAAAGTCGATTAAGTAAAGTAAAGTAAGTCAACTCGTCTATCAAATATCACAATCGTAGACAGCACACAGGTTGGCTGGTCTCGATTGAACGTCATACGATCAATGTTTCAACGTTTACAAATCTTCGTCAAAAGGCCCTTAATGTACATCAGGTCTATCTTATATAGAGTTCTCCCGGATTCCAGAACGTTCTGTAACGTCACTGTACTTTTCCCTGGAAAGTCCTACTGAACACGTATATCCTTGTTGCATGCACCGAATTAATGTTGACAGCTTGCTGCAGAAATTTCCGTGCGTTGTAAACAAGCTTGTTGACGCGTCGGTTTTCTTCCCTTGATGCATGCACCCGCGTAGACCACGACATACAATGTTCTGGATCACTAGCAGGGACAATGGGACATGCAAAACAAGTTCATTTTTATTTCATGCTTGATGTACATTCCAAAGCACTAAAAGGCAGAGACATGGAAAACAAGTTCGTTTTTCATTTTAAGAGGCATGGGTACGGATGACAAACTGACTTAAGATGTATCACTTATTAGGTGTGTCAAGACAATGATTTAAATCTGAGGTAGATATCTACATATGAAAATACCAGTTGCTCCTCCTGCTATCAGAAGATGAAGATCACGAGGAAGACAATTTCAGACGAAGGTAGCGCTTTTTTACAACCATGCACCCATTGCAGCTATAAACCCACCCGATACTCTGAGCAGGCAAGCAAGCAGAGCATTTCACTCATTAAGTTAGTAACAGCACACTACCGGTAGTTGCTTTGGTGCTGAAATAAATTGTACTTGCAAATTTACATAGCACCACTTCAAGACAGACTCATCAGAGGCACTCCAGACCTAACACAATGAAACCACAATTGAACAGAATGGTCTTCAAGCGTTTGCAGAAAAGAGGCAAAGAGAGGCTGAGGAGTTTGTGTCGTAGGTCATTATATATCTTATGTGTAATGGTTAAATTTGTTTTGGAATCTGAATCTCTAAATTTTCTCTGTGTTTAATGGCACCTGGTAGAATTTCTGCAGTCTGATTTCTGGGCAAAGTAGCTTTACTAACTGATCTTGTGCAGTATGAGAATTGTAGAAAAAAGACTGGGGGGGTTAGACTATGATTCATGTGGAGTTGAGGTGTGAAATGAAGACTTTACTATGGGGTCCTAAGAAAGACTAGGGGGGTTGAACCCCCCCAACCCCCTGGAAATTCTCACCCTGATCTTGTGTAAAAAATCTTAAACTGGGACATCAGTCAAAGAATTTTCAGAGAACTGAACAACCTTCTGAGGAATGTGGATCCTTGATTCGAACTGCAGTTGTTCGTAACATGTGAGCAAGGTACATGTCGCGCTCGTTGACAAAGACGCGACTCAGTTCGGGGAATTCCCCAGTCATCTCGACCAGCATCTCCTCCAACAGGTCCTTTTGTTTACATCGTTCAACATCTTCTTTGCTAAACAACAGAAACAGAACTGTAACAGTAACAATGATATTAAAAATATACCTTCTTACAACATCATCTTTGGGATTCATATCACTTGCTGTGTTTAAAATGTTTAAATAAAAGAGTACGTTAAAGAACTGCTTTCTTAACGTGAAGGGGGCAAATTCAGTTAACTAGTTCTGTCAGGTGATCTGCTTACCTGATAGAATCCCTGCAGGTGAAGACACTAACGGTGAGGGTAAGCTTCTGGTACCACGACAGAGCGCTCAACGCCCTCCGCAGGGTAATGCCTATTGGTCTATCGCCAAGACGTACACGACACCCAGGGATCTTCTGAGCCTAGCAAAAACAATAACAAGTAAATTAATGCTGTTGTCCACAATGAACCATAAAGAAAGACAAGGCTACTCGAGCCATCAGATCATATAATTTTACACAATCGAATAATTATACTTCGACAGTAATTTCACTCGTTCGGGTCGGGAGCACCACTGGCGAGTTTTGTTTAAGTGGCACTTTATAAATGTCAGATTACAATTAAAATATAATTATTAATATTGACCTTGTCCTGGTTGCCCTAACCTTTCTCCCAGGTCACAGCACTCAGACTGAACATTCTTCAGGCATTATAACTCGCATATTTACTGTTCTAGTTCAAGCAACACAGACAACCTTTGCAGGTTATCTTCTACACCTTCATTATTCAGTCAGACTATCCATTACATTTAGGATCTCAAATGCATCACATAAATGCCAAGTTATCTCACATTTAACTGAATTTAATGACAAGAAACCTAATGAAAAACCTCGCGAAAAGCTGTTCGAAACTCTCCTCCAGGCGCCATTCCAAGCTGCTCGGTAATCCGGGCCGACAGACTGAGCAGTAAAACATGGAGTAGACCTTGCAAGACACCACTCTGCATAAATAAATTCAAACATTTTTCACATATATGTACTTCATAATAATTTATATACATGCATACATACAAATAAAAATTTATATAAATTTCTGTAGGTAGGGATAAACATAATTTTATGTATATAAATAGAAGTGTGAGAAGTTCCCTTAAGCTAGCCCAGACAAGCAGCTGCAGGTATGGAGTGTTAGTGACTTCACTTTCTTAGCCTCAGCATATGAGGGCTGGTGACCAGTCCTCTCCCTCTGCATCTGATCTTCCCACTGACAATGTGCAGGCCAGTGTACTCATTTTGATAGTCGAGTTCACTAGGGAGTGCAAGAGGAGCAGTGATGGGCACTAAACTATTTTTTTTTAGTTAAACTAAAACTATTTTCCAACTAAAAAAATTAGTTTAACTAAAGGTGGCAACTGATTTTTGAAATTAGTTAACTAAACTAAAAAAAAGTAGTTAAACTTTTTCCAACTTTTTTCCAACCTTTTTACGACAAACATTTTTACAATAAAAGACGTTAAGTGAACTGTAATAATGCAAAGCGTCAATGACAATTTCACCTTCAAACCATGAAATGTGTGCTGTTCTTGCATACAGCTACATGTATACTATAAGTAGTGTATGAATTTGAAAACACAGGCTGTTAATGCTAAAACTATACAGTGTTAAAATGTTTTTTTGCTGACAGTGTTCAATGTTCACTGTGGAAAAATAGTTGCATATTGCTGATTTTTTTAGTTAAACTGTTTAGTTAGCAACTAAAAAAATTTAGTTAAACTATGGTTTTAACTAAACTATTTTTTTTTAGTTAAACTTCTTCCTTAACTAAAAAATTTTAGTTAAACTAAAAGTTAGCAACTTTTTAGTTAACTATTGCCCATCACTGAAGAGGAGCAGAAATCTTGAACCACTGGCCTATCAGTTCACAGTCCAGCATGCTAACCACTACACTATCGTGTACACAAAATTTCCATAAAAAACGAAAGATAGAATGCAGCAGGGCTGTAGTCAAGGGTATACGCGGGTACACAGCGTGTACTCACCCCCTACAGACCGTATACTCACCTCACAAAATATTTTAACCCACCCCTACTTAGTTTAGGAAAACTAACCGGTAGCGTGTACTCACCTCTAATTTTACCACTACAGCCCTGGAATGCAGTAGAGAATTTAACAGAATTATTGAGAATAACACTAGGAAGAAAAGCTGTTTGAGACTTGAAAACCAAAATGTTCAAAACTGAAAGGAGTGGTCGGACGTTATTCCAGTGGCCTAATCTACGTATCCGACCTCGTCAGAATTGGTTTGCATGGATGCTCTTCCTGTTGGGTTTCTCTGCATTAAAAATGTTTTATAATATATTTCATATCAATTCAAGGGTTTCACTTATTCTAATTTATTTCATTTTAAAGATACGCTATCGTAATAATGCCTCCAAAATATATTATCACTTATTTAAAAAATGGCAGCATATTATTACTTTTATTTAAAAAATTGAAGGGTGGCATATATGCTGACCCCAAGATACTGCCACCCTATGCCCGGACCTATTGGTATATCTGGCCCTGCGTTCACCCAGGAGGGGTCAGCTAGTTGTCAAGCTCAGCGAGACAACTTGCAACTTCACTGACCTGGCGGATGGCCTGACGAATTTTCTGAATGTCGATGTTTTTAGCTTCTCGGAGAAGAGTCTCCTCGTCTAACGATAATATGTTTATGCGACTTGGACATAGTTCGACAACTACGAAGTCTGGCTGAGTCTGTTCAATCGTCTAAAAATCAAATACAACCATCTCTCTACATGTTCAGGCAAATTTATTTATTTTCTTACACTTTCTAGAACCACTTTTATAGGCGTAGACTCTGTGGGGCAGCCGGGGCAATTGCCACCCAATAATTGAGAGGGGCAACGCCTCCCAAAAATCAAGAGAATTTCTTGAAATATTAAAATATTATGTTTCAAAATAGACAAACTTCTTTAAAGACAGAAAAACAGAGAGAAAACTTAAATACTATCAGAAATTCATAATGAAAATAGGAGCTGAGCACTGTGCTCAGTCAAATTTTCCAAGGTATATATTCTGTTCCAGAAATCCAATGATCGAATTGGCTTTTTCTTCACTGTACTTGGCAAAGAGGTTCCCATCCATCTCATGATAGGCTATCTGAGCCTTCTGTACACCCAATGCAACACGTGTAAAATGAATATCTAAATGCCCTCCCAATATTTTGGACAAGTTTACACCACTGACCACTTTCTTCTTTAACAGTAGCCCATCAGCTTATAGTCCTAAGCAACTAGTTGAATATTAAGAACTAACATGCGGAGAATATGAATTCAAATCAACATTCTTTAAGTAGTTATTTGTCTTAAAGAGACAAATGTTGCAATATTCAGAATCCGACTCCAAGCATTTCAAACACAACTTTCACAGCCATATTGAGCCACTCAACTCATAATGTGCACAAACTTGGAAATCCTCTAATCCCAAAATGTTTTGGGTAATTCATTGTTTTAGCGTCCCTTATTATTTACGCTATCTAACATCTAGTTTGAGTTTTAGTATGAAATATTTTCATCGATCATCCAACTTCTAGTCTGAGTTTTAATATGAAACAAATTTATTTCTTGTTCAACTCCATAATAAGGGATGTTAAAACGATAAATTACAAATAAATTTTTGTGTGTGGCATAGCAAATGAATAGTTTAAATTATGCATATCTAAACAGTAGGATTCTCCAGCAACACAAGTGGATACAGCATGGCATATACGTAGCTGCTGAATTTTCTTGATTGTTACAAACATCCCCAACCTTTGCAACGTCTTCTTGACTGCTCTCGCTAAAATGTGCAGTTCCAACCAAGTAAACCTTGCATCCATGTTTTGTTGTCAGGACTTCAACAGTTCCTGGCAGCTCAGGATCTGGATTCCTCCGAACAACCAGACTAGGAGAGACGACCTCCTCATCACCCATGTTGTCTTCCACGTCGGTTTCATCGCCACTATCATCATAACTAACTGAAAAGCATAAATGGAATTACACCCGTTTTTTTATTTAATACTAAAAATCTTTTATTAAAAATTACAGTAATGGGTAGTAAAATACTAAAATTGTGTGTCACGGCTGGCTTGGTTTAGTAGTCAAGACATGACCTTTATTAGGTAACATCTGAACATCGTTACATGCCATATGACACACAGGATGTGGCCTCCCCATCCCAGTAGCTGAAATGGGAGAATAATAATAATAATAATAATAATAATAATAGCAGAGATTTAAGTGCCATAGTTCGTAAACAGTCGAAAGGAAATCGATGCAACGATTCAGAAGCACTGGGAGCAGGGAGATCAGTCCAGATAGGCCTGTTTGAAAAGTTCGGTCTTTAAGTTTTTCTTAAAAGTGGCCAGAGTCATAGAGATCCTGATGTTGGTTGGTAGGTTGTTCCAGATTCGAGGGGCGGACGAGGTGAAAGATTTTGATGCAGTTGTAGTGCGACACCGATGAAGGACAAGGGTTCGGGTTCCAGATGACCGCATGTTTCTCGATGGCATGTGGTTGTGAAGAAGGTCGGAGAGATATGACGGAGTATGTGTTGTGATGCAGTTATAGGTGATAACGGAGATTTTGTAGATGAGGGGTAGAACAAGGGGTCCTACAGGCTAAAGGTCGCACGCTTTCAGGAATCATCCCGAACTTCGCTGGATTACACGCCGGCCAACTTGCCAGAACTAGCATCATTTCTTCTCTAACTTAAAACATCGTGAAAGCGAAAAACGCCAAGTCAAGAGAGCTCAGTCACAGCCATATTATCACAATCGAAACTAAAGAAACACGCCTGAGAAATCTAAAAAATCTACACAGAATAATCAAGAACAATTGGTGGTCACATGAAAAATACTACTACTAAAAATAAATTAATAAATGAAAGAACTGACCGTCTCCTTCCAGATGTTGGTGATCGCCCATGATGCACGCGCTTGTATACACAATTTCTGATGACGTAACCGCAAACAAGAACACAGACATTTTTATGGAACGCCGATCATTGACGGCACTTTGACTTCTGGCCAATTCAGAATCGTTATTATCCATAATATTTCATAAGCAATCATAAATGATATTTACAGGTACTTGATGGAGACAGAATCGCCAAGTAAATGGGTAGATAAGGTTCGAGAGCAGCTAAGATATTTAAAGGCCTTTATTAAGTACTTGAATTTTGAACACATCACACGAGATGCGAGAAAATTTTCAACCTACAAGAACACCACGGTTCATTCCCATTCCCACAACAACTGTGCATGTCGGCTAATACTTCAGTTTCTTTCTATTGCTACATTTCCAGAGTAGAACTGTCAAGAGCTGTAGTTTTATGGCTAGAAGTTGTTGACCGAATAGAGGGCGGTAGCTGTCAGACCAGATTTGGGCTGGTCGTGACTGTGCATGGTAATACAATGATCAACAGACGACGGAGGTGAGCGCCTGGTTCGTATGTCGGCTGCTGACCGGCGATGATAAATAAAAATATTGTCTCACACCGTTGCGCTGCCAGTGTCAGCAATTAGCAAATCTGGCGTCTTTGTTCAAATCGGCGTTTTAGAGACAGTGACACTGAACGGATAATCACTGAAGATCACGAATGAGCAATGTGGTTTTATACGGCGTTAACTGATGACTGTATGGTGCAGGGTACGGATAATCTTGCGGAGGCTTGGAAAACTGATGCATGCTTGCAGGCAAGCGTTGAATAAATTAATTAGTTTCGGCTGGCAGAAGTTGATGAGCATGGAGTATTTCTGATTGAAAGTTTAAGACTGGAGTTAGCCTATTGAGTTTTGTGATTAGCAAAAGGCATCTTGGTCAGTTAACATGTTTCCGATTAGCAATGATCAACTGAAGGCGTAAAAGCTACGAAGCAAAACTGGTCAACCTCTGTTATGGATCACCAGGCATGCGTTTCAGTAACTGTCTTAATTCTTGGTAAGATCCATTCGTTTTTGTGATTCCGTGTGCATGGTGAGATAATTCATCGTTTCTGAGCTCATACCTACCTGAACACTTAAGCTAATCAGTTTGTACCTCTTTATTCACTTTTAGAGTGTTCGATTATATATATTTTGCATAGAATGAGTATAATATAAGAATATACACCATTTGGTTTTCTTACAAAAGGTATTAGCTCTTAAAATTTTGACAGAGGAAGCAGAGGCTAGTGTGGCCAGGAAATATAAACCGTGCTACTTAGAGTCATGACCACTTTTTGGAGCATTAACTGACTGACTGTAGGTCACATGTATAGTTGGCATGATTTTCTTGACACTGTATATATAGGCCTACAACTATAAGTTCTGACCACAGTCATGCCTGGTGTTTATCAGACACATATTTAGAAAAAAAGACAAAAGCTATGCTCTGAGCTAACTTCCACAGTTAGTAATGGCTATGAATTGTCAGCTCAAAAAATGTGCCTGTAAAAAATTTAATCAATTAGTCTTAATTGCCTGTGTTTAGCACATCTGTATGCAGCTCTGGAAGCATTCCAATATAGCTTTGCTTGGAGTCATTCCAAGTTCTGACTCAGAGTCCATCACTTACTAATGAGATTCCGGAAATCTGATCCAGAACCGATAGGCAGTCAGAATAAACTGGATGATCTGTATTAACCTGGAAAGTTGAAAGGTCACAGATCTGCTTTAGCTGTTCCCACATAATTAATTAATCAGTTAATGAAGAGGAGGAAGAATTACCCCTATGAAGAAAGAAGTAAAATTCGACTACGGTCCGATTAGTTGTCTTGGTGGTTAAAACCTCTGCACGTTGGTAAGCAAAGTTCAAACTTCAAAGTATACTATAGGACTTACTCCAAGTACACTGGTAGTAGAATTGTGTATGGTTTGTTTTGGGAGAGTCATCAGTTAGTACCTTTTACTTTAGAAGTTAAGACTAAATTATACCCAGAGACATAACTAAGTCCTCAAATACCAGGGCCCTGGCAAAAATCTGCAAAAGAGAAGACCCACTCAAAGCCTGATTAAGTGAAGAGGCCCAAAATTGAAGCCATATGCCACTGATTATAATACCATGTGCTTTAGAAGTTAGATTATGATTATGATTAATGGTAACCTACTAATATCTAAGTTAGCATATATGATTTATAACCAGGCCCGCATTAAGGGTGGTGCTAAGGGTGCTGCAGCACCCGGGCCCGCAGCTTTGAGGGGCCCGCATTTTCGGAAGTACATTAAAATTTTTTATTGTACTTGTAACTTACCCCGCGCTGATGGTTATATAGGTAATCACCAGCACCCGGGCCTGCACTAGCCTTAATGCATGCAGCCCTGTTTATAACTGACAAATAATTCTGAATGTAGTATTCGATAAATTATTGAAAAACTGAGCTTTAGGTTGAGTATTATTTCCTGATTTTACTTTGTAGCTTTTGTTTCAGTGAAGTTTCCGCAGGTTAAGCTGTGATTAAGAGATCTGGTCTGCTGGGGTCAAGTGTGTCTTTACACTAATGAGTCCCACTTTCATGGTAATGACCCATTGACTTATTTCACTGGAGAGACCATTAACAAGACTCAACCTTATTGATAGAAGTGAGATAGTGCAGGTCAGAAGGACAGAGACACAGAAGAGAGAAACAGAGACAGACAGAGAGAAATAGAGACAGAGGCAGACAGAGTGAGACAAAGAGACAGTTAGAGACAGAGAGAGACACAGGCACAGGTGTTAGATCTGCCAATATTTGCTTATTTTTAGTAACACCGTACAGGTCTTCAGTCAACATCCCACTGAGAGCTTTAGCATTTGTGAAGATGGGGCCAGTTAATTGAAACATGGACAGTGTTATAACCTACAGACACTGCAGCCTTAGAAGTCCCTGGTCTTTGCTCGTATCTGATGTCCTCTGTCAAACGCACAGCAGATTTCTGCTAGATTTCTGTGGCAACTATACAAGTTCAAGCAATGCAAACTGTAGCAGTTAATTCAAGCCAGAAATGATTCCAGTTTTATTGTGTATTGATTGGTTTGTAATTTATCCCAAATTATTGATCATCAAGCCTTGTATGGTCCAGTATGCGAGGTGTCAGAGCATAGGAAATGAATACAGGATATCAATTTCACAGCACTTTCATTGTGCTAACCTGAGCCCTAATAGCACCATAAATCACTCCAATGTATTTACATCTTTAGAGTAGTTATTGTTTACCGCCATTAACTTGTCTAGACTCTAGATAGCTTAAATGACATTTTAAGAGTAATATGACATTAATTTCTGGTCTCTATATATGCCAAATGGTATTTAATTTAAAGTTAGAAGCATCTGAAGATATTAAAAAATTTTATTTATTGTTTAGGTAGCTTAAATGACAGTTTAAGGTAATATAACATTAATTTCTGGTCCTATATATTTACTGAATGGTATTTAATTTGAATTTAGAAGCATCAGAAAATATAAAAAAGATTTTGTTTATAAAGACAGAGGTCTGGATCTTAAGAACAGCCAGTAAAACTCTCATTACCTTACTAGAGTAATCGGTGCACTTATACAAAATTTATTTTGAGTAGCAAGCTTCAAATTTATTTCATACCAAAGCTGATGAAGAATTGAAAGGTTTCTTAATTAGTACTGAAAGTGCATGAAGATATATATGAGAATGTTAATGGTTGTAGTTGAGGTCATGATGAATATTAATGAAGGCCGTGATGAATATTCAATGAGCTCTGTGTAAAATTTAGCCAGTCATGCAGTAAGGGAATGTGAAAGACTGCTGATGGATACGTACATCTGGTTTTCATCATCATGTTCTTGGATTATTTTAAGTGTCACTACTTGTGTCAAACTTTGCTGGTCTTAGGGGTAATATGGAAAAGTAATAATTTGAAAGACGAATAATAGTTCGCTGTGACCTTTCTTTCACTGCGTGGTGTCTTTTTTTGACATGGTTTTCTGCATAATTCTTCTGCATGCTGTTATACTTATCTCTATACCTGGTGATGCACTTAGCCAATTACAGTGCTCTGTGAGACCTTGTAATCTTTCCCGTGGGATTTGGGGTCAAGCTATTTTTCATACAGGCTCATGTGTTAAACTGTTAATCATTTGTTTATTGAAATTCATTGTATAGGAAGGACTAACTAAGAAATTATTATATATAGATGATGAAGTAGAAGAACTGTTCATTAAGCTAGCCCTGAGAAGCAGCCATGGATATGAAGTGGTTAACAACATTGTTTCACAGCTTTAGCATATTAGGGTGGGTGGCAGCCCTCTCCCTTGCCACCTGATTGTCCCACTGACAGTGTACAGTTGGTGTAGTCATTATAGCTAAGGTGTTTGCGTGACACAAGTGAAGTCTAAATGTTGAAACAAATTGTTGTGGGGATTTGAACCTCCCACAACAACATAGGCTTGTTTTTGAGGTTTTGGCTTAACTTACACCTCCTAGCTAACTCAGCTGAAGAATTGAAGCTTACTGGTTGTGATAATTAATCTGAATAAAATCAGCCACAATAAACCTACACAAAGAAAGAACAAACATGGATGTTCGTGCTGATGTTAGACAATCAGAGGTTCTGAAATTATCTTAGTCCAGTCAAGGTTTATTCAGGGATAACGTGCCATGTGCGGAAAGTAAGTACTAGTATGGTGCTCTAGTGGTAAATGTCACTGGCTGCCAGTTCAGCTGTTACGGATTTGGTTTCTTACCCGAACATTAAGCTATTTCAGAATTTACATTCCATTAACACTTCCTAGTCGAGTGAGCTGGGTTAGGTTGGTTCTTGTACTAGGTTAGAGGTTGTTATGTGTGGATTTAGAACCAACACTTCATGATATCTACATTTCTTCTTTACCAGAGGCGTAACTTTGGTCTAAAAAGTGGGGGTACCAATTTCTTTCCAGTTTCGTTTTTCACATGAAGACCATCTCTGGGAAGGCACAATAATAAAATATTGATTGACATTGTTTAAAATGTGGGGGGTACGGTACCCCCAGTCCAAAAAGTGGGGGGTACGGGTACCCCTCGTACCCCCTACAAATTACGCCTATGTATCTTTGCCATATTTTGTTCCAAAGGACTTGGTTTTTTTGTTGGACTTAAATTATTTAAAATAACTTGGATAATTACTGAATATTTATGTTTGGTTAAAATTACATTAGCTATCTTGATGAACTGGAGTCTATCACTATCGCCACAGTGCATGGAGACCAGTTGCTATCCTGTCACGGGTGACCTGCTGATCGGTCGAGCGGAGAGACTCCACGCGAGCTCTACCTGTGGCCTGGAGAAACCAACACCCTACTGTCTCGTGAGCCATCTTGAAGAGGAGAGCAGCTGCTTCATCTGTGATTCTCGTAAACTGTTTATCCGGAACAATCCATACAGCCACACGATCGACAATATCATCACCAATTTTCAGAAGGACTGGAGGCAGAAATGGTGGCAGGCAGAGAATGGTGTTGCCAACGTTTACATCCAGGTGGACTTCGAAGCAGAATTTCACCTGACTCACCTGATCATGAAGTTTCGAACGTTCCGCCCGGCTGCCATGCTGATCGAAAGATCAGCAGATTTTGGCCGCACCTGGCAAGTCTACAGATATTTTGCCGAGGATTGTGAAAAGTCTTTTCCTGGGATCTCGTTTGAACCCGCCAGAAAAATTGGTGACGTCATTTGTGAGTCGCGATATTCGGATGTAGCGCCATCTACTGAGGGAGAGGTAGGTTTAATCTAAACTGATATCAAGTGAGCAACTGAATTCAATCAATCAATCAACTAAGCATTTATATAGCGCCCCTTCAAGGAAACTATTCAGAGGCGCTTCTGGCACAACCCCGGCGAAAGAGAACAGTCGTTAGAGTAGAGAAGAAAGTGGTGGACGAGTTTCAAGGAAGTTTGAGAGTGAAGTCTTATTACCATAGCTTTAAACTAATTGTTTGTAGTCCTTTTGATATATTGCAGTGATTGGTAATTAAAAACTTTTTAAAATTTATATTGTAACAAACGTAAACTCTGAATTTTATACTTTCCAAATGGATTTTTAATTCACAGTTTTTAGAAGCCAACTTGATCTTTTGTGTCTGGCATTTGTTTATAGGACTAAAATACTGATTGTTAACATATATTATTGTTTCTTTTTTCAGGTGATCTTTCGTGTTCTGCCACCTACCGTTTCTATAACTGACCCTTACGCTAAAGAAGTTCGGGACTTAATGAGAATCACTAACTTGCGAGTGAATTTCACTGCGTTGCATACTCTTGGTAGATACTTTATCACTGTTCATTCTTGTAGACATTTTTTCTTAACGAGGATTTTCATTACTTTATCTATGCATGACTCTGCATCTGAACACTATATGCAGGGGCGTCTATCCCCCTAAGTCATTGGAGCAACGTCCCTTATTCCCCTGTTCTTCCGCCCTCCCCATTCCTCTGCATCTGAACACTATATGCAGGGGCGTCTATCCCCCCTAAGTCATTGGAGCAACGTCCCTTATTCCTCTCTTCTTTCCCCCTCCCCGTTCTTCCCCCCCCTAATATGGTGGCACACACACTGACAGATCTCCCCCCTATTTCTTGGATGGAGCATTTGCTCCAAGGTTTCTATGGTGTAGACGCCCCTGACTATATGGCACCATTGCAAAATCTCTGAATTTCTGCAAGGCATTGAAACTTGGTTTTCTGTACAGCTGTAACAAACTGAAACTGAAGTTAAACTGGGAATGTTTGCATACAACTTTTGTAAAATGCTACTTGATGTTTATTATAAAACGTTTTAAATTAAAGTGATATGAAGTGAGCTTGCTCTGTCAGCAATAGAGACTTCAGATTCTGAGCTCATGACTCTGAAAGTGCTGACATGGAAATTAGTTAAATGCTACAAGTCTACATGTATATATCAGGTTTGTATTGCTTTGCATTGGCTACATTGTGATTTTAAGTTTCCATTGAGGTTCCCATATGAGGCCGGGGCTAGGTGACCTCTGATGGTGATTGGTAATGAGTAATTTTGGTTGTCTTGGTGGTTTCCAGGTGACAATTTGATTGGCAGTTCGCCAGATATTAATGCCAACTACTACTATGCATTGTACGGCATTATTTTGAGGGGAAGCTGTTCTTGCTATGGACATGCTTCTCGCTGTGTTCCTGTCTCTGGATATGATCATCACCCGGACATGGTATGTTAGATTTAATAAACTACCGTTGTGCAGTTGTAAAGCGAAACGACGAGGGTGACTAGCTGAAATCTTCCGAAATTAATTCCAAAATTACCAGAACTACTTCCGTGGCCTACTGCTATGTATGTTCAAAGTTCAGGCCTTTGTTTAAAAATGTAACACTTATGCGAGAAAGTTTTAAATATCTTCCCAAACTACTTCTATGCATACAGTGTTACTTCAATGATCCAATTGTAATCATACCTCAAGATTTTTTACAGCGCCAAAAAAGCGAAGTCACGGGAACCAGCTTACTATCAGGCATGGGTCATTGTAGATAGGTCTTACAAAAACTAGTTTTTTTGTCATATTCCAGGCTATTGCAACCTGTCTGTTTAAGTCGGGTCACAATAATATTATGAAAGTGTTGAAGTTCTGTAAAACAGTTTTGTGAAACACTCTTTGGCCCAACTGTGCGCTACACAAACATGCAAAGCTGTTACCGGTACCAGCGCTGTTTACTGAATGGATTGAATTCAGTTATTCTCTCTAATGGAACACAGTATCTGTTTTCCTTGTCTGGAATATTCTCCAGTGCAAGTTCTTTGTGTTTTAGGTGCATGGGAAATGTGAATGCATGCACAATACAAAAGGACTGAATTGCGAACTCTGCAAAGACTTCTTTAACGACTTGCCGTGGAGACCAGCGAGAAGGGAAAAGTCAAATGCTTGTAAAAGTAGGGATTGCTTCTTAGTCTTCAAGTGTATCATGCTATACGAGATTGTATTAGTACAAAGATTTTGCAATTGATGCAATTTTTTTATTAAATATATTCTTGTGCTACAATAGTATATAGATTTATTTTCTGATTTTTCTATGGTAATTAATTGTAAGTTTTTAACATTTGTGGTGAATTTAGTTACATTTTCTTATGTTTCATACATTTCCGTAAATAATAATTGTATGATATGACAAGTTTTGAAATTTTAATGCTATGTAAATGTTAACATTAGGTGTAAGGCTAGCATGAATTTCTTGACTTACACTCGTTTCTTTGGTTGATTTTCAGGATGTGAGTGTAACGGTCATGCAGCAACTTGTCACTTTGATCCAGCCGTATATGAAGCGAGTGGTCATGTCAGTGGCGGTGTCTGTGACGACTGTCAGCATAACACTGACGGTCAGCACTGCCATCTCTGTCGGCCGTTCTTTTATCAAGATCCTCAGCTTAACCTTGATGATCCACATATTTGCAAACGTGAGTGCAGTGGCGAGCTGTGGGTAGTGTTCACGCTTCTTTTGTGATTATATATACACTGGAACCTCGTAACATCTAGTCTTTTAGTGTGAATCTCCTTAACACATGCTTCATTATTTAATTTTATTTATTAAGGTAATATATATAGAGTCATTCCAAGAATCAGAGGCGGATATTAGAGACTATATAGTCCGAATTCTTCCACATAAGAAGACTGTTATATTATAAACACATGTCCACATTTCCACACAGGAAAACATTTACAGTCAGAATGTTATTCACATGTTTATTTATCCTGATGTATGTCTGTTGATGTATGTTGAGCAGAGTGCTGTTTGGCAGCTGGTTTTATTAAAGAATTTACTTACTTGCTTACTTATCTGGAAATTCAGCAACAACAATCTGGAACAGTGTCTACTGTCTATTGACATTACTCGCAAGAACATCTCGTAAGATGTATTCGTCAAGCGGCTGAAAACCAATTTCTGCCGACTTGTGCCTTTGTTGACTGATCGTGTGACCTACTCATGCCCATGATTCTCAGTCACTGGGCGTGTGGCTCTCGCTGAGTTATTTACATAGTTACTTACCTGGTTATGACAGAGTACTTGATTGATCATGAAGTACCCTATTAGTAGCTATTTACTTAGGATGCTATGTATTGGTAGTTGTCCTCATTACAATTTCAGTTGCAATTGCTATGGCTCCCAGAGCATGTCGGGTTGTAAAGATGGTCCAGTCTACTTTGTGGGCCTTAGTGCTTAGTGAGTGGATGATTGCTCACTTTTGAATTTGTCAGCCGTGTCTTTATATTTGCTTGTGTTGAATGTGAAGGTGCAGAATTTTCTAGTCTACATTGACCTTTCACAGGGTTCAAGATCACTCTCAGAACTTAGGCCTTGAACTTCAGATAGGCAAACAGTGCTAACCTTGAAGGCACATCATTTTTATTACTGGACTTTTAACATAAGCTCATATATAGATTTATACATTCATTCACAGATGCACACATGCACACACGTACATACACTCACGCATACACCTACATATACACACTCACACACACCTACATACACACACCTACATAGACACACACACATGCATGCACATACCTACACACCGCCACACACACACACATACATACACACACTCACCTAAACACACACCTACAGTCCTACATATACACACACACCTACACACAGTGACACACACAGTGACACACACAGTGACACACACACACACACACACACACACACACACACACACACACACACACACACACACACACACACACAAAGCATGGCTTCTTTGATTAGAATTAAATGTTTAACTCCTCTGTTTTTTTCCTTCCATCAATTGTGACATTTTACAGACATGGTTTGTTTTATATTCTTAAATAGTGTGTGGATTTTTCGTTTACTGTGGTTGCTATATCCTAAATAGTTTCTTCTATTGTGGATTTTCTCTTACTGGTTTATATTTTACAGGGACTACATTTCACATCTCTAAACCTCCCTTTTGATATCGGTAAATGGGTTCGAACCCAAGTTGAGAGGTTATACACCGCTTCAATTCAGTAGCTTTACTCAGCAGTTTAGGCACCCAGCATGACATCTACTAAGACCAGAAAAAGCTATCCATAATTCATGAAATCCTGATGGATCATACGTACCTCAGTTAAATAATAATAATAATAATAATAATAATTAGTTTAATTTAGTTAGGTGTTCTGTTTTAGCATGTGACTGTGATCCAGTTGGATCTCTTTTTGGTGGACAGTGTGATGCTCACACAGACAATGAGCTAGGCTCAGTGGCCGGACAATGTACTTGCAGGCAACACGTCACAGGAACAAGATGTGACTTCTGTGAGAATGGTTACTGGAACCTGGGTGCAGGAGATGAAGATGGTTGCGAACGTAAGTGTTCAGTAATTCATATAACAAGTTCAGAAATTGTAATTGATAATGCAGAGGTTTAATGGGCAATTCTTAATACTGTATAGTACATAAATTATTACTGATAATTCGGTGGTTTAATATGCCAATTTTAGTATTATTGAGTCTAACAAATCATATTTCTATACAAGAAGAAAAAGAACAATCCCATAAGCTAGCCTTGAGACAGCCTTGAGTATGAAGTGTTAGCGGCTTCATTTTCTTAGCCTCGGTATATGAGGGCGGATGGCCAGTCCTCTCCCTTGCTGTCTCATCTTCCCACCGACAGCGTATGGTCAGCGTACTCGTTATAACGGTTTTCTAGGAGGCACATATGGGGTAGATATCGTGAACCAAATTTCTGCCCTTGCAGGAATTAGAACCTCTGACCTCTCGATTGACAGCCCAGCACGCTAACCACTATGCTAGAGTAGTCATTAAATCTGTAGATTGTTTTTGGGGTGAAATGTTAATTAAGGTTTTTTAAGTTGATATCAGTATTAAAATTATAAATGTGTGCCGGTATGTATGTTGTGAAGCATTTTGCTGTGTTTATGTATAGCTTGCTACTGCAACATCTTGGGCACTCTGGATGGCAGTACTGATTGTGACTTAGGAAGTGGACAGTGTCGTTGTAAGCGATATGTGACAGGAAAACACTGTGACAGGTGCCAGGTATGTGTCTTCACATTTACTTTGCTGTTTTTATATTTTGAAGCTTATCTTTTTTAGCTGTCACTGCAGCGCATGCAACATGTAAGATAAATATTTGTCCTATTATTATTATTGTTATTATTTTGTTCTTGTTATTTATTTATTTTTATTGGCCGAGGTAAAAAGGATCCCTCAGGTACTTCAATATTATTTAGAAACTCAGATTTTTCTGGAATTATTATTATTATTATTATTATTATTATTATTATTATTATTATTATTATTATTATTATTATTTTTATTATGCATTTATTAAACACCGCTGTCTAATGACCAAGCATCAATTGTTGATGTTGAGCAACTGCGGGTGAGGGACTTATTCAGGTCTTCATACAGTAACCGTATCATGCAAGGCTTGTCCTGTGCTCTACGCATCACAAGGCGAGCACTCTAAACAGTAGGCTACCATGTCCTATCATTTGCTGAATACGGCGACTGACAAGTAACATGTTGGAATTTCATCTCTGACTGATCGTTATGGCTTATGGGTGTTAGCAGAATGTCTTTGTATGATACAACTGAATGTAACTGCAGCTGATGTTGCCCTCCTTCCAAAGTTCAGAAGTACACCCTGAACCCCTAGGAAATGTTTGATTAATGTTCACACCCTCTACAAAAGTAATATGATATCACATTTGAAGATAATTTAATATCACATTTGAAGATGATTAAGTCAACTTTCTGGTTTTCGAACCACAGATTGAACCACATACACTCGTACAGTACTGCGGGTGAACAAATTGAACTTTAAAAAATAAGCTTTTAATTCAGTGCATTAGATGCAAATATAAATTGAACAATTAGAAAAAATCATAAACAGTAAAATGAACATAAATAGTACAATAGTGACGTACTTTCCCTCTTTGTTGCACTCCCTGAAATGTCATCTCGTACCTCCTGTGGGTACGAGCACCCCATTTTGGGAACCCCTGTTCTTACCAATCATCTACCCTGCTTTTGTGTCTTTGTTCCTAGTTCTTGGCCTTCAGAGACTCCTACTATGCTTTTGTTCTTATGAAAGAAAAGAAGAGCTGTCCCTATTTAAACCAACCTGAATAAGCAAATACTTTGCTTTTCTAGCCTTGACCTGTCAGTGTCAGAGTGTGTAATTTTCTAGCCTTGACCTGTCAGTGTCAGAGTGTGTGACCAATCCTGTCCTTCACCCACTGATTCATCCACAAACAGCATACGGCTGATCTGCTAATTACATAGCTAGGGGCCCTAGTGGAATGGATACTGGGGAGTATTGTTCCAGCTGGGATCTGAACCTCTGACCCATAGGTTTACAATGCAGCATGCTAACCTCTAGACTATTGTTCGATCGTGGTTTCATTATGTTAGGTCGGGAGACCTCTCCTTAAGTGGTGCTATATAACTTTGCAATTACCATTATCATTGTGCTCTTCAAGGAGTATGCTCATGAACTGTGGCAACGTTATTGCACCTAGGCATACACAGTCATAAATATAACCGTTATTTAGAATTCGATGACCTGGGAAACCGCCGTTATGGGATGCATGACGGTGCAAATAACCAGACAGTAATTTTCGTGTCTCGAGGAGTTGGCAAGCAGTCCGGCATTGACCCAGTTGATCACAGAATAATTGCATTCAGCCGCAGATGTCAATGTTTGCGGCTGCAATTGAGTCCACTTGAAAATAATTCGGCACAAGAACGTGCGACTTCTGAGTCAATAGACCGTCTCTTTCATGTCGAGAAGCCGTGGTTACAGGTGGTCTTTGGTGGAGGACGGATGATGCTATTGCCGTGGGCCTCCAAGCTACTCGCTTTGATTATTATATCTGTTTGGAAGCGGCGGTGAATAACGTCGGTGTGTTTGTCAACGACGCTGAAGATAAAGATGGATTAAAATTCCCAAAATAACGAATGACCCGTTGAATTAAGTCTGCGTTGGTCGCACGTTGTTATTATTACCATACAATCTTTTCTTTCCCTGTCTTTGCATTAAAGCTGAGGAAACAGAAGTCTACCCCACAGTCCCTTTAAGCTAACTTGTAGAGGCAGCTATATGTATGAAGCTTGTTAGTGTTAGCCCTGTTTGAAATGTTTACCACAAAACACCAAACTTACTATATTTATATTCCTTGTCAAGATCCACTATTTCGCTTTGGTATTTGCATGATTCAGATTAGCCATATGAGGGTGGGTGGCTGGTCCTCTCCCTTGCCGTCTCATCTTTCCACCGACAGTGTACGTTCAGTGTACTCATTATAGCTGAGTTGGCTGGAGGTGCTGACGAACCAAATTTCTGCCCTGGATGGGATTTGAACGCCGACTTCATGATTTACAATCCAGCACTCTAACCACTACACTTTCAAACTCTCCCATTATGAGTGTTTTTAATTAAAAACCAAATAAATTTGTCTTTTTCGTGGCACTGGAGTGTGAAGGCAGGTGTTCAGTCCTTTAACATTTCGTACATCCTCCGACTGGCATTTAAAGCAGTTTCCAGTGTTTAACAACATCTTGACATTGCCCTCCAGGCCCCTCCTCCTTTCTCGATGCTTAGGACTGGCACTACCAGAGCACGGGCAGTTGCGGAGTTCATTTTAAAGTTGATGTACTGGAAACATAACAAACGTGGACTATGATTATTGATTACCTTCCAGCACGATTTGAACACCTGGATCTGGCTTGACAGTCCAACGTAATAACCATTATGCTTTCTCACTCACTCACTCACTCACTCACTCACTCACTCACTCACTCACTCACTCACTCACTCACACACACACACACACACACACACACATTAGTTTTAACACTAAGGACTACTCTACAAGTTCAGAAGTGCACACATGACCAAACAACAGAGCATTGATGGTGCTCACTGCTCAGCTATTGTTTGTGAAGGACTTGCTCAAGATCCTTACACAGCAACCGCCTTGAAGGATCGAACCCGTACTCTCCAAATTACAGGCATGCACTTTATCCATTCGGCTACATTGCTCCAAGGAAAGCACCTATGAGTTGTTAGTTCTGTAAAAGGTGATATGCTAATATCCTAATCATCAGTTACAATACAATACAAGGACAGTGTTATTCTCTATTCTGCCATTAGAGTAACCGTTTTCTTTAGTGATGTCATCCATGGTGCAGAGGCGGCGATCCCGGGTGGTCGAGGGGGACAAGACCCCACCTTTAACAGTGGGGGGACACAGTATACAGTTGTCCCCCACATTTTGAAGAAACACCAAAAAACGTTAAAAAAATTGTTTTCGCGCGTGACCCAGATCAGTTCAAAACTCCTTTTTTGACCATATCAGTTCAAAAGTGCCCCCCCACCTGTCAAACAAGATCGCCGCCTCTGTCAGGGTGCTATATAAATAATCTGCCAGACACAGTGCGGTAGCCATCCTGACTGTGTTTGGCGTATTCATTTACAGGACAGCTGTGAAAATATCCTCTTTCTTGTCAGCTTTTGTTCCATCTCAAGTTGGCACAGTCAAGATACTGTCAAGTCAGGCAGCTGTGATGTTACTTGGGGAAACCCCATCTGATAAACTCGAAGAATTGGGTTATCGTTGTTAATTGATGTCGTATAACATTGTCATGTCAACTTTATTACATTTTCAAGTGTTTGAGAAAATCGTAAAGTGGATCTGAATGAGATATTAATGTGGCAACGTTGACGGTAAGTGACGTTGAAACGACATTTTGAGTTAATGAAATGGTGCCTGGCTAAACTTTATGTCCAATTTAGAAGTTCAGTTAGGTTCTTGTTTAACCTGATCAGTCATTTATATAGCCCTAGAAATGATGTTCAGTGGTAAACGTGGTAACTGGATTTTCTTCTTCTGTGAACAACTCCTGTGACTTGACACAGCCTTAGTGAAGAAGCTGGTTCTCTGCTCTTGTAAAGAAGATGACCGGTTCTCTGGTATTGTTCAGAAGCTGGTTCCGTGCCCTTCTATGCCCTATTGCCCTTGTGAAGAAGCTGGTTCCCTGTTCTTGTGAAGAAGATGGTTCCTTGCTCTTTGTCATTTTGAAGAAGCTGGTTCTCTGCCCTTGCAAAGAAGCTGGTTCTCTGTCCCATAGCTGCTAATCATGGCTCAAAGACGCCAGATGAGTGCTAGTCATCTGAAATTCAGTTGCATTACCTCAATGTTCGTTTATTTACCATAAGCCTTTCCCATAACAATTTTGTCTTGAATTTGCACCTGCTTTCAAGCTGGTTCTAGTTCCTTGGCTGTTTTGTACAGAGGAAATGGCCATTAATATATACTGAAAGATAAACCGACTACCGTTGGACATGGTAGTCAACTGATTAGAGCACTTGCCTTGTAACACAGAGTGTATGGGTTCAAACCTCCTCTGAGACAGTTACTGTATAGGGACCTTCAGCAAGTCCTTCACTCACAGTTGCTCAGCGCCATCGATTGATGCTTGCGGTTATTAGAAAGTGTGGTGCTTAATAATAATAACCATCCTATAACTTTACCTGATATAAGTTGAGTGGTAGGCATAATAATAATAATAATAATAAATAATAAGTACCTCAGGGCAATTTAAAAAAAAATAAAATAAAATAATAATAATAATAATAATATTATTATTATTATTATTATTATTATTATTATTAAATAATATTAAAACCTTTGCCCAACCTAAACATACCGAAAGAACATTCCAGACGTCCACCCTTTTGTCTCTGGACATAGTTTTGACAGCCTGAGGGATTAATTCTAATTCTACATTGGGTGAAATAATTTTTAAGATAATTATAATAATGATAATAATATTGCTCATTGCAATTGCTCATTTTTTCTGTCTCTGGACAGGTTTTTATCACCTGGGGATCATATCTACCTTGGGGAGAAACATTAATAATAATAACAATAATAATAATAATAATAATAATAATTATAATAATAATAATAATAATAATAATAATAATAATAATAATAATAATAATAATAATAATAATAATAATAATAATAATAATAATAATAATAATAATAATAATAATAGCAGCTGTGCTTATCCTTCTTAGATTGTCATTGTGTCTGATCAGACTGACCTGTGACCTGTTTTGGATTACCTTTGACCTGTTTTGGATGACCTTTGACCTGTTTTGGACGACCTTTGACCTGTTTTGTATGACCTTTGACCTGTTTTGGAGTGTCACTGCATGATGTCTAGTGTATTTTTTATGATGGATGGTGCTAGATTATGATTTATCTTACCAGATACTCTGTGTGTGTGTTATAGGATGGCTATTGGGGATTTGGCCAACCCCATCCAGGTGGATGCAACCCATGTGACTGTGACTTAGGCGGAGCAGTAGATGGTCACTGTGGTCAAGCAGATGGTCAGTGCTTCTGTCGTCCGAACATCGTCGGAATTTCGTGTACGGAACCCGTTGCTGGCTTCTACTTTCCCAACTTGGATCACCTTCTTTACGAAGCAGAACTGGGAAAAGCGAGAGGGGTTAGGAATTCATGTATTTCTTTCAGTTTTAAGCATTTATATAGAACTACTAATTTTTGATAATGACTAGACAGCATTTATTGGTCTTGGGTAATTTAAAACTCTACTCCCCTGCATAATGACCATCACATTTGAAGGTACGTGGTAAGTTACCTGGTAAGTTACTGGTAAGTTACCTGGTAAGTTACCTGTTGAGTTACCTAGTAAGTTACCTGGTGAGCTATGTGCCCGCTCATTTTACTGCTGCCCCCTAGGGAGTGGAAGGCTGAGTCGACGTAGAGGGGGACTTGTGTGCATCGAACCGTATCTTTCAAGATCTTATGTTCTTCATGCAAGAGTATTACCATTCATCTATTCCCCCTCCCCAACGATATTTTCTAGGTCCCAAGGGATCATCTATATTTTGGGAGAAATTGATCATTGATTATAATTAAATTTAGTGGATTTTTGTGTTTTTTTAACAGAGGGCAGTCGTTGTGCCAATGAAACCAGAAAATGGAGCTACTGTTACATGGACAGGTCCAGGATTTATGAGAGCATTTGAAGAAGATATAATTGATTTTCAAATTGATGACATTCCACTGACACTGAATTACTCAATCGTCTTGAGATATGATACAACGGTCAGTTGCTTGTCTGATTAAACCATTATGTACTTACTTACGTTGTTTTAAACTACTTACTTGCACAGTTATAGTTTAACACTTTAATGATGAGACTAAAAGTGACTGGGACAGCTCGTCGTTAAAGTGTTAACTGGATTAAAAGCACGAATCTGCTGGTTTTGTTTAGATATGCATGATGCCACATGACAATATAATTATGTATATGAAATGTTAATACAGTATGATGATGGTAGTTATGAGCGATTGTAATGTTATATTACATTTCTTGATTGCTTACTTAGCAACTAATTATTCTTGTTCAAGTTCTTTGTCCCTTGGCAGGCTCAGATGTCCAGTGGCGCCACTCCTTTCGGTGCTGTGGGCTTCCAATTTCAGTTTACTATATCCATCCAACATCGACTCCAGCAGCATCCATCAAAGTCTTCCTCTCATTCTCGTTCCATCAATTCTTCTTCTCAGTAGGGAATCCCCTCTCAGTATGAGATCAATCCACTTCCTTTGTCTCTCTCTCTCTCTCTCTCTCTCTCTCTCTCTCTCTCTCTCTCTCTCTTCTATTACATGTTTCTAACTAATTTTCACAGTATCACTTCCCAAGATTAAAGTATGATTCTACAACTTTTATTTAGATACACAGTAGACAGCATAGCAGTCGGTACCGTAGAAGGCTGTGAAATATAAGCTTACTTGCACTAACAACAACTACAGCAAAGGAAATTTGAAAACCTCCACCCCAATAATTACTACTCTCATTGAATCATTTGTAAACTGTTTCAAATCGTGAAAAAATTTAATAAGTAAATAAGTAAGTATATTCTTTATTAACCAATTGCCAATCGCATTTTGGTGTACAGACATATAGATTTCACTTAATAAATAAATATTAATAAATTTATACATAAGTAACATGTAGTAATGCAATGCAGTTGATCAGGTAATATCATACTATGTTTCTTAATATTCATCATCACTGTTGTTGAAAAAGTGGAATGTTTTTGTGTTTTCCTGAAGTTGCCTACGAAATGGGATGACGTCAGGATGGTGCTTATCAGGCCGTTCCCAGTCGATCCCTATGGAGGATGTGCCAACGTTCGACCCAAGCACGACTACAAGCACGTTAGCATTTTACCAGGTAATTATTAGAAGAACCTTCTCCCATGATGAACATCAGTGCTTTAGTTACGAAATAATTCCATGTGAAGAAACTCCTTGTTATTGTTATTATTTATTATTATTGCTATTTATTAAGCTGTGCTATCTAATGACCAAGAACCAATCGATGGTGCTGAGCAATTGTGGGTGAAGGACTTGCTCAAGGACCTGTACAGTAACCATCTCAGAGGAGAGTCGAACTGTTATTCGTTGCATCACAAGGTGAGCAGCCACTGCATCACAGGATTCCTGTTGCTCCCCTGTTAGCTGTGGGTCATGAAAGCAACTGCCAGAAACTGTCCGAGAGAACTATACCTCAGCATACCACTTTTCTGAACCACCATTTCTTTTGAACCACCATTCCTTTTGTTCGTACACTATGCAGTTCACTACAGCTGTGTTTGATACAATACAACACAACTGCATTTGATACAATACAATACAACTGCATTTGATACAATACAATACAACTGCATTTGATACAATACAATACAACTGCATTTGATACAATACAATACAACTGCATTTGATACAATACAATACAACTGCTTTTGATATTGCCGTCCTTCCAAAGTTCATAATTGCACACACGACCATATGACAGAGCATTGATAGCATGGAGCATTTGTGAGTGAAGTTCTTGCTCAAGGTTCCTACACAGTAACAACTTCAGTGGAGGTTTAAACCCATACTCTCCATGTTACAAGCTGACTGCTCTAACCAATCGGCTACTGTGTCCCGTGTGTTCGCCATGTTCACCATTACATGTATACAGCCAGGTCACATATAAGTCTAATGCCTTTAGCATATAAATCATATAATAATTATTATTATGTCAGTGAAACACTGAAACTTCTGTTCTTTCAGGCACAAAGCATTTTATGTCCTCAACAACGACTTGCCTTGAAAGTGGAGTTCCTTATACTCTACGCATGAAATTAAGTAACTACAGAAATGGCGATCAGAATGCGAGCATTCTCATCGATTCAGTAAGAACATGATTTAGCTTCTACCCGTTTCTTTAAATTCCCAGTTTGAGACTCATTAATTTAAGCAGAAATTGGAACTTTTGCAACATGTATAATTGCTTAGCAGAGTAGTTGAATTGGCGGTAGCGGTAGTGAGCAAACGAACTGTAGTAATTATCACAGTATAACAACCACAGAGTTAGAGTATGATTCTGCAGCTTTAGTCTGTAGTATTCTATCGAATATAATCTTACCTGCACTAGTTACTACATATGAAAATTTAGAAACTCCAGCCAAACTAATGTGCTAATTTAGTCAGTTTTCAAAGTTTGAGAAAATTTAATGTAGAGTTTATTTTATAAATTATTTCCAACTAATACAAACATAGATGCCCACAGAAATTTGTGCTGAAGCGAGAAAACCATGGCCTGATGTGGGTTAAAATGGGTTCAATTCCACGAGGAGCTAGGGCCCATCATGTGTATGGATGCCCTTGATTGTCTTCAGCCCTCTTCGGTCCGAAAGTTGGCGGCACCATGAACCATGTGTCTCCAGAAGTTTCTATTCTATACTACTACAACTAGTCTTATTTATTACCTTACCTCATCATACCTTACTTAACTTTACTTATCTGAAGTTACATTCCTGGTGAGTATTTATTCCGGCACTGTTCTGAGACTCCCGCTATGTTTCCAACGTACCACTTATCGAGCTGATTTTGCTTGATTCTGCAGATTGTTCTTATACCGGATGTTGCAAGTATTTCTACTTCACTCTCTTCTGATCATGGTCGAGCCGCAGTTGAAGACTTCTTACGACGAAAATGTGTCAAGTACCAGTTGTCTGTGGCGCGTTCTTTGGTGCCAGAGCACTGTCTGCGGCACATTCGAAGCATGTCTGCGCTGATCTACGATGGAGCTGTTGGTCAGTCAAGTGCTAAGCTTGTCACCTGATAGCTGTACTTCATATGTAAAATGTGAGCGCTGTCTTGCATTATTAAAAGGCTACTTACCCACTTACTTATTCTGTAATGTAATGTCGTTTATGTGGTAATATGTATTTAATTTTATCACACACACGCACGCATGCAAGCACACACACCACACACACACCTACACACACACACACACCTACACACACACACACACACACACACGCCTACACATACACACACACACATACACACACACATGGTTCCTTTGTGCTTTGTTAGAAGGTTGCTTGGTGCTCTTGATACCAAGAAATGCAATATGTTAAGAGTGCTGAGCATGGTTGGGCCTTTCTGATGTATACATTAGGTCCAAATAAAGAATAATTTATGCAATAGTGTAGCAACTGGGGTGCTTGGCAGTGCAATAATTAGCACGTAGACTGTCAATCGAGAGGTCGGGTTCAAATCCCCTCCAGGGCAGAAATTTGTTACGAGATTTCTGTTCCAATTGCACCCCCTAGCCAACTCAGCTACGATGAGTACACTGGCCGTACAGTGACAGGACTGGCCACCCGCCCTCACATGCAGAGGCTAAGAAAATGAAGTTGCCAACGCTTCATACCCATGGCTGCCTCATGGCTAGCTTAAGGGATTGCTGTTCTTTTTCTTCTTCTTTTTCTTCTTCTTCATTTAGCAAAGGCTTTAGTTAGTTCTTGATTATTGGTAAACTTATTGTTAAGTGGATCATTCTTTTAGATTGCAGATGCCACCAAATCGGATCCACGAGTGACGTATGTCAGCCAATCGGTGGCCAGTGTCACTGTAAGGAAAACGTAATTGGACAGAGATGTGACCAATGTGCACCCGGTAGCCATAGTTTAGGACCAAATGGGTGTGAAGGTGAGTGGGTGCCTAGGCTATTAACATTAGTGTAACTTGATGTGGCACATTCTGCTAAAAGTACAATAGCACAAGTAGCAAGAGTGTTGCAAAACTGTAGGATTTGGTCAACTGAAATTGTTTCCACTTGACCAAACCATCAGAGTCTCCTGAGTGACTTTGTCCAACAGATTCAATGTCCAACATACCCAATGTCCAACAGATTCAATGTCCAACATATTCAATGTCCAACAGGTTCAATGTCCAGCCGATTCAATGTCCAACAGATTCAATGTCCAGCCGATTCAATGTCCAACAGATTCAATGTCCAACAGATTCAATGTCCAACATATTCAATGTCCAACATATTCAATGTCCAACAGATTCAATGTCCAACATATTCAATGTCCAACATATTCAATGTCCAACAGATTCAATTTCCAGCAGATTCAGTGTCCAACAGATTCAATTCAGATTCAACTCCATATTCAGTGATTGTTGTATTTCATAGTTCTAATATGTTAATTATGCAATATAAATGTCTCATTAACATCATTGTTCACTTAAAGGTGTCAAAGTGCCACTTGCACAGCTGCACTTAACCCAATAGGTTTGCAACCAGCAGTTGACTGGTATCCAGGGTCTATCATACTTCCTGGATTACATTAATTACTCAACATGAAGTGTGATTAGCAGTGACCTTCAGTTGCAGGTATCACACACTGCCACTTGCACAGTTTCACTTATGGTAACTGGCATCTCCAGGCACTATTGTGTTTCATTGAATACAGTAATTACACAAATTAAGTGTCTGATAAGTACTAATATTTGCTTATATGTCTAAAAATGCCACTTGTAGGATTGCCACTACTTTTTTTAGCAGGGGAGGGTTCGGTACTAGGAGAAAAATTGATGGGTATGGAACAGCAAGCCCCTAATGACTAAGGACCTGGAGGAGTGTCCTAAGCTCCTTCAGTGGGGTCTATAGCAGAGCCCTGGAAGCCAATGCATTTTGAATCATTCAGTATGAAATTGAGAACATTGCGGCTAATGTTTGTATAACTTTTCTAACCAGGGGTCTTGTACTTAGGTGAAAGCTCAGGAGGTCTGATACAGCTATTGTCAATGCCACAAATATCCTAAGAAGTGGGGCTTGAGGAGCGCCATAAGTCCCAAAGTGAGGTCTAGTACAGAGAGTTGTAAGCACATATTTCACTGAAATAAAACGGCCAAGAAATTAAATACAGAACAACGTCAGGAGTCACCACTCAAGTTGGGGTACACCTAAAAGATGTCATCGTATCCTAAGGTTTGTGGTTTTGGTCTCATTGGGGTTCAGATCCCAGGGCCTCCATGGCCAGGTATGCCCCAACCAGGTACTTCGCTGTGCTTTTATAACCATCATTATCAAGTTTACCTGCTTCATCATGATTTTCACTTTTATTCCATAATAATGTGAAACTGCTAATAATTCTGTACAATTTCTGTTCTTGAATAGCATGTGATTGTGATGTACTGGGATCACATGACATGTTATGTGACATTGCAACTGGCCAGTGCAACTGTATTGTTGACACCGTTGTTGGACAGAGGTGTGACCGTTGTCAGAAGGGAAGGTATAGGTTTCCTGAATGCCAGGAATGCCAGTGCAACAAGCGTGCTGATGAGTGCAACGATAGGACAGGGCGTTGCATTGGTTGCAGAGACAACTCTGAGGGACACAACTGTGAAAGGTTTGTGACTTCATTAGCTTTAACGTTTCCAGCTGCTTAACATGGCTGGAAAGTTTGACCTCTCTGTTGGGATGCTCAGTGCATTTTAACAGGAATATTCATCAAGGCACTGTTTATAAAATTCTTAGTGAAAATTCAGAATTTAGTAGATATTTAGGCAAAACTGGGTAAAATATTTTGTTAAATTATTTGATCATTGCACACTAAAATATCTTTAAATGTTTTTTTGTCTAACGGCTCCAATCTGATCCCTCAGCACCAGAAAATGGATTATGGAGAGAACTTATTAAAATCTTTGTCGTGATTTGATAAACCTTATTTTATCTAATTTAATGTTGTCTAATTTTCTAATCTCAAAAATAAACCACGAAATCTTATATTATAATTCTAACGTAATGATATCAGTTTGAAGTAGAACTAAAACTTCTCATATGTTTCCTCGATTTATAAAAATTCAGCATGCAGAAAGCCTGCCATTTGTGACTTTCTAGTTACATGAACTTTGTATACTACAGAAAAACATGCTGTTCTTACTGAACTCTAGCAAGACTTAGGCTAGCATATGCTACTGTTTTATGACGTACTCAAAATGTGTTATATTAGTTTCCTCAGTAGCTTCATTATGGTTGGTGTCACCCAGTGCGGTAAGTCATTTTGTCACCCCATGGACCTCCTCCCTTAGTCCCTTACCAGACCATACAGGATCCTTTGTAATTTTTTTTACTAATGGGCTTACGAAAATTGTTTCTGTTGTTATCTGTTATTGTTAATTTAAAAATAATAAATTTCTGCTGAAACTTTAAAAAAATTTGTTAGACAGTCATTTTGTCATTTTGGTGTCACCCCCTCTGAAGGTGTCACCCGGTGTGGCCCGCACCCCCTAGTAACACCATTGGATACAAACATACATATAGGCTAGCACATGCTACTTTTTATGAGATACTCAAAAGGTGCTACATATATATATTAATTGCCTAGATACAAAGGGACGTTTGATTGTACAGGTGTGCAGCTGGATATTTTGGGGATCCAGGAACTGTGGAAGGTTGCCAGCCTTGTCTTTGCCCTGGAGGGGAAGGCAGCGGAGTTCAACATGCTGATTCATGTCGGATGAACCCCTACACCAGGGAAGTCATATGTAACTGCCACCCTGGCTATACAGGTAAGAACTTCCTTAACATAAGAGAACATTTCATGAAACTCTGAAGAATTTGTAGATATTTGTTTATGCCATTGTAATAGTAATCATTTCTTTACACAGTGTCTTCATAGTTTTTAAGGATTCTTCACTTCAAGCAGCATCTTTATTTCGGTAAGGAATTTCTTTGTATGAAGTAAAACTCGTGAAGATGGTGGTAAGCTGTTTGTAGTTGGATATCATCGATGTATTTTGGATTCTTTGAAATTCAATAATTTTATGATGTTCTAGTAGTATCTAGTGTTTAATGACATCTTATGGCTCCTGGAACCTTTGAAGTCGCCCTCCTCCTTTATCCAGGCTTCGGACTGACTCCACCTGAAGATTTCACTGTAAACAATGGCCCTTTTAGATTGGCCTAGGTTTGAAACTGAGTTTCTTGAATATTTCTCAGGAAGGAACTGTGACCAGTGTGAAAGGAACCATTTCGGCCAACCAGTTCTTGTCGGAGGTACTTGTCAACAATGTAAATGCAATGATAACATTGATCCGGATGTTGCTGAGAGTTGCAATTCCGTCACAGGCGAATGCACCAGGTGTTTGTACAACACAGAAGGATTCCACTGCGAACGCTGCCAACTGGGTTACTACGGTGACGCAGTTAAGCGACATAACTGCAGAAGTGAGTATGATGGCATCACAAGTTTGTAATATGTTATGTAATCACTCTGTCTCATCTATTTCTGGCTGTAGATTTCTTGGCTCTGCTTTGCAGGGTGACCTGGTTGTTCCCCCAACCAGAACATCCGCAGTACAGCACAGAAGCTTTGCTATGGTTGGTCCAACTTTCTGGAATAGGTTACCTCGCATCTTACGACATGAGCTTCTCGGTCTTTCTTTACGTCTATTCCGTAAGCGCTTGAAAACCATTTTGTTCAATCTGGGTATTCCATCGTTAGGTCAAGAGCGCCTCCGATGAGTTTTTCTGGAAGAGTTACTATATAAATATGTGATTACGATTACATTACATTATGTATTGCTGTATATAATGTACAGATACTTACAATTACATGCATACCCTGCTGTCGTACGACCATAGGCTGCCCCTCTTATCTTACGGACTGATCTACTGGATATTGACCTGATTATGGCTTGGTTTTAGTGTGCCACTGGTTGATGCCTTGAGCATTAGACACCAGCGCAATAGAAGTTACTAATTACAATTACAGTACAAGGTCCTCCTTGAAGGACCAATCCAGCCTTGCCCTTCATTTTATTTGTGGGTTGCCATATCAGAGTTGAACTCAAAACTGGTTAGTGTGAGTGTTGTCTACTGAAATTACAACGTTAAGAAAGTGATGATAAAAACTAAAAAAGGTCATAAAAACTTAATGATGAAGAAAAAGGTCATAAACAAAGGCTCGAACGTGTATTTTACATGTTACAAGGCATGCACTATATAACCTTTTGTCTGCCATATCCCATTATAGAAGAGGTCATTCTTATGTGCTCTTTTTCTGACAGAATGCTTGTGTAGCATTCTTGGTAGCAACCGGTCAGCCATTCACTGCGACAGACTGACCGGTCAGTGTCCTTGCCTTCCACACGTCATTGGCCGAAAGTGCGACAAGTGCAGACCGCTCTACTGGAAGCTGGCCAGTGGTGTGGGATGTGAGCCGTGTGATTGCGATCCAACTGGTTCACTCTTTGCACAATGTAATGAGGTAAACCTTTATAGCTAATGTAAATAAGTAAATATTATAGTGACATAAACCTTTATAGTTACAGCGTAAATATGTAAATATTGTAATGACATAAACCTTTATAGCTACAGAGTAAATAAGTAAATACTGTAATGAGGCAAATCGTTACTCCAACATTTTTTAACTTGCAGTGTTTAACACTTTAACGGTGAGCATGTACTAAAATGTGTGGAAAACTAATCCCTCTCATCGTTAAAGGGTTAATGAATGCTAGGAGCAATTTTGCTAAGAAGGGGCATAATCCAGCAGTGTGATTAACTAAATTTTGCGAAGTAATAATAATTAACGACATAACTATTCATACATGGAATAATTATACTTTGTTTATTTGAATCAGCTTTAGGAGCCTGAGACTTTAAATGAAGGTGCTACATAAATTTGGGGTTACATTACAAGAAGTGATATTTGGCTTGGTTGTTGTAATTTCAGTTTGATGGTCAGTGTACTTGTATCTCCGGTAGAAGTGGAAGGGACTGCAGCCAATGTCCAGATTTCTACTGGGGAAGTCCAGCTGCGGGCAGTCACTGCACGCGTATGTATTCTGTTTACATAGATGGCAGCACTTCAGTAAAGATATTGCATGTATTCTTTATATTTAATAGCACTGCAACCAATGACATGCCTTTATATGTAGCACAAAGCAATTCTGGGTTAGGAGTTGTTCGAGGTCACAACAAGTAAATGTTATGGAGTCTCGAACGAGCACACAGTATGTTGCAAAGCAAGCCACAGAAACTTAAAGGATGTTATATGAAGTGACTTAATAGGTGCATACATACTTGCATAAATGCCGAGTGCATTAGAAACCGGCATTGTAGAAGTTGCTAATTATTAATAATAATATTAATACATACATACTTACATACAGGTAGTCACAATTATCTACCGTATCACTGAAAGGTGTCAGCCTTATATTAGGCCTACATTACATTACACGACATTACATGACATGACATTCTTTCTTCTTTCTTCTCTTCCATCAGTTTCCCGACGATGAGGCTCTTATGAAGTTTCTCCATAGTGTTCTGTCCCTGACAGTTTCGCGCACCATGGTTAAGTCCGTACCTTTGCTCTTCAAGTCTTCCTTGACATTGTCCATCCACATTACATTATATTACATTATTTGACATTAATTACATTATATTACATTACACGACATTGCATGACACGACATTACATTACATTACATTACAGTACTTGACATTACATTACAGTATATTACATTACTTTACATTAATTGACATTACTTGACATTTCATTAATTGACAAATTAGATTACATTACATTACTTTACATTACATTACTTGACATTACTTGGCATTTCATTAATTGACTTTAGATTACACTACATTACATTATATTACATTACATTACAGTATATTACATAGTCTTAAGGAATTTCTTGTTGTAACTCGTAATTGGTCTTGGTGCTGGTATTTCATGATTGCCACTGCATCAGGTTTCTTATTTTCCTAGCATGTGATTGCAACACGACCGGTTCGGTGGACCTACTCTGCGATCACAGGACGGGACAGTGCAGCTGTCGCGCTGGTGTCGTGGGACAGAAGTGCGATCAGTGCGCACCAAAGACAAGTGGTGTCCTTCCAAACTGCCTACCCTGTGGAGAATGTCTGGATCAGTGGACTTTGATATTACAGAATCTCACCTGTAAGTTTACATTCTACAGTAAATGTAAATGTACAAGTTGTTATACAGCGACCTTATGACCTCGACCCTGCTCATTTTTCAATGAATTGATTGGGTGAGATCCTTCACCACTACTGCCCATTTGTGTGGGCACCACGCCATTTAAGGTCAATGTATATATGGACCGTGCTAGCCGAGATTTACATTTCCATTTCTCCATCTCCATAATTTTTTCCATCTCCATTTCTCCATCTTCATTTCTCCATCTCCATAATTTTTTCCATTTCTGCACCTCCATAATTTTGTCCATCTTCATTTCTCCATTTCTTCATCTCCATAATTTTTTCCATCTTCATTTCTCCATCTCCATTTCTTCACTGTCTCTTATTCATCCTTCTCTTCCTTCATCCTCTTCTGTTTTACTTTCTCCTACCTCTCTTCACTTCCGTCTGCATCATCCTTCCTCTAATATATTGCCCGATTCATTTTAAGTCCATAAATTCTTTCGGTTTTGTGGTGTGCGGTGGGAAAAAATTTGACTAGGTAGTTCAAATGGCTTCACTTTCCTTATAATAACAATTGTAGCATTTTCTCTCTTTGTGTAGATGATTTGGAAAATGTCGTACAATCAGGATTCAACATTAGACAAGGCGAGATTCCTTTGGATTTGGATCAAGATCTAAGGAGAATTGAGGAGAAGCTAAATGAGACAAAAGCGTTCATCTCGTCGAAATTAGTAGGCCCACTTCATTGGAATGAAACAAGAGCCACTGTCTTTTTAATCAGGTATTTGTATTAACTTCTCTGCTTCAATTTTGGACTCTGAAAAGGATTTCTCAAAAGACTGCAGTGATTTATAAAATGATAAAAGTGCAGTACTTTGCTGTGGCTGAGCTGTAAATGAGTACACTGACCATACAAGCGGGACTTGTCCCTTAGGGACATCCTTTTATAACACTGAACTGGTAAACTCTTTGTTTTCTGTCACTGTTAGTCTGTGTGTTCTAATAAAAACGGATTTGATTGATTGATACACTGTTGGTGGGATGATCAGGTGGTGAGGTGGAGGAATGACCGCCCACCTTCGTATACGAAAACCAAGAAGAATTGGGTCATGAATGAAAAAATGAGGTCATTTACAGTGTCTCTTCTTCTCCATCTGCTTACATGGTTTGGCAACTGTTCCTTCTCTGTAACTGGACCTGCTGCATGGAACAGTCTTAGGGGAACGTTATTCTACCGGTAGTCTTTGCAGGTGGTTTTGTTGGTGGAAAACAACAAGCAACTGCAATGAAACACTGGATAGCCATAGACAAGTGCTGTAAGAGAAAAGTAGTTTCTGTGTTGTCTCCTGATATTTGGGCTAGGCGGTAGCCGAGGAGGTTAATCAATGCAAGACCATTATTATTATTATTATTATTATTATTATTATTATTAGTAGTAGTAGTAGTAGTAGTAGTAGTAGTAGTAGTAGTAGTAGTAGTAGTAGTAGTATTTTTATTTATTTATTTTTTATTGTTATGCATGCGTGTGCGCGCGCGTGTGTGTGTGTGTGTGTGTGAAGTAAGAGAGCGGATCAATAAATACATCAAGTGTAGATTTTGCTATTTAGTTTGTTTGAACTATTTACAAATGGAGCTACTTCATTTCTTATCAAAAGAATACATCTACCTTTATTATTATTATTATTATTATTATTTGAAATTCGCCATTTACGATCATCTACTGTTGTGTTTTTCAGGGATAATCTGACTGAGAGTGCGTTCATGGTCAGTGCTACCGATAGCCAGCTGAGAGGTGTACTAAGGCGCCTCAACATAGCTGGTCAGGAAATCGGAAATCTCAGCCAACGCAACTCACATCTGAAGCGGGAGATACTGAGACTCCGAGACAATGCCACACGAGTTAGCGAATTTGATCCAGCTGGTACTGCTTACAAACAGTCTAGTTTCTTGGCTATGCACCTTTTAAATTTGTACCTTAAATAGATTTCTTGTATTGCATTGTATTTTGTTAAATTGCTCCAGGAAGTTATAATACCATACTTTGCTGTTGAAGGCCTCTTTTAAAGAGGCCTTCAACAGGCTCTTTATTATAGTCTCTTGAATTGTAATCTAGTTTAGTGTTTATCGTTTTATTGCTTCATTTTTATGTGTTATTTATTTATTTCAGATATTTCTGTAGCGCCTCCTCAAGTCTACTACTACTCAGAGGCGCTCCCGACTACAGCATTGGTATACTGTGTCGGAGTTTTCACGCCGAAGCGCCACGAGCAATCGCGAGTGAAGGACTTGCCCAAGGTCCGTACGCAGCGGCTAGAGTGAGATTCGAACCTGCAACCCTCTGGTCACAAGGCGCCGAACTTACCACTGAGCCACCACGCCCCACAAGTGTATTTTATTGTTGTGTGCTGAACTGTGCCATATTGTGTCATGTTATGACATATTTTTATGTTGCTTTATATTGTAATATACTTCTGCTTAAAGAGGCCTTTAAGAGCAAGGTATGGTATAAATTCTTGGCCTTAAATACTTGATGGTACTTGATGTGATCTTTTACAAAGTGCTGTTTAACAGCAATAAGTTCAGAGCAAACCGGTGTCTGGTAAGCACATTTCTTTGCATTTATGTAGCCTCTCTGTCACCGTGTATTTATATAGCGCCTACTTAGAAACACGTTTTAGTGTGAATGAGTGTTTGTGTGAGTGTAGGTGTGTGTGTGTGTGTGTGAGTGTGTGTGTGTGTGTGTGTGTGTGTGTGTGTGTGTGTGTGTGTGTGTGTGTGTGTGTGTGTGTGTGTGTGTGTGTGTGTAGGTGTGTGTGTAGGTGTGTGTGTAGGTGTGTGTGTGTGTGTAGGTGTGTGTGTAGGTGTGTGTGTGTGTAGGTGTGTGTGTAGGTGTTGTATGTATCAATTTATCTGACACTATCACTGTCTGCTTGTCTGTCTGGGGTGTTCTGTGTATGTGTATGTTTTTCTCTCTGCCTGCCTCTCTGTCAGCGTGCCTCGATCTGTTTGTTTATCTGCCCATCCCACGTCTGTATTTGTAGCTTTATTCACCAAAAGTGATAGTGGACAGAAATCGATTAAATTTAACTAAGAAAAAGTGTCTGTCCAATCGTGGTTTGCTTTCAGTTTATATGACAATGTGCCTTTGTCTTAGGAGCTCATCAGAGCGTTAGAGAGAGTTTGTTTCGCTCAGCCCAGGCTCAGAGCAAGGTGGAAAGCGCCACTGACACGATACTTGATGTGGAGGTGGTCTGTCATCAGGTCGATGACCTCATCAACGAATTTCAGACCCAGTTTGATCTCCAGGTGGCAAAAAACGAAGTGTCTTTGAGACGAGTTAATGATACGTTCAGCGCCTTAAACCTCGATCTTACATACATCAACCAGGCGGTATGTACTCATCTAATGGTTCATTAAAGAACATACTTACTTAATACCCCTGAGTTGTTATGTTTGAGGACGTCATGTAGAGTTGGGTGGTTGGATGGATGGATGGATGGATGGATGGATGGATGGATGGATGGATGGATGGATGGATGGATGGATGGATGGATGGATGGATGGGTGGGTGGGTGGGTGGGTGGGTTTGGGTGGATATTGGTGGGTGGGGAATGGGTGGGTGGATGGGTGGATAGAAATGGATAGATGGATGAGGGAATGGATGGATCAACCCATTAATTGGTGGGTTTGGGTAGGGTGGGTTGGTGAGTGAGTGAGTGAGTGAGTGAGTGAGTGAGTGAGTGAGTGAGTGAGTGAGTGAGTGAGTGCAATGCTAGAGAATTTCATGTAGTATGTATTATTGTATCAAGCCAAAACATTTGTATAGTACCCTTGAAGTAAATACCCTTGAAGTGCTTCTCAAAAGCTATGTGTTTATTGATGAAACCTTAGTGTGTCTTCTAGGCTCCTTTCATGAATTAACCATAATTGAGAAATGGGGTTGAAATAGAAAGTGCAGAGTTAGCACCGGAGGGTAGAGAAAGTTGGAGGAACATGTGTTTTGCCAACTAAAAAAAGGCCAGATTTATATCAATTAGCCAATACCACACAGAACGTATGCACACTAGTTGCAAAAGTCCTTTTTAGGACAACCATCTTGCCTCAAATAGCCGCAGCCTTTTTCATATTATTCGCAAGATGGCGGCAGTTTATCTATACTGGACCATGGAACATGCGTGTAGATAAATACTTTAATGTTAGTTTGGCTGTTGCTACTGGCATAGGGTGCATTCAATTGTTTAAATTGTTCGTGGCAGGTTTGTGGTGGACGTGGCTCCCCCTGTGACGTTTTGTGTGGTGGTGGTGGATGTGGAAAATGTGGAGGAATGGTCAGCTGTCAGGATGGATCGGTCACGTTGGCTGCGGATGCTTATGATCTGACGCAAAGAGCTGATGCGTTGCTAAGGAATAAGATGAAAACTGAGGAGGAGGCAGCTGCAGAGGTAATCAGAAGCATCTATTGTTTCATTAGAATAGAATGGTCTTTAGTTATCAAAATTTAGAACAAAGAGAAACAGTTTTGAGGTTATGAATAGTCAAAATGATTTCGAAAACTGCGTGGACTTATGTATGTGCTCCCTTTTTTTACGCATCATTCTGCTCAGATGCTGTCTCCCAAAGCCGTTAACTTGCCGTATTGGTCAATTCATTGTACAAGAACTTGCAACAATTTACTGTGGCACTAAATACTCACTTTTCAGCATTGTCTCTTGCTATGCATGACCCCATCTACACGTTGAAATATAAAGCAGGACCTCTGATGACTTTGCATTAACAAATCCACACTGTAGTGATTCAGTCAGAAATAATAATACTATATTCGTGTTTATTGACAAGCTCACTGACAAACCACAGTAAGTAACATTGAAACATATGACATACAATTATCAAGATCTTATAGAACACACGTCTTGGCAGTCTGTTAGGCGCCCGCTCATTTTATAGCTGCCCCCTAGGGAGTAGAAGGCTGAGTCGACCTATAAAGGGACTTTACGGGTATCGAACCACGTCTTTCAAGATCTTACGTTCTTCGAGCAAGAGTGTTGCCATTCACTATCCCCCCCTTCCCATGTAACTCTAACATAACTCGTAACTACAGCAGAAAATACAATACCATCTTTGGGATCAAATCAAGATGACAAGGTTGCATTATAATGAGTTTATTTGCTATGGCGGAAATAATTTGGGATCAATGTTGCTAACCACTTTATGTAAGAATTTTTTCTATAATGAAGCATTTAATGAGTCCCTCTGATGTCTTAGGTGGGTGACTTGGAAGTTTTGTGTATGGAGGCAGATTCGAACACAAATTTTGCCTTGTCGAGAGTAGAAGATGCAAAGAATTCATCAGAACAACAGAGAAATGATCTACAGGAACTTCTCAGTGTTTTGACATTCTTCATCTCCGAGGAAAAGGCATTGCCAAGTGACGTACGAAAAGTGTGTCTGGCTAAGCCATCATGCTCATCATTGCTCATTCATGCTCATCATTGCTCATTCATGCTCATCATTGCTCATTCATTCATGCTCATCATTGCTCATTCATTCATGCTCATCATTGCTCATTCATTCGTGCTCATCATTGCTCATTCATTCGTGCTCATCATTGCTCATTAATTCATGCTCATATTTACTCATTCATGCTAATCTTTGCTCATTCATTTGTGCTCATTATTACTCATTCATTCGTGCTCATCATTGCTCATTTATTCATGCTCATATTTGCTCATTCATGCTCATATTTGCTCATTCATTTGTGCTCATTCACTCATGCTCATCATTGCTCATTCATTCGTGCCTATCATTGCTCATTCATTCGTGCTCATCATTGTTCATTCATTGGTGCTCATTCATAGTTCATTCATTCATGCTCATTCATTTAATTGTTCAGAGCATTGTATTCAATTTCAGTTTACTGTCAATTCCACTCATAAGCTTGTGAAGTACAAGTTCATGTTACAGTTTGCTATAGTAGTTCGTGGATGTCAACCGCTAAACCCAAAAGGAACAATACTGTTCCACTGGCAGGGTCGCCCCTTCTCGTTTCAGTGCAGAAATGCAAAAGGCGATGCTTGTGCAGTAGTGAATACAGATTTATGAATTATACATCATCTCTTAAAGATACCTGCTCAAAAGTTCTGGAACAAAGAGAGTTCTCTAACCAATCGGCTACCTAATGTATACCAAGTACCGTGTGTATGGTAAGGTAGATATATTATACATGTCTATATAGATATATATGGATCTACCTTACCTTATATAAGGTATATATATGTATACACACATATAATTATATATGAGGTATATATGGCCACTCTAAATGACTAAAAGTATAAATGACTCACTCTACCTTGTTTCTTGCAAACTTGAAAACTACTCTCTTTAGCCGTGGTTGGACTAGGAGCACTCCTGAGTAGATCACCTTAAAGGGGCGCTATATAAAAGCTCAATAATAATAATAATAATAATAATAATAATAATGTTATTAAATAAATAACTGTAAATAATGTTGAAGTCCCTGAGGGATCCTGTATACCTCGGGGCATAAAAAAAAAATAAATAAAAAATAAATAAAAAATAATAATAATAATAATAATAATAATATGTCTTACTGTAATTATGCCTATAGTTTTAGTGTTCATGTTATTTCCAGGTAGTAGCAGAAACTCTGCAACTGAAGATTCATGTGACACCAGAAAAGATGAATCGTCTTGTGCGACAGATTAACAAGATGCTCTACGGACTAAAGGATGTCGACAGAATCCTCAAACTGACAGCAGACAACATAACACATTCGAGAAAACTCCAGCAGTCTGCGGAAAGTGTTAGGCAAGTAGTTCAAGTCTTAGGCAAGTAGTTCAAGTCTTAGGCAAGTAGTTCAAGTCTTAGGCAAGTAGTTCAAGTCTTAGGCAAGTACTTCAAGTCTTAGGCAAGTACTTCAAGTCTTAGGCAAGTACTTCAAGTCTTAGGCAAGTACTTCAAGTCTTAGGCAAGTACTTCAAGTCTTAGGCAAGTACTTCAAGTCTTAGGCAAGTAGTTCAAGTCGTAGGCAAGTAGTTCTTGGTGCTGATCCAGGGAACCTGGTTTATGTTGCCAGAATAAACTGCATTTCAAGGCTGGTTTTGGTGTGGCTGGAAGAATGAGGCGCTATATAAATTGTGCATTACGTTAATGATTATGATGATAATGGTGTGATGAAGATAATGGCAATTGCATTGCCTTCGTGACGATGCTTCAAATGTGCTCTATTGAGTTTCTGATACATAAATATATACATATATACATACATACATACATGATGATGATGGTGACAATGATGATGACAGCGATGATGTGGATAACAATAATGATGATGATAAATATGATAATGGTGATGATGATGATGATGATGATGAGGAGAAGGATGATAATGACAATCGTGACTATGGTAGTGGTGATTATAAGATGAAGATGGTGGTAGTATGAACGGAAAAGTATATATCTACCTTACTGTAATAATATTATGCCTGATGATTTTGATGTTATGGTAATGATATTACAGTAATATTACTTATAGTATTAGAAATGATAATAATAGTAATATTAATAATAATAGTAAAAAATGGTAATAATTATAATAATAATATTCACATTGATAATTTTCTTTAAGTGGCACTGTTAGTGTTCAATTGCTTTACGTTAGAAGTAGATCTTTCTAAAGGTGCATCTCTTACTTGTATGTGATTTCTAGAAAAGAAGCAGAGAACAGTTTGAAGGTTATTCAGTCCATCCATCGAGACGTGAATTCCGCAGAATCTGCACAAAACAGAACTTCTCTGGTGCTGAGTGAACTACGAGTTGCTGTGACGAACGTAGAAACCAACTTACGCATGGTGAGAAGGACGAGGACTTTATACTTTACATTAAATTACAAGTGCTTTACTTTGCCTAGCAATTTGCTGGCTATCAGGTTGATCACTGAACACTACAGCAGTATTTTATATCATATTATTATAATTACTACTACTACTATTTCTATTATTATTATTATTATTTTTTTACCCGAGGTATATATGATCCCTCAGGTGCAAGATACTAATTAATGATGTTGACTCTGGAGTGGCCGTCCTGGTCAAGATTCGGGAGAACAAATGTGAAATTATTATTATTATTATTACTAGTATTATTTTATTATTATTATTTTTATTATTATTACTAAGTACTATTATTATTTTATCAGAATTATTAAGTTTTTATTATGTTTCATGGAACAAAACTGTTGTTCCCACATTTGAATCGGAAACACCACTCTTTTCTTGCCTTAAGAGCGCTCTAATCAGCCGTACTGGAGTTGGCAGCACCTCTGAGTAGTTCTCCTTGAAGAGGCGCTATATAAATGTCCGTAATGAATGAATGGATTCAACTGGCTGAGGTTCTGCAGTGTGCTATGTAAGTAGTTAGAAGCAAACACTTGTATGAACACAAAACATATATAGTGCACACATATACATAGATACATGCATATATAGACATATACATGTATATAGACACATGCGTCATACATACGTACACAGATACATGCATACATATACATACATATTACATACATAAATACAATGTTACCCATAGGCTACTTGCTAAGTTTACTTCTTTGCTTAGTATATTGATTATTGTTTGGTATATTCTTGAAATACGTATTTTTAATTATATATATAATTATTCAATATTAACGATTCATTTCAGATAGACGTTTGAAATGTTTACTGATTTCGAGATTTTTCTCATCTAGATTGAAAGTCAGAGGAGTAGCCAAGGGAGAATGGAAGAACTGAGGGAGCGACTAGGAAATGCGACTTCTCAGCTGGAGGCGTTAAGAAGAAGACAATCCGACAACAAGATTAAGACCGCTTTAGCAAAGGCAAAGACAAAGGAACTGGTCCGTCTGAATTCAAGAACTAAAAAGGCAGAGTACTCTAGTTTTAATTTAAAATACGGGGTTTCACCAAAACCCTACAGTTCCTTAATTACTTCAGAGCATTTGTTTATGGTAGCTCCTTTTCAAGACAACAACTCCTAATCATAGTTGGAAGTTCTCTTGATCCTTGACTGGATAAATAGGAGCAGTCCCTTATAAAGCTAGCTCTGAGGCAGACATGGGTATGAAGTATTAGCGACTTCATTTTCTTAGCGTTTGCATACGGGTGGTGGGTGGCCAGTCTTCTCTCTCACCGTCTCATCTTCCCACCAACAGAGTACAGTCAGTGTGCTCATTGTAGCTGAGTTGGCTATCGGGGTGCAGGTGGAGCTGAAATCTCGAACCAACTTTCTGCCATGGTGAGGTTTTGAACCCCAGACCTCTCGATTGGCAGTCCAGTACGCTAACCATTAAACCGATTGTAAAAGTATATATTTAGATTATATTACTTAATGCATATACAATATACATATATAATACGTACTACTATATATATATATATATATATATATATATATATATATATATATATATATATATATATATATATATGTGCATGTTATTTTTATACATAGCATGGTAAAGCAGCTTTCAATTTTATTACTTGTCTGTGCATTTGTCATTCAGACAGACTATAGGATTGCTAACTTACTCACTCACTTGCATACTTTATTATTACAGAAGTTGAAAGAAGTTCATGGAAAGTACAAAAGGGTTGTACAACAGCTGAACAACCGCTACAACCAAACAGTTGTTGCCAAAGCAAAAACAGCAACGCTTATGAGGAGATTAACCTACTTGCAGCAACTTGTCTCCAACATTACCAGTTAGTATGAAGAAACGTAAAGTTGGAATTGTCATCGTAATCGTCAGCTGAAGCATTAGTATGTGTGTTCCTCTGTGGGTGTTTCTGCGTGCGTGGGTGTGTGTGTTTGTGTGTGTAATTGTAATCAGTTGCTTGTATTGTGCCGATAGAGGTATGCGTATGTATGTGTAATTGTGTATGTGTATGTGTGCATGTGTATGCATGTGTATGTATGTGTGCATGTGTGTATACATGTGTATGTATGTGTATGTATGTGTGTGCATGTGTATGCATGTGTATGTATGTGTGTATGCATGTGTATGTATGTGTGTGTGCATGTGTGTGTGTGTCTGCATGTGTGTATGACTGTGTGCATGTGTATGCATGTGTATGAATGTGTGATGTATACTGCATGGGCATATTCAGTTACCCAACAGTCATGCCTGGGGTGGATCTGAGGAGTCACATAGTCAGTCACTAGTACCATAGCTGAGCAGAGGAACAATGGGACAATGGCCGTATTTCTTGATGACCTCTGGTAATTCCCAGTGCTTTGCCTCAGCTTGGAGTGGGAATTGTAGAAAAAAGACTTGGGGGTTGAACATTTCATCCGCATTTTGCAAACTGATATCAATGAAATTTCAAAGCAGCTGATTTCAACGCTAGCAGTTTTACAGGTCAGACTCGAAACAAAATCCATTACTTTGTTCAGAAAATCACACCACGGAAATGTCTTCTCTTTATCAGAGACTCAGAGTCAAATAATGCTAAATCACACTAGCACGACCGAAGCAGGGTTTGTTTTAACGTGCAATGAAGCACAAAATGTGCAGCGATAAATTGAAAAGTGCAGTGATGAAAGGCTGTTTGTGCAGTGAACTGTATTTCATAATAATTATTTATGATTTGTTATTATTGAACAAAACAAAATGTGACAATGATGGAAGAAAGCTCACATTATCTGCAAACAGCTGGCCATCAAGAATAGTCGCAACACAGAAGGCAGCAAACTTTTGCTACAACAGTCGTTACAGTCCAGATTGTAATAGGCTAAACCCAGTCAGCCTGTATTTGACCTGCAATACGTTACTCCGAAGTGGCACAGTAAATTTCTTACATGTATTGTGGACGCACATCGGCAGGATGTTCTTGCCCGACTGCTGAAATCCAGAGCTTTATCTTTGCGACTTGATGGTTCAGTGGACAAAACACAAGTCAGGGCCGTCTTAACTTAGGTGGAGGCCTCAGCGCACCGCCGCGGGGGAGGCCTTTAGGCACACTATTCGGCGGACAGTGGCGGCGATCTTGTTTGACAGGTGAGGGGGACATTTTTGAACTGAACTGGTCAAAAAAGAGTTTTGAACTGATCTGGTCAGAAAAGAGGTAAAAAATTTTATCGCCGTGAACTGATCTGGTGAAAAAAAGTTTAAAAAAGTTTTTCGCGCTCACGCGCGAACCAATTTTTTTTTACCTTTTTGGGGTTTCTTGAAAAAGTGGGGTCCGATGCATGGCGTATCCACCTCCACTGTTAAAGGTTGTTGTGAAAACACCACAAAATACATGCAGAATTTCTCTTTTAAAATATCATCAGCTGACCTCTGACCAGGGCCGCAAACAGTGGCAGACACCCAAAATAGACTCGCGCTCCGGCGCTCGTCATGTGCAGTGATAAATTTTCCTTAAAACAGACCCTGAACCGAAGAGGTTGGAAACGACCCCTGGGGTGTGCAATGAAGACTTAACTGGGGCGTCCTAAGAAAGACTATGGAGTTGAACCTCCACCCCCCGACAATTCCCACCCTGCCTCAGCTTCTGCGACGTTTCTGTGGCTACTTCTGTTTCTACTGCTTTCAGAAAAATATTTCCTCATGTGAGTAATTTTGCGATTGGGAAAGCTGCAATGATTGGACTGGAAAAGATATGGAAGGACAAGCATGTGAGCATAGATACAAAAAAAGGCTCGTGAGAGCCCTAGTCTTTCCAACGGTTCTGTATGGTTGTGAGTCGTGGACAATGACAAAGAACATGGAGAAAAAGGTCAACGCATGTGAAATGTGGATATGGAGAAAGATGTTGAGAATATCATGGACAGAGAAAAGGACGAACGAATCAATACGAGTGGAGATTGGTGTCGAGAATGAAGAGTCATTAAAACAAAAGGCGACAAGATTGAAGCTAGGATTCTTTGGTCATGTTATGTGATCTGATGGGCTAGAAAAGGAAATGATGTTGACTTGTGGTGAGGGGAAAAAAGACGGGGTCGACCAAGGAAGAAATGGATGGATGAGATTCACGATGTAACTGGCATGAATTTGGAAGAACTAAGGGACCTGACTTCGAATAGGAAGCAATGGAAAAGGTGTAGCATGACGATCGCTAGAGCTCCAGGAGTTGACAGCACAAGGTGACTCGGTGAGTAATTTCTATTTTTTTTTATATTTTACTGTAGAACTTGAAAATTCTGTGTCAACTAAGGAAACGGCTCTGGCAGGAGTCCTGTCGAAACTTGAGGAGCTTCGATCGCATATGTCTCATCTACTCAGGGATATTAGTAAAAAAGTAGAACGTTGTGTGACTCGGTAGCCAACTGGTTTGAGCGTTCACCTTTTATCACAGGGCTGGTAGTTCGAGACTCACCGAAGACGGTTACTGTGTAGGAACGTTGAGCAAGTCCTTCACACACAGTTTGCTCAGCACTGTTGACTGATATTTTGCCATTCCATAGTGGCACTTAATATATTATTCATAAGTGAAATATTTTATTTGTTACCATTTATGGTTTATTGTGGTTTTTAGACACAAACATTGAAATACCGTAGTCGGGTATTAAAGTTTGCTTAGGGACCTTCTTTTTTCGAATTGTTATGAAATGCTGTAAAGTTATCTTGCAAATCGTGAGCCATATAATTTAATGACGTTCTATTAAACCAGCTGACTAAGTAATTAGCGGTTATTTTGTATGATGTGTTTAATTGATAACAGGTGTGTTAAATGATTTTTAAGCATTTAATTTCTGCAATGTACTACGGAAGACTTTAGATCGAAAGTTGCATATGACTGTGCTCATTTGCATGTGACTGCTCAGTTGTGTATGATTGTGCTCAGTTGTATATGACTGTGCTCAGTTGCACATGACTGCTCAGATGCATATGACTGTGCTCAGTTGTATATGACTGTGCTCAGTTGCACATGACTGCTCAGTTGTATGTGACTGTGCTCAGTTGCACATGACTGCTCAGTTGCATATATTTGTGCTCAGTTGCATAAGATTGTGCTCCGATGCAGAGGACTGTACTGTGCTCAGTTGCACATGACTGTGCTCAGTTGCATATATTTGTGCTCAGTTGCATAAGATTGTGCTCAGATGCAGAGGACTGTACTTTGCTCAGTTGCATATGACTGCTCAGTTGCATATAACTGCTCACATAGTTCGAGAATTCGCATTTTACGAATTTTAAGAATTTTTAAAATTCACAAATTTTAACGAATTTTAAAACTGCAGTTTTAAAATTCGTAAAAATTCGTGAAATAATAAAATAATAGAATTCTTTGCTATGGCAACGAATTTTATTATTTCTTTACTTTTCAACTTTTTAAGCAAATAAATGTCAGTGTCATAGGCAATCAATCAATCAGCCGTAAAAGATAGCTAACTAGCAACACAGTAGTACTGATATTCAGTTACTGTTCTACTTGGAGTCTTGAACTTCGATTTCTATCATGTTGTGGTGTGTGACTGTGGGTGTCAGTCAGCAGAACCTGGGATTAAGATTACTAAAGGGATATGAAGCGGCAACGCGTCAGCCAACCAGAGCTCGTCTTTTCTGATTCATCGCAGGCGATGTTTGTGGCCATCTATTTTTAGAAAAGTGACATCCGGGTCTTTAGGAGGGAGGCGACTTGGCTCAGAGCAGAAGTAAACACTCTCGGAGTCGCTCTAGATTCTTTTAGCGATTTATTTATTAAGGATATAATTATGCGATTAAAGTAAATTATGGACAGTCTAAATAAATAAATAGTCTGAAACTAAGTAACAGACAGGATGCCAAAATCCTGCAGCTATTGATAAAAGTGTTTTTATTTAGTTAAGCCAGCTATAAGCGACCCATGTTTGACTAGCAAAGGTCCCGGATGTGAGCCACACACATAGTCTAGATAAAAGATCCTAGTAATCTTAATCTCAGGCAGAACGAAAAAACACTAGTGCCCCAGCTCCAGTGTATGACCAGTCAGTCACTAACACAACTTACAACCAAACATGGTTAAAAAGGGTTGGCAACGTCCACCGAGCTGTGTCTTCTACTTCATCGTCCACTGCTCCCACTCAACTCTGGTTTCTGTATTTTCGCAATGCAGATGCTCCAGAATTCGGGCAGAACAACCAACAAATTCCTTGTCACAAAAACAACACTGTATTTTTGGATTACCCTTTCCTTCTCCAAAATTACTACATACTTCCATGTTCTTTCATCTTTAAGAAATTAAATTTTAACTAAATTAACTCGTTACGTAATAAACTTTGATAGGGCCTATAATGAATTTTACATTAAATTCTAAGCAGAAGCTTAACACAACAAATCATGACGTCATCACATTTGTTGTTGTTGCTTACGCTGTTTTTCAAAACCCCACTGTCAATGTAAAAAGCTCAACAATGGCCCAACGAATTTTTACGAATTTTTAAATAGAGCAAATATTTGCGAATTTTTACGAATTTTAAAACCGAAAGTCACGAATTCTCTAACTATGACTGCTCAGTTGCATATGGCTGTGCTCACTGCTCACCCTCCACCCACAAATTGCACAATGCACCGGTTAGCCAGAATCTGTAAGTCTTGAGTGGCGATGACCTTGATTTCGTTGCAGAAGTTCAGAGGTCAAGTCGTCTGCTTATGCCTCGTGACGGTAACATGATCAAGTGTTCACTTCAAGCGAAGAAATTGTTTTTATGACGCTTGTTCACGGCTTAGAAATTTAACGAAGAACGTATAGGACTATGTAAGTGTGTCGGCCAACATATTTGAACGTTTATTTAGCGCTCTTTTCGTCTATTAAGAACCTCGACTGTCTTGCATAGGGTTTCCAGACGTCCGGCAAAAGGAGGACATGTCCTCGTTTTTGGCCTCATTTCCTCTGTCCGGCAGGCAAGGTTAAAAACCTGGAAAATGTCCGGCTTTTTGTATGTTTGTTGCATAGGGCTACTGGCTCCCGAAGGTGGCTCATTTCAGAGATGTAAAATCTCGGGCTAGCACGGTCCCAACACGGGGACCTTAAATGGTGTGGCACCCATTCAAACGGGCAAGCGGTGGTGAAGGATCTCACCCGATCAATTCATTAAAAAATGAGTAGGGTCGAGGCCATATACGGTCGCTATAGAAACTCGCGAACATTTACATTTACATTAGCTATTATTTTATGGCCATTTTTAATGACTTTACATGCATCTGTTGTTCCTAAGTTCTCCTAACTAACTTATTTACTTGTTAATTTTGTATCCAACTCTATTTTCCAGACGTTTCTAGTCCAATGTATCTATGGTCAAAGTGCTAATTTTATTTCCGGTTTCTCGGTTACTTGGAGACCCTCCGACTTCAGATTGAAACATTCAATGCGTCCTACTTTGTCCTCCTTTTCGGCTTTCTGTGTCCTCATTTGGCTGCCCGTGTATCTGGCAACCCTAGTCTTGCATATCTAAAAAGGCATAGGCGCCGACTTTTACTTTTGTCTATGGGTGCATAGGTCCTCCCTTCGCCTCCCCTTAGATAGGGCCTATAGGTGAGTTTTAGTGGATTTTCGGAGAAAGAAAAAAATTGTTTTCTTGTCAAGGGTTACGAGATTAGAAAAGTTATTGGAAATCGGTGACGTTCGGACGTTCCAGTGTTATTACTTATTTATTATTTGAATAATACATAAATAATTTATTTGTATACGGACTGTGACTGAGATCGTGCAGTGAATTGGGTATTTGTTTATTTATTTATTTACTCCGGATATTTCTATAGCGCCTCTCGAAGTCAACTACTACTCAGAGGCGCTCCCGACTACAGCATTTGATAGGCCTACTGTGCCGGAATTTTCACGCCGAAGCGCCACGAGCAATTGCGAGTGAAGGACTTGCCCAAGGTCCGTACGCAACGGCTAGAGTGGGATTCGAACCTGCAACCCTCCGGTCACAAGGCGCCGAACTTACCACTGAGCCACCACGCCCCACAATTTGTGTTGTAGTTGTAGGACCCTACGTCTCAAGTTGTGAGATGACTTTGGTGTAGAAAAGTGTGAATTACGGGTCCGAATTCTTCTGGGTGCGACGCACACACTGAACTTTCTGTCTGGGTGTATTCGCATCCAAGGCTCCCAAAGAATCGGCGCCTATGTAAAAAGGTGCATCTTTCATTAGGGGTTTTAAAATACCTGGTTTCAATGAAGTAAGTAAATATTTTTTCTTTAGTAACCAATTGCTAATGGCACTTAGATGTAGGCTACAAACATCTAATAAAACAAATAGAATCAGCCTACAGTTTACCAGTCTTGTTGTCCTCGAGACCAAGGTCTTGGTCTCGAGTGCACTCGAGTTCGTTTTTAAAAGTCTTGGTCTTGGTCTTGGTCTTGAGGTTCAAGGTCTTGGTCTTGGTCTTGGTCTTGAGGTTCAAGGTCTTGGTCTTGGTCTTGAGGTTCAAAGTCTTGGTCTTGGTTTTGCAAGACCAAGACCAAGACAAAACTCAAGGATTTTAATAATTTATCCAATAATTACTAATACAATTGCTTTAGTATTTACACGGCGTGAGTGAGGCTTCACTGTTGCTTTTGACATTTATTTTGACTTCCGCTTATTTACCACGGAATGATTTCAAAACAGACTCACAATTTGTACATTTACATCCGGTACTTGAAAACTGCTCTGTGTGCCAGTGAATTCAGCACTGTAGAACGTATTTTCACATGCAGAATTTTTATGAGGCCCCAAGGGTCACGTCTTGGTCAGAAAATTCTGAGCGAATTGGTTTTTTAAAATGCAACAGGCATATGGAATAAGATTTCGCACGAAGGACTTTTGTAAATACGAATTCGGAATTCTCTGCAGTCTACATTTAAAGTTATTTTGTTTGAATAAAATAAAAGATTCGTGTTTTAATTAAAATAGCGAGTAGTCAGACTTGACAATTTTTTTAGTAAGGAATAGAAATCTGGATATGGTTGTGATTTTGGGGTATTGTTCTCGGTTTTGGTCTTGAGTTTCAAAGTCTTGGTCTTGGTCTTGGTCTTGAGGTTCAAGGTCTTGGTCTTGGTCTTGGTCTTGAGGTTCAAGGTCTTGGTCTTGGTCTTGGTCTTGAGGTTCAAGGTCTTGGTCTTGGTCTTGGTCTTGAGGTTCAAGGTCTTGGTCTTGGTCTTGGTCTTGAGGTTTAAGGTCTTGACAACAAGACTGCAGTTTACTCGGCTGAAGGCGATAGAAACCTTTGCAGCCTACCTTCATAATGTAGGCCTGTCATTTTAGGACTTGCCCTAGGTTAAGGAGCTGTTGATGTAAACGGCCCAATGCATTTATGTATGCAAATGTCTAATAGCCTAAGGACAAGAAATTAAGCTGCAAACTCGCGAATTGCTGAAACGGTGAGAGGCTTTTAATGCTAGGCTTGCAACAAGCCAGTCTAGACTTATCTATGGGGGCTTATCGCTTTACATGCTCTTGGAGCGACATTCAATGATTTATGAGCTCTACGTGAAGAGCCGAGCAGAAGTGAGCACACATGTAGGCCTACACGTTGAAAACAACGTACAGCCGCATTGTTCAACACTTAGCGCTATCTTGTCGCACAGGTGAAGCTCCGTAGGCCTAATTACTGTCTTAAGTGTGAAGACATATACGGTTTCTGCCATCTGTTTAACAGGGCCAACGTTTCAACTGCGTTTCAGTTACAGTTTAAGGTTACAGAGGAGTGCTGGCGTTACAATGTTACAATCATGCAAAGACTACATATGGAAACTTCGATTACACGGTGAGTATACAAGCCAAAAGCATTTACATTTTTTATGACTAAGCTTTTACATCATGGAGCACAGTTTCACAGTGTTCCATATCTGTGTGTAAGAAGACCACATGTGGCTAGTGGAATATGTAGGGGCTTGTAACCTGGCTAGCACACACAATATAATTATGTGGGGGGGGAGTGGGACTCGTGTATAGCCCATATGGGTCCCGTCCTAATGCCCATGAAAATGCCGGAAGGTATAGGCCTATTTAGCCTATATGTTGGCCAAACGTTTGCCAACAATGTTGTGGCTGGGAACCCAGTGAGTATGCAAGGAATTTAAATTAATTGTTATTATTCATCATTATTAGGCCTTTTTGTTAAGCCCAACTGTCTAATGACCAAGTTTCAATTGATGGCGCGCTGCGATTGTGAGTAGAGGACTTGTTCAAGGTCCATATACACTACAGTAACTGTCTCCACAGAATATCAACCAACCTATCCAAGCTGTTGGGCATCAGTAGCATTCGTTTAAATACAAATCGGTCAGCGAAGATTCGGGTGTTTTAGACTGGTCGTATGAAAAGAATCCCAAACAGCAACGTTGGTCTACTGAAGGACTAATCGTCCCATATGTGACAACATTCTCATATTATGGGCTCTATTCGTTATCATATGGGGGACAGATGAGGCCCACATATGATGATATTCCCATGTGAGCTTCGTGCATTGCCATAATTTTAGGCGCTACCTAGGCCCTACGTCCTACGCATGACATTGCTCTTGGCAGTGATGTCCAACCTTTTTGACCCCGCGGGCCACCGAAACAGTTACTCTTGAAGCCGCTGGCCAGTGCCACACCAGTAAACTCAAAAGCAACTACTAAATTCCATTGAAAATTATTAACTGTATTAAAATTTATTATGGTAATAGGCCTAATTATGCAACAATGAGTAAATAATATCATGTAGGCCTATTTATGACATGCTTTATAATAGTTCAAAGACAAAGAGTATAGGCCTAATATCAATAAACGTTCAAGCATGTTTTAGTGAGATATTTGGCTTTGAATTGTGCATGCAATTATTTTTATTTGCGGTTGGTTTTCTGTTTCCACTCTATCCATGTTCTGTCGATTTCTTCTAAAAATTATCCAGAGATTTCTCCGACTCTCTCGCCAGAGGTCGCCATGCTACGTCGTCGAATTCCGTCGAATGCTGCCAGTCGCGGGCGATCGGCGACTTCCGGTTTCATACAGACGGAAGCGACAGTCGAATTTCGCCGGAAGTTGGCTCGCGAGGATTTCCGGTTGAGAGCGGAACTCATGCGACTGGAACGGGAAGAGGAAGAACAAAAGCAGGGCTACGATAAGCTGATACGGAGCCTCAAGGATACGATGAACCAGATCGAAACGAGGACTCTGCCACTGAAGGACATCGATCTGGTAACTAGACGCCGTCAGCATCCTTCTGATGTTGCGGACCCCGGTGGTTAAATACCGCCGGACGCCGTTACAGCTGATATCCGGTACCTCTGGCTTTAGATCCGTCACCTGTCTACTCTACACTAGTCTAGCCGAGAATAAAAGGATGCCTTGCGGTAAAATGAAAAGAACTAATAAATGTTCATCGATTTTTTAAATTTAAAAAACCGTTTTAATCCTGACATAATAATCAACAGTTTGTAATTAATGAACCGCCCTCGCTAAAAAATTACGTCAGAATGACGTCGTTAATTATTACAAATTTAAAAAAACAAAGCTATTAGTCATTATGACGTCATTATTGGACGATAGGAACTTTTATATTTCAACCAGTAATAACTAATTATGTTAGGATTAATACGGTTTTTAAATTTTAAAATTTAATAATTTTGACATCGATAAATATTTACTAGTTATTTTTCATATTACTCATAAGGGATCCTTTTTCCAGGACACAGCGTAAAAGATCTGCTACCTAACACTGGAGACCGTCGCCTAAAGGTGTCTTTGTCTATAGTTATCGACGTTATGCAATGCGTCAGGATCTCAGTTTTTTTTCGGACACAAAGTTGGTTTGTGCAGTTGACTTGTCTGGAGTGTACAGTGTAGTATGAATTTTTGTGAAGTCGAGTCAACTACATACAATTTCTTTCTAATATTAGAAATTTTACTTAGGCCTACCAACTGAATTACGATTTGACTGTTTGAGGAGGAGTGTGCAGTTGACTTTTGCGAGTGTTTCGGCATGTGTTTCATGCATTCATGTTTTATCGGAATAGTAAAATTTAATATCAGGTATAGGTCATAGATTCGCCAGATATGACTGGTTTTCACGTTTGCAAAAAAACTGGAGATCTACCACCTCTGGTTGAACAGTTGAAGCACTCGTTGCGGCAGCTGATCCGACCCCAGCGGTTTTCCAGATGGCCAAGACGTTTTAGTAGGCCCTACTTAAGGAAATCATGCCACGTGTACCCTATTTGATTAAGAAGGTGCCTTCCATTGATCTGCTATGGAGCAAAGCGTGTTGGGTGAGGGCTGCCACTGGCGTAAACTTGTCCAAAATATTGGCGGGAGGCATTTGGTTATTTTTTCTACACTTTGTGCATTAAGTGTACAGTCCGTCTCAATTATTGTGGGGGCACGTGCCCCGGCTCCCCCCCCAGAGTCTACGCCTATGAGGGCTGCCCAAGAATTTTAAGCTAAAATACACTCAATACGTGAAACTGAATAAAATTGAAAGATTTGGAAACCAAAAAAGCAAAGTTGAAAAAATGCCCTAAAAAATCTAGGAGAGACTGGGTTAAAGTTCATGGTAAATAAGCACGACTCTTTTTCAAGTTCGCTACCCATGGGCAGGTACAAACGTCCAGAAGCGCCACTCCTCTCAACGGTAAGCTTCTTCTTTCGGTCTACTGTATCCGTCCATCATCATCCAATCCAGCACTTTAGTCGAGGTCCTCCTCTCGTTCTCTTTCCCTCCATTCTTCCCTCCACCATAGTTCTCAAAAGGTATACTCTCCTCCCAGCATGTTACCGAACCACTTCCTCTGTCTCCCGATTATAATGTTGCCATCAAAGATTTTCTTATCCCATCTTTTGCAACATTTCTTCGTTTGTTTATCCTATATCCAACGAACCTTTCTGTCCTACGCCATACCCACATCTCAAACGCCTCCAACCTTCTAATGGTCCATGTTTCGGATCCTTATAACAGTACCGCGGGACGCGGTGGTGTAGTGGTATGTTCTGTGCCTTGTAACCGGAGGGTCGCAGGTTCGAATCTACTACCTCAAGCCACTGCGTAGCGACCTTGGACAAGTTGCTCACTCACAATTGTCTGTGAGGAAGGCGACGGGAAACCACCTCACTCATCTCATCCCCGGGTGGCGTAAAGCCAATGAACCTGCCTTCGGGCAGAAAACTCATCGTCATCATAACAGTACCACCACACTCCATAGTCCATGCAATTGTTTTGGCCATTCTTTTGGGCATGACAAAAGAACGGCAAACACAATGGCTTTCCTTTAAAACATATTTGCACTTGTATTCGTTTTTACTCTCAAACAAATATTATTCGATATTCCTTCGTAAGTAGGCCTACTATAATAAACTGTTATGTGAGCAAGACGCGATACCTTCCTGTTCGCCAGAGGGCTGCGCTCCAACTAGTCACAACGTTATTAGCCCTTTGATTATTGGTCCTTCTTTGCAAGGTAAGGTAGACCTAAGGTCGACATCAGCGACCCTAACAGCTACAAGATTTATGTAAACACAGGATATTACCAACAGAATTCTGATCTGCTAGGCGTCTGAAATCTTCGTTCAATCGCTAGTGTTATTCACCGCAGCTTATAAGGTAAGGTAAGGGTAACGAGCCTGGAACCGCTAGATGTCGTTAAGCATTGCAAACGACTTGTCCTTAGTAAATGTAAAAGGACACGTTTTTATAAGGCGACCGCATGGGTTCGACCCAGCTCATTTTTCAATGAATAGATCGAGTGAGATCTTTCACCAACGCTGCCCCTTTAAATGGGTGGCACGCTATTTAAGGCCCCCGTGTACGGACCATGATAGACACCTTTCAAAAGCTTCCAATTAACGTTATATAGCCTATCCCCAAAAATTTGCATTCAATTGCGCTTTGAAGCCTGCTGTTAAGGGAACTTAAAGTCGATGTCAGCACAGTGATGTCAGCGTCACTTTGTATCAGGGCTTTTACACGAAAGCGATTTCATTGACAATTAGTTATTTACGTTACTTTAATATCTCGCCATTCATGTGGTATCCCCCCATGCTATTTGAGTAATAGCTGCAGTGTTACCATTACATAGGCCAAGCTCCTCTCTCATTGCTATCATTTAGTCCTAGGCCTATAATACGCTATTATAACTGTTTGTGAACGAACGCTGGAAAAATACGGAGATTAGCCTACAATTCTTACACATCTTGTAGGCCTATTGTGTAAATGTAAATCACCGAAATTCTGCTTCAAAGAGACCACTTTATTGACCAGCGCCATATCAAATTCGAGAAACAGCTAGCCAGGTTATTTGGCCAGTTTCGGTACCAGGTAAGAGTACAGAAGGGTTAAGCCGAGAGGACAGCTTGTTGGTGAAATTGTTGGTGATGGTGGTCATGGGATCGTGCAGTAGCGGGAAAAGGAGCGGGTGACTTGAAAAGTTCGGTTTTCAGTTTTGAGTGGAATGCTGCAGGAGCGAGGGCAAGCGGGGAGTGCTGAGATTGATTGACAGGAAAGAGATAGACAGACACAGAGACAGAGGCAGACAGAGAGGCGATAGAGAGAAGAGAGAGAATATAAGAGAGAATATAGCGAAAGGGAGAGAGAGAAAAAGAGAGAGGAGGGAGGGAGGGAGACGGAGAGAGGGAGGGAGGGAGGGAGACGGAGAGAGGGAGGGGAGGGACGGAGGGTGGAACGGAGGAGAGGGACGGAGGGAGGGGAGGGGGAGGAGGGGACTGGAAGGGGAACGATAGAGAGGGAGAGGGAGAGAGCGAGCGAGCGCGAGAGAGAGAGCGAGAGAGAGAGCGAGAGATGGAGACAGACAGACAGACAGAAAGGGAGGGAGGGAAGGAGGGAGGTAGAGAGAGAGAGAGTAGGAGAGAGAGAGACAGACAGACAGACAGACAGACAGACAGACAGACAGACAGACAGAGAGATGAGCAAACTGGCTGAGATCTGTTGTTAGTTCGTTCCATGCAGAGAGCTTCTTAGATGATAGATTAAGTTAAGAGAGAGCGATAGAGAGAGATGAGAGAGAATAATAGCGAAAGGGAGCGAGAGAAAAAGAGAAAGAGGAGGGAGGTAGGGAGGGAGACGGAGAGAGAGGGAGGGAGGGAGAGGGAGAGGGAGGTTGCAGGATTTGAGAGAGGAGGAGACTGAGAAAGGTATAATGAAGTAGATATGGTTGATTGACTAATGAATAACCAGCGATCGTGAGAATGTTGAGAAAATTAAAAGGCGTTGTATCGTGATATACAATTTTATAATGAATACACTGAAGGACTTTAAGCCACTGAATTAATTTGGTGTCTGTACGGGCAGGAGCGTTCTGAACTTTTTGTAGACGTTGCATTTGCAGTCAGTTGGTGCTGCAGAAAAGGGAGTTGCAGCAGTCGAATAGGAGTCAACAATGGAGTTGGCTGTTGTACAAGCAGTCGTATAGTCAAGTATGGGGCGCAGTCGACGAAGGTTCCGAATATGCATGAAGCATGTAGGGGCGTGAGAACTCTGTGTACCATCCTCTTCTGTATAAATACAAGTAGTAAAGTGATCGGCGAAGATAAGGTTTTTGTCGAAGATCGTTCTCAGATAATCGTATACTAAATAGGTCTATTTGTTAGGGATCTAAATTGCTATAGGCCTACCATCCTCTATAAAAATACAGCTGTTCAATGAGCAATTACAACCACGGCAACCTACCGACGGTTTGTTATAATCGAGTATGGTGTTTCGAGTACAAATTATCGGGTTTCGAGTTGAAACTCGAGAGTATTGAGTCGAAGTTCTCGAGTACAGAGTTGAGAAATTGAAATTCTGAAGTATAGACTGTATCGGATTGAAACTTTAAAATATACATTGAAACTTTAATATATATATATATATATATATATATATATATATATAAGCATAATTCGAATAGCGCTCCGAAGTCTTCGAGTATGGAGCTAAATAACTCGAATATCGAATTTAAACATTAGTGAATACAGGGTTTAAATGCAGCGTGTCTTTGCAGGAAACCTACTTAACTCTAAGGTTAGGTCTGTTCTAAAGGCTATCTGCGTGTAACAATGGAGCATTGTCACTTTGACAATTCACCGCGGAACACAGATTGGTTAGAGCGCTCGCCTTGTGGCGCGGAAAGTACGGGAGCGAGACTCCTTAGAAAGCGACCATGAGCAAGTCCTTCACTCACAACGGCTCAACGCCATCGATTGATGCTTGGTCGCCTCTGAATAGATTCTGCTGCGAGGGGCGCTCTTATAAATTACTAGATATGATAGCATAAGATTAGATAGTAGTGCTTAATAAATGCACAGTAATAATCATGATAAATACTATTTGAAATCTCTTTGTACCCTGACGGCTGTTTGAACCCTCAACCTATCGGTCCACCACCCTAACCACTAGGCCGACGCTCACCCTTCCCCGTGTTGCAGAAAGGGAGACCCATATTCCCGCGCACATTCATCCCTTAGGATCGCAGATCTGGACTTTGTCAACCGGGTAGTAAACCTAAATAACCGTCGACGATTAATTGGGTGCGCCCTGCTTGGTATAAGAGTCTGTCGTCCGTCGGGGGGGGGGGGGGTGTGGGGTGAGGGTGGGGGTGGAGAGGCATATTTTCGTCAACAGCAGCCTCAGCAGCTGGATATGCGACGATTCATGATGCACTTGAGCCGAACGCCATTTAAGACCAAATAAGACCAACGAGGGATGTTGAACTCTCATGCCGCAGAGAAACCACAAAATCCACACACACACACACACACACACACACACACACACACACACACACACACACACACACACACACACACACACACACACACACACACACACACACACACACACACACACACACACACACACACACACACACACACACACACACACACACACACACACACACACACACACACACACACACACACACACACACACACACACACACACACACACACACACACACACACACACACACACACACACACACACACACACACACACACACACACACACACACACACACACACACACACACACACACACACACACACACACACACACACACACACACACACACACACACACACACACACACACACACACACACACACACACACACACACACACACACACACACATATATATATATATATATTCACAGATATGATGGCGGTATGTAGGACATTGGTTTGTGCATTGTGAGAGTTCAGCGTCACTTTATATATAATTCTACTGTATATATATATATATATATATATATATATATATATACAAACAAAGAGGAGAGGCTATATATACACATGTCTTTACAACGTGGCTAAATATGTATTTATCTGTTTAGCAAATACGCACTCGCATGCACACGCACGTACACGATATATAATATACATGTATATATATCAAGTATATATATATATACAGTATACAACAGGAGATGATATACATATAAAGGATGTTTGTGTATAAATATGTTGTGGCAGTATACAGGTCAGGCTACATACATATATCGTGTATACGTGCGTGTGTGCGTGTGTATTTGCTAAACAGATAAATAAATATTTAGCAGCGTTGTAAAAACACCCATCTACATGTATGTTGCCTTCGATATTATTTCCATATAAATGCCAAACATAGTTGACGTATATTCGTAGGCATTAATACTGCAATCTGTGAGAAGTGGTCACCGTTTAACGTTCCTTACATACCAAACGCAGACAACGTGGACGCACGTACTCAAAAGAGTTAGTAAGTCGAGGTAAGGTATAGTAAGATAGGGTAATCACTCACATTACACGTTCCTTACAACATTACATACATACATACATACATACATACATACATACATACATACATACATACATACATACATACATACATACATACAATACATACATACATACATACATACATACATACATACATACATACATACATACATACATACATACAATACATACATACATACATACATACATACATACAATACATACATACATACATACACACACACACACACACACACATACATACATACATACACACACATACATACGTACATAATCTCTCTCGTTAGCTAATGAACAGCGAAGTGACACCATTCTCTTTAACTATCTAATCATGGTCGTTGATTCTTGCTCTTAATAACATGTGCATACATTAATACATTTCTACACACGCAATTATACAGGTATTTGCATATTTATGACCGGGCATGAATAATCCATCGGTGTTGCGACGATAGCTGCCGGTAACAACAGTTCTTCAGAAACGCCCGTTGAGATTATTATTATTGTTGGCCTTTGCGTCACTTTCGTATTTTATGGATGAGCCACGATGCACGCTACGCTGGGTCGTCGTCATTTCCGGCGTATTACGCATCTTACTATGAACCGCAGTTGTTTGAATGTACGTCTTTTTCTCGATTCCTTTGTGTGCACTGAAGCTTGTCTTCTTAGGTCACATTGGGGTCGGTCACGCCTCAGTGGCCTTTAGTTTAGTTTGTCCTGGTGGACAGTTGTTCGAAGAGATGTGTTATGATGTGTGATAATGTCTCATCTAATCTGAGCTAATCCGATACTAAACCAATTTGATCCGATTCAGATTCAATCCTCTATGGTTCACTCTTATCTATCTAATCTTATCGGGATTCGGGAAACTGTTATAGCGCTGTGTTCACAGTGCATAAGGCATCACTCAGTGGTCGCTTATAGATGTAATTGTAAATGTAATTGTAATCATCATTTATTATTTATTAGTTAACAACTTCTATCGCGCGGGCGTCTAACTCAGTGCATCAACTGATGGCGCCCCAAACCCTAACGGCAATCAGGTCAACACCCAAGAGGTTGGTGGTGATCAACGAGGCCCTGTGCCTTTCACCGAAGTTTAATGGGACCAATGGGCATGTGGGAAATGTATGAGAACGTAAGTAGTCCTCCCTTTAAAAATCTCACGAGTTCAAAAGGTAACGTCGAAGAGATTAAAGGATCAATATCTTGTTACAAACGCGTAGTCGATGGCGCTACTGTTTGCAATAGTCTGTTTAACGACGCTATATTATCACAACTAAGGTGAAAGAAGCTGAAAATCTAATGTAAATGTAAACTAGGCCTAAATGTAATGTAAATACAATGTAGCCTAAATGTACACTTTTTCTATAGCAACCGTAGGCCGCTATGCAAATTTTCAATGAATTTATCGGGGAGATCATTCACCAACGCTGCCCGTTTGGATGGTTACAACCAGTAGCGTCACTAGGGTTAGTGTCATCCAGTGCGGTTGGTCATGGTGTCACCCTCCTGTACATGTAAGCTGGGCTTACGAAAAATGTTTTTGTCGTTATTTGTTATTGCTAATTTAAGAATAATAAATTTGTGCGGTAACTCTGCACACGCATTTTTAGACAGTCATTTTGGTGTCACCCCTCTGAAGGTGTCACCCGGTGCGGTCCGCACCCCGTAGTGACGCCACTGGGTGCAACGTCATTTAATTTCCCCATGCAAGGACCGTGCTGGTCCGCGATTTTGCGCGAAATTTTGAAACCGATTTTGAACCTACCTGCCTATTGTTTTCTTTTGGCTGAGCGCCTGTGAATGGGCTGGTTCCCGCACTTGGCTTTTTCAGCGCTGTAGAAATTTAAAGATTACGATTTAGATTACGAGATTCAAATCTCTGATATAGGCGCATTGAACGTAGATTAGCGTCGCCCTCCTCATTTATCAAGCTTTGGAACTGGCACCATTTCAAAACGCCAGTGTTGGGGTTCATTGCGGTCATCCGCTGACCAAATCAGACTGCCGAGGAGAGGGTCAACCACATTCCTGACAATCCTCTCCGATAATTACCCACCTCTCAATCAAAACGTTGACCCCCTATTTCCAAGAGCTAGGACTCAATGACGCTGCAAATAACTGGTTGGCGACCTAATTGGCCTAGCCTGCCCGGCGACGACCCACACAGGTGGTGGCTAAACCGCGCGGCGAAGGCGTCGGGCGTGTGCGTACGTAGGAGTTAGGCCGAGTGTCGCGGTCGCCTATATAAGCACAAGTGGCGGATGCATGAGCAGTGTGTACTACTACTGAACGTGTTTCGTTGACAGCGCGACGCTTCTGAATTCTCAACCATACACACCTGCAGCGTATTCGCAAACCGAGTGATTGGAACTTAGTCCCATTTACAACCGTTACAGGTGCGTTTTATTATCAGTCTATGACCGAGTTTTCTCTTTATCTGTAGTTTCTTCTATTTATTAATTTCTCGTTATTAAGAGAATGGAGAGAGGAAAGTGTAGAGGCTAGAGTGCTGGATTCTTAACCTCGAGGGTCGAGGGTTCTAATCCACACCAGGTCAAAAACACTGTTGAAGATCACTGCTTCACTTGCGCCGCCTAGCTAACTCAGATGTAAAATGAGTACACTGACGGTACGCTGTTGGTAGGAAGGTCAGGCGGAGAGGGTGAGGAGTGGCCACCCACCCATATATACCGAGACCAAGAAAAGAAGTTGTTAACACTTCATACTTGTGGATGCCATTCGGAGACATTTTTAACATCTACAGCTCTTCTTAGATATATTTTCTACGTTTAGTTTGTGTCGCCTGTGCTGCATGATATGTAATAAATCATTTACATATCTTATCAATGAAACTCTAAAGGCCGGTGACGGATTCTCAGGTCGACAGTGAACGTATCACCCCCCCCCCCCCAAATTAAGATGGCGGATTGATCTCTTCGCAATTGATTTTTTCTCGTTATCGTCCAGGTCCAACTTCGTCCCTAACCTGAGACCCAGAATTATCCCCTTTTTCTCTTTACCTGGCTCCGCCTCTTCGCTGTTAGTCATACAGAAATATAAAAATACCAGACTGAAGCCTGGTTTTGATTAAGCGCCTGTGTTTCAGCTGGGTCACACAACTTTTTGGAGCGCTTTAAGTATGCGGTGTACTCGGCTGGCAGTGCCTTTAATGGGAAAATACCAAAATCCCACAGAGGAAGTTTTTGAGAATTCCTCAATTTATTGCCCTACTTAGTCATATTCGACGAATTCAACGGGACCGTCAAAGGACTTGATGTTTCCTTACCACTTTTAAGAGACTGGTTTGCTATAGTCCAGTGGTTAGCGTGCGGGACTGTCAACCGAGAAGTAGGGGGTTCAAATCTCTTCAAGGGTATAAATTTGGTTTGAGATTTCTGCTCCACTAGCCAACTGCGCTACAACGAGTACACTGACCGTACACTGTCGGTGGGAAGATGAGACGGCGAGGGAGCGAACTGGCCACCCGTTCTCGTGTACCATTGCTGCTTCTCATACCCATGGTAGCCTCTGAGGTTAGCTCAAGGGACTGCTCTTTTCTTCTATATGAAAGATCCTGTATAGCACATTTAACATTATACTACACTGGAATACATTGTTTCGAGCTTTTTCTGCTACCTTGTAGTTCTACCTGCATCGGTTTATGCCTTTGTGCTTTTTATCAGCGGCGCATTAGAAGTCGTTGATTTGGAATAGAGTTTAGGATTAGATTAGGTTAGATTAAGAAAAAGAAGAGCGGTTCCTATACGCCAACCCAAGCATTGAATAACGGAGAGAGTACCAGCATAAGCTCCGGCGAGACAGACCGATTTTTGGTGCATGGCAGCATGGGGGACCCGCGCTGTAACAGTTGTTGCAAATTGGTGGCCCGCTGTGGGGCCCATGTGGCCCAGACTAGCAAGGCTGTTAACACAAGGCCGCACAGCATCCGTTTTCATCGCTTTGCTACATATTTACATTTATCTATACACATTATAGGCCTATGTGAATTTAAATGCACATAATTACGGTTATACGAGTCCGTACCGGCTAACTAAACGATTCCAGAGCTTATATTGTAATAAAACGAATCAGACATGCGCACGACGCTCAGAGGCCTACCATTTATTAGCTGTAGGCTTTTAAACACCCGAGATAACAAACCGTTTAATAAGCAGCCTTCCTACTAAAACAGATGCCTAGGGCGCGTATGCCACAGACGCATAATTGGCCCTTATTACGTATGTACATTCTCTACTTGTCATTGTTGGGGCATTTTTAAGCGTACAGCCTCTGCACACGACCTAATTCAAAAGCTGACACGATGCGTACAGGTTTATTTGCCCACGGTGTATATACGTATGACGTTGTGTACACACCGGAGCTTTCATTATAGCAGTATACTAGGGTCCTTGTCAAGCCAGTTCAATAGGCAGTTTATTCGAGCCGCGATCTACCACAAACCGTTTCATGCTAACTCGTTGAAAAATGAGCAGGGTTCTAAGTTTAACCAAACATGATTATAATAATGATCAAACTGTGCATATTGGCCTACTTAGAACGATCTTTCTCTTGAGATGACCCCGAAAGCAGTGACTGATTTGGACTTGGTGAGGCTCTAAGCTATATAAAGCATTGAAGCCCCCCCCGTTAAAAATTACACCATATGTAAGCCTGTGCCTTTTAATTATTTATTAGCAAGGCATTTAAAGAGAAAAATTCAAATTATTTTCAAATGAATGTATTTACGCAGGCGCGATGGAAGCCGTTTAAAAATGTTCTACATTAGGATATATATATATATATATATATATATATATATATATATATATATATATATATATATATATACATGTATATATATACAGTACATTTAAAAAAATTAAAAGCTCGCCTCATAAAAATTGTGAATTTTCAGAGGCCCTTGCGATACATAAATATTCAAATACGTAAGCTTATACCGTTTGTTTCGTTTTAGGGCTGGTATTGTCTGTCTGTCTGTCTGTGTCTGTCTGTCTGTCTGTCTGTCTGTCTGTCTGTCTGTCTGTCTGTCTGTCTGTCTGTCTGTCTGTCAAAATATCATTGAATTTATCCTAATATAATTATATTCGATCGCAAATTAGCTGACAGCTACTTGGAAGTGCAATATTGGAAAAAAATTACCGCACTTCTATATTAGGAAATATCATACTTTATTCGTCATTTTGTTCTATTTGTGCCCTAAATCCATGAGACACTGGGTTCGTACTCGGAGCCAGATTTCGAAGGTGACCTGTCGGTATCTCAGCGGTATCCAGTAACGCACCCAGGTGCACCTAACTAACGGGTCAAAGTCCTCGTACCTTCGCCCAAGGCACTCTGGGATAGGGTTACAACCCCTCTGTCCCTTTGGTCTCATCCCTCCGTTGTGCACGTTCTAAGAAGAGAGACACGAGGGTGGCTAAAGAGAAATGGAGCAAATAAGAGAAAGATAGGGGGATGAGATGAAGAGGAGGTAAAGGGGAAATGGGGACAGGAGGAGAAGGAGGAGGATTGAATGGTTAGTTACTGTTTATCGACGCTGTGTCATAGCAAATATTTTTAGCGTCCTCATCAGCCTTTATCCAGGCTTGGGACTGGTACCACTTCAGTACGGCAGCAGCGAAGTTCAGGAGGAGGAAGAGGAGGGGAAAGGAAAGAGGAAAGAGGATGGCCAAAACAGTTGACAGCGAGATGTTAACTGCGTGAATGGTAGCGCTAGTCATTGCAGAAACTCTTGACGGCGAATCTGGCTCCTTTCAAATATGCACGCCCTTCATAATGTTGGGCGGCGTTAGACCCTCGAAAATTTAGGCTCATAGAATAGGCCCTGGCATAGTAGACCAGTATGGCATAGTAGACTATTATAGCATAGTAGAACAAGGCTACATTTGTCCGTCTACCTACTCCTTCTTCACCTTATATAGACCTGTTTGGACGATGTTAGATTTTGTCAAGGTGTCTAAGCCTGCGCCGGAGTTGTTGGCATTCTTTATTTTCGAGTGCGAAGACCAGGTGACTCATGCTATCGTCTGAACAATAATTTGAAACGACTTTAAGTCATCAACTATTCAAAGGCCAAAGATCAAGCTATGTTGAGCCTCTAGTTCCCCTCAAGGACTTGCTTCAAATCCTGATTGCCAATCTGCGCGGACGCCTTGAGTGGCCTTTACAGCGTTATGATAGTGAAATGATGAACAATGTGCTTCTGTATAGGATGTTCCAGATGTGAGTCACTGCGAGCTTATTTAAGTTTAAGTCCGCTGATTTATGTAGTCTTCTGAACAATAGGTCATTGTTTTAGGCCGAATTTGATAGACACTGATGGGTGTTACGTGCCATCAGCTAATTGCCAGTTAGGTAATTTAATCTTTTGTTTTCACAATCCTAGTTAACTTATGACTTATTGTGAGTCCCTTAAAACGCCTAAATACGCCTATAAGAGCCTAAAAGCCCTAAACAGTCGAAAGCTGCATAAGAAGCCTAAGAGTTGTAGAGTGTCTATCTGTCAGAGACGAGAGGACATACAAAGAAGCCAAGTATTTGAACAGTCCTGTCATATAAGATAGGCCCTATGCCATGCGTATTTACAATTGTACAATGTACATCTCAGAAGAACCTTTCATATGAAGCAGAACATATTATTATATTGGTAAATATATTATATTGGTAGTCACAGGCAATTCGTAAAACCAGGGACTTTGTAAAATCCCTGAAATTTTTAGGCAATTTGTAAAATCCCTGATTCACTCAGGCACTTTACAAAATCCCTGAAAAAACCAGGGATTTTGTAAAATCCCTGAAATCAGACGATGAAAATTTGACAGATTGCCTGAAATGAAAATGACGAACATGATCGAAGTTTATCATGCAAACAAGCCCTATTTTCAAAGGTTTATCATTTTTAGATGGTATTTTATTCTAAGCTCAGTTCTCAAGTTGTAAACCAGGGATTCTGTAAAATGCCAGAAAGTTTATTATGCAAACAAGCCCTATTTTCAAAGGATTTTTAGATGGCATTTTATTTTAAGTTTAGTTCTCGAAAGCTACAGCAGTTTTTCTGTGTTCATACGACCTACTCGAATGACATCGATATTAATTGACAGATTAAGTTTAGAACTGACCTAACCAAAGGAAAACCAAAAATGAAATCGTGAATGCTGGGTATTAATTTATAGCAAGGGTACTCGTCTGACCGCAGTTAATCTCACCCAATCGGTAGATATTTCGGTCAACTTCTAATTGCTGCGACGGCACATCAAAGAATTATAAGGAAATAGACGATCAAAGTTCACTAGGCGCTGCAAGACAAATTGATGCAAATTTTTCAAAGAGAAAGTGAAGTTGTCGAGCAGTATTATTAATTAATTTGTGAGGTATCAACAACTTCAATTATCCTGCAACTTCAAAGTTCGCTGGGCGCTGCAAGACAAATAGGTGCAAATTTTTCAAAGGGAAGGTGAAGTTGTAAATCCGGTTCGACAACTTCACTTTCCCTTTTAAAAAATTAATCTGTCAATTAATAATTAATGTCAAGTGTAACAGCTGATGTAATTCTAGTTTGTCGTGTGAAAACAGAAGAACTGCTGTAACTTTAGAGAACTGAACTTAAAATATAATGGTCATATCATGTACAAAATAAAATTAATGTTAATCCTTTAAAAATAAAGTTTGTTTGCATGATGAAGTTCGATTATGTTCGTCATTTTCATTTCAGGCAATCTGTCAAATTTTCGTCGTCTGATTTCAGGGATTTTACAAAATCCCTGGTTTTTTCAGGGATTTTGTAAAGTGCCTGAGTGAATCGGGGATTTTACAAATTGCCTAAAAATTTCAGGGATTTTACAAAATCCCTGGTTTTACGAATTGCCTGTAACATATATATATATATATATATATATATATATATATATATATATATATATATTATATTATATCTATGTATATTGGTATGGTATTCAAATATATATTATTGTTATTGTAACCGAACATTTATATCGCGCCACTCAAAATCAGCAGCGCTCTCGACCCGCACCACTGCCAGCACCGTCAAAAAGAAAGGTTTTCAAGCGTCTACGGAACTGAAGAGGAGAGAGGGCAAGAAGCTCTTGGCGGAGGATTAGGAAAGACTGTTCCAGGCTGAAAGATCCACATGGGCAAAGCTCCTGGATTGGGCCGTGGAAGAGTGCATGTATATACGCGGAACAACCATAAGACCACGGGCCGAAGATCGCAAGGATGCCCTCTCGGGCAAAAAAGAAACAGGGGTGCAGAAATTCTTTAGTTATGACGGAGCAGATCCAGTAAAGCAGTTGCGCACGAAGGCGAGGGTTAGAGGCCTAGAAATCGTTGATCTTTGGCCTTTGAATGATTGATGATTTGAAGTCGTCTTGAAATTATTGTTAAGACGGTGGTATTAGTCACCGGCAGGTCTTCGCACTCGAAGATCAAGAATGCCAACAACTCCCGAGTGGTTTACAAAGACGTTATATAAATATTCATTGCACACACGTAGACACACGTACACACAAGCACACACACACACACACACACACATATATATATGTATATATATATACGTAAATATGCATGAAATAACAATTTGATTTGGTTTATAGATTCGTAATAAATAACTCGACGAAATGGCAAGCCGACCAAGAGGTTATGGACTGACCGCAGAGATCAAAGGAAAGGTAAACAATTGCTTTTCAAAGCATTCTATAATTGAACTAGACGTCACGCATCAGTGTTTCGAGACAGATTAGAGAAAGCCACTCCTCTTCTCTTTGGGCAATGTTAAGATCTTGAGAAAAGAGGGTAAGATGGAGATTGTTCATCATGGTGGGACATCTAGAGGGCTTAGTTTTCCCTTGCTGGTTCGTGGACAGGTCGCTAATATGTTTAGGATATCATTAAAATGCATAAGATATCATTAATATGCATTAGATATCATTAATATGCATCAGATATCACTGAATGAATAAGATATTATTAAGACGTATTGGATATCATGCATAGATATCCGATATCAATAGTATTTGCCTGTATAGGCCTACATTTATCTTCTGCTCTCAAACTACTGCATCCATTTCAGTCATGTGTCATATGTTCACGATACTTTAATTTTTTTTATAAAGTTAACCCCATTATCACTGCTCATTTATTTATTAAGAAGCCTAAATGATTTTTCATTCCCTAAGGATTATCTGTAACTCTGCTTATATCGTAATCATAAACTCCAAATTTCTGCAATGCCATTTGAAAGCTAAGCGCATAACACCTGCTTATTCTCGAGCGCTTATTAATATTAACTAATCATTATTCCTGCTCGTGTATTCTCCATTCGTTTGCTAATTCCTTTTCTGCTTTGTTTAAATATATAATTAAAATGATGCTGTTGCGGTTCCCCCATTTCTGTACCCAAACCGCACAGCTCTTCAATTAAGGGTTGTTTCAAGAGCGGGTTAACCCTGGCGATTCACGTCACCCGTTTCTAAATATTTACTACGAACGTGTTGAGTTGATTTATGCATGTCTCTGTCATCTCCCCTACAGTCGTCAATTTTTCATTCTAACACACCCCACCCCAGTTCTACTCCTGTCTAGGGTCTCTACCTAATCTCCCTTGCATCTGGCTAATTTCGGGTTCTTCGTACCCTCCTTTCATCCCGCCCTCTTCGCTTCCCCTCTGACCCTTTTGAGTTTTTAATTGGCGACTGGTTTCTGTCACTCGATTAGTTAAAGGGACAGTTCTGCCTGCCTGCCTGCCTGCATGCCTGCCTGCCTGCCTGCCTGCCTGCCTGCCTGCCTGCCTGCCTGCCTGGCTGCCTGCCTGCCCCTTTGGATTTTGACCTGGAAACGATTTTGACCCTACCTGCCTATCAATTTGTTTTGACTGAGCTCCTGTGAATTGAGATTACGATTATGTCTTATCTTAGCGCTATAGAAATCTTGAGATTACGATTATGTCTGTTGGTCCGTGTATCTGTTTCTCTGTCTGTATGTGTGTCTTTGTCCTTTTGAATTTGCTACAGTGTGTCTCTGTATGTTTGTCACAGATTGCCGCCAAGTACGAAGTGGAAAAGGAGCAGGAGGCTCGAGAGTGGATGGAAGCCGTTCTCGGTGAACCTATCGACGCAGTGAGTATCTTCATCTTCAACGTTATCACCATCTTCACCTTATGCATCATCTTCATTAATTTCATCATCGTCATCTTCATCATCTCCATCACCTTCATCATCATCTTCATCACCATCTTCATCATCTTCACTACCATCATCATCACCATTATCACCACGACCACCACCACCGCCACCGCCACCAGATGGTGATGAAGATGGCAATGAAGATGGTGACGAAGATGGTGGTGGTGGTGGTACCACCACCATCACCATCTTCATCACCATCTTCATCATTATCATCTTCATTATTTTCATCATCGTCCGCTAAGCAATTTGTATGCCCACATAATACTTATTATCCATACTCATATACAATATTTAATAATTATATAAGCATTTAAGTATAATTTCCTAAGTTAGGTGTCATTTGATTATATATACTTTAATTGGTACAGTACATGTATTTAGGATGCCAATTTTGTGACCTTGTACTTGTATATATATGCATATATACATATATATGCTTATATATGTAGATATAAAGTATATATATATATATATATATATTACAATTGATGGCCTTGTCCGTAACAGACCGGTCCATTCCATAATTTATGTGTCGCCCCTTGTGTGTAGGCCAATATGGCATTTCCTTTGACAAACGTTAGCCTCGAGTGCCGGACCTACAGGCTGTCTGTAGTCTGTTGATCACGTCACCACGTGTAGGTGCACACTCTACACGAAGGATATGTGAAGGCCGTGCAGGGCGTCTAAACTTTCGGGGCCTGCTTTAGAGTCAACGGCCGATGAAAAGGGGCTAACGACATCTGGGGTTCACTGGTTGCCTGGGCTAGTTTATTTAGTAATCTTGTTATCCGATCTCTTTGCAGCCGGGGTCCAATCGCAGAGCTCGATTTACTTCGCTAGAGGGAATTTTTAAGGATTTTTAAGGCCTAATCTTCATTTTTATTATTATGAGACATCCCAATGATTCCTCTGAAAATTCCCCACTGATCTGTTCAAGCTGATACAAAAGGGTAATCCTGGTAAGGGAACCCCAAGGATAGAGACAATGTCCAAATAGAAGAGGCATTTATTCCATGCATTTAACTTCTGGCCATTTCGCCTTCAAACAATGCCGCCAACTTGTCTAGGAAATGTTCCAGTTTCTGCAAGTATCGTTGAATTTGAGAGAAGGGAATAAGCTGGTTGTGTTTGACGGTAAAACATCCGAGGGTCAAGTAGTGTCTGAGGATGGGACATTTACCATCTGGGCAATCAGGAGACAGTTAGTGTGAGGGTATACTTGCAGACAGTTGTTTTGAATGTTACCCTGCGTTGTAAGACAGGAAGGAATTTTAATGTCGGCGGAATGTCAGTCTGTGGCAGAACAGTTGACAATGTCTGTACACAGAGCAGGCAGCCTGACAGCCGAAAAGAACGTCAGTGAGTGTATGGCTTGTGAAAGAGAATACACAGCTACATTCATGGCTGCGATTGAGCCAACGGCACTGTTGAATGAGCCAGTTAAGCAAGCCAGTTAAGCAAGCCAGTTAAACGAGCCAGTGACGCGGCGGTAGTCTGTTTAACGACACTGTTTGAATACAAGGATCATTAATACGACGCCCTCCTCCTTCATCCAGCCTTCGGACTGGCACTGTCTGGCAATAGTGGCATTGACGGAGTGCAGTGGCAGAGTTAGCCAACGATGATGAATCAGCATAAAGCCCTCAGGCTCAGAGCCACCGTAGAGATCTTTGCCAGATCTTTTGTGCCATCGACATTATTAACATAATTATTTGGTTTTGAAAACCCGTCTGCGCTCTGCACCCTTACGTCTGCACCCTGGGCGTCCGCTGTTTACCCCTGCCGGGTAGCTGCTAAACCCTGCCTTCAATTGTCACTGGGCGAACAATGAACAGAGGGGGACCCTCGTTTTGGTATACAAGCACAATGGAAACGACCCAGTGAGGAATAATAATCAGAGGTGGTGAGTGGCCAGGTGCAAAGAAAAGGCCAGGCTGCCAGAGGAACGAAAACTCCTCGTCTAGTGCAGAAGCAACTGAAAGAGCTCTCTCTGTTTGGACTACAGAAACCATAAAACACCTGCACCTAAATTAACAACGAAATCTTGAAAATAGTAAGCCCAAATGTGCAAGGTTGTTCGAAGGCTATACAGGCCTATATATTGTACATATATATGGACAAACACAGAGAGTGTTCTCAATATACATATATATATATATATATATATATATATACATACATATATGAACCGGGGCATATATACAATGCTATAGGCCTAATTTGAATTTTAAACAGAATGAAACTAATGGCCCTACACTATAATCGTTAGCTGTCACGCCCTGTACTGTTTAAATTATATGTTTGCTTCAATTTGCATGAGGATGTACACGGCCGTAACTAGGGGGTGCTTTGGGTGTACCCGAAATTAAAGCATGTAAAAATGAAATAATGTAAAATTTTTAACATCGAGGCTCTGGAATCGCTTAGTACTAACTGTTCTACAGTGTAATCTATAGGCCACCCGGACCCGCTATGAGAACTCACGATGCTTTTCTCCAACCCCTCAGTCGATTGACTCTGTAGCTTTTCGGATCGAGTTACCCCCCCCCCCCAATAAAATCCTGGCTACGCCTTGAGTATGTGTACCGTGATTGGTTCCATGTCGTATATAGCACAAATATATTGAATATGCCTGCTAAAATTTATAAAACTACGTCAAAATGCTTATATAATAAGAAGTATAAAATATACAGTACGGAGTTTTGGTAATTAACTTTTTGTGCTAATGATCCGTGGGAATGAAATGGCCGATGTTTTCCCAATTGTAGTCGGCTCCGCGACATGAACCTCTGGGACCTGATCGATTCCACGCAGCCCTGAAAGACGGAATCATTCTGTGCAAGTGAGTCTATTTCAGAGTTCCGTTCAAGGGATAGAGAGAGAGGCATGATGAACGGGGTAATGCTTGCATAGATAGAAACTAGTACAAACAGACAGACAGACAGACAGTACAAAGTTACAAACAGACAGACAGACAGACAGACAGACAGACAGACAGACAGTCACAGACTGTTTGCGACACGCCCTGTGACACAACAGACACAAACATATCGAGTCATGGTGGTGAATGATCATAGACATTCTGTCTGTCTGTCTCTGTCTGTCTGTCTGTCTGTCTATCTGTCTGCCTGTCTGCCTGGCTAGTTATCATTTGCCTGCCTTCTACTTATATCCTTTTTATCTGTCCTGTTAGTTAGGCTCCGTCTGTTCGTGTTTTATCGGCCTACGTCATTTCCTGCCCATACGTCACTAGCGTGTGAACGACTCGGGTCTTTGAAGTTCGACGATTCGACGATTTTTAAATTTAATCTTTCACGACACAAATCGAATCAAAGGGACCAAAAAAGAACAAAATGGCGTCGCCAGTAGATTACGTAAACTCTTGGTGCACGGTTATAAATCGCAGCTTAAGTGTGTTTATCAGACCATTGAGTTTTTATCCAAGAGCACTTGAGTGTGGAATACATATGTTTCTAGCGTCATCTGGCGAATGTAGCGGGCGTTTAGTGGCGCCACCTTTGGAATGTATATATGTAAAATATGGATGTTTCGTTCTCAGGCTTGCTGATAAGATCATGGGAAAAGTCCACCATAATACGTCGAAATTGGCCTTCAAGCAGATGGAAAACATTAACAACTTCCTCGTCGCCTGCGAAAAATACGGAATCGCCAAGACGGACCTTTTCCAAACGGTCGATCTTTTCGAAAATCAAAACCTCTGGCAAGTCGTGTTGGCCATCTTCGCCCTTGGAAGAAAGGTGAGCAACACATTCATCCTCATTCGTGCTTCACAGTAAACTCTTAAAAGTTGGATTAATTAAACTAAACGGTAATTACCGTAATACAGCAATGCGTAGATAATTAAAAGGAAATTAAATGTAATGTTTCATTTATTCATGTATTCCTGTTTAAAGAAAAGAAGTATCAGTGTGAATAGTTAAACATTCAGGTTATATTGAAACATTTCCTAGCCACTTAATATAGCGCATTTTTTCTTACAAAAGTGCTGTACCCATGACTTCGAGCCGCTCTGAACAAGTCGCTTTAAGACAGTTTGCAAATGTAGCATATATACTTCAAAAGCAATAGTATGATTGTACGTGCAGTGGAATACAGTTCCAGGATGACTAACGCTCCAACAGGCACGACTAGAACTAACATTTTGAGATAGCCATTGCAATTTTGATCAGTAGTCGGTTCCATGTTTAGTCGTTGCTATTTTTAGCAAGAGCCTATTTCGTCATTTCTATTTTTAGCAAGTGTCTGGTCTGTTTTTAGTCTTTGCTAGTTTTTGGAAGAGTCTGGTCTATTTTAGTCTTTGTTAGTTTTAGCAAGAGTCTGGTCTATTTTTAGTCGTTGCTATTTTTAGCAACAGTCTGGTCTATTTTTAGTCGTAACTTTTTATGAAGGGTCTAGTCTATTTCTAGTCTTTGCTATTTTTAACGAGCGTCTGGTCTATTTTTAGTTGTTGCTATTTTTAGCAAGACTCTTGTCTATTTTTAGTCGTTGCTGTTTTTAACAAGAGTCTGGTCTATTTTTAGGCGCAGGCCAATGGGTACGGCGGGCCGGCGTTGGGACCACGAGAGGCCCAGAAGAACACTCGTGAATTCTCGGAGGAAACGATGAAGGCTGGCAACACGGTGATCGGGCTTCAGATGGGAACAAACAAGCTGGCTTCTCAGAAGGGAATGACGTTTGGCGGACAACGACATATCGCCGACATCGGGGTGGACGAGGCAAGCAAGGAGGGACAGGCGGTCATAGGACTACAGATGGGCAGCAACCAGGGAGCCAACCAGGCTGGCCTCAACTTCGGAAAGTCCCGCGGAATCATGGGACCCGACAAGTGAACAATCGACTCCGAAACAAACCCCCAATAAGACATTCACTGAAGAAAATGACTAAAAAACGACAAAAACCCTTTGAACAAAATACTTAAACTAAACAGACCTACACTGGAGAAAGTCAGTCACTAACAAAATAACCACATACAATTTGAACGAACTATACTTCGTCCAAAGCGACCTTCACTGGAAAAAATCATTAAAAAATTGCCACACTTTTGAACGAACTACTTGAACCTTGGATACCTTCACTAGAGAAAACCACTCAAAAATGAGCACACACTTTTTGAATAAACCATTTCTCCAATAACCAAAGGACCACCAGGCAGTTTAATAAAACAAAGTCGCAAAAAGTAATTTAAACCGACCTTGTCTTGACCATTTTCCAAAAGTCACGTTACTTTTCTTGCAATTTTAAAGAAACGATAGTTGAAAATGGCGGATCCTCCAAGGCTTGCCTCGTAGTCAAAAGCTTATTGTGGTTAGCAGACATCGTCTTTAGAAATTGCAACCGTTGAAAATCGCTTTCATTTCAAAGTAACCGATAACTGGTTATATTTCTCATTTAGACAAACAGTCATGGAAATGTTAGTGGACGATTTTTAACAAGTCCAGATCCGTGAAGTAGTTTTTTTAAAACTTTCCAATAATTAATATACCTTCATGTCTAAATAACCTTTTAATTAAGTCTTTTTGACCTTTTTGTTTCGTATTTAGCCCAAGTAGGTTTAGGTTGCGATTTAGGAGTGCCTTACAGACCAACCATTTTGTTGAAATCCGTATACATCTGAATGAAACGTTCAGTGGTTTTGGAATCGCGTATATTATTTATAAAATTGGGCATGATCGCATCATTTTTGCAGGAATCGATTCGTCACGCATGACTGCAGTTGTGTTCACATTTATGTTTAAATAATTTATTTTGCAAAAAGTCACTAGACTATCTCTTCAATCATGAAACCGATTTAGTGGGCAGTGTGTGTATGGGTGTTTGACGGAAAGAGGAACTGGGTTGTAGGCGGTAGATTTCAGCTTCAATCTTCTTGCAATGGTGTTATCTAAAATTTGATTTATACAGTATTAAAGTTGAGACTAAAACAGTTCTTGGTTTACTTAATAATGTCCTGTTTAGGGGCCGTCCATATATTACGTACGCAAAGAGGGGGTGAGGGGGTCGGATTTTGGCGATTTTGCGGACGGGTGCGGACGGGGGGGAGGGGGGGTCAAAATGTGTACGTACGCAAAATAAATTTCTAATTATGACGTCAACATTAGCCTATTTATAACTCTGTATTGTCCTATAGTCGTCCGATGGCATTTTATTACATTATATAAAAGCCATGTGCAGTTATTCTCTGCTGTGAACGAGACACCTATAATTTGTCTATATTGGCCCTCACTCATCCTTCAATCTGGCCTAAAGTTCAGAGAGACACTTTCTGCGGCTGGTCTTCTCGGGGGGGGGGGTATGCGTCAAGCGTACGTACGCAGGGGTGGGGGGTGGGGAAGAAAGTACGCTTGCGGACAGGGGGATCCAATTTTCCCGAATTTTTGCGTACGTAATATATGGACGGCCCCTTACGTTAAATTCCATATTGACTGGCGTTTAATTAGGCCTATAGTTCATATTCATAATATAATCGTAATCTCGAAAGCTAAGCGCAGGGCACCAGCTTGTTCACTGGCGTTGCGTCGAGTCCGAGGCGTACGGATGTGTTTTGCCTAATTCGTTTAGTACCCATGACGATGTACCGTCTACAACATTGGCGTAGGCCCTACACCAGTAAAAATTGTTATCTGAGATTTAAAAAGCGTCACTTCAGGAAAAAATAATGAGCGGCGCTCATTTGCTGTACAACGAATTAAGTTGCGTTAACAGTAACACTTTCCAGCTATAGTTACTGTGGCTCATAGTCTGCAGGTAGTTGTTCATCCAGTCATTCATTTATGTAGCGCAATTTATAAATGTCTAATCTGAGGCGCTCCCACCCCAGCGCCGGCGAAATTGAACGGTCTTAAAGAGAGTTACAATAACTGTTTCTTTACGGTTTCGTAATATTCCTGCAGGCATATGCGTAGCTACACGGAGGCCTCCTCTTGGTTTTGTGAATTTTAAAATTCTCCATGGGTTATAGCCCTGCGTTCTGAAGTCCACCCCAGGAGAGGTGGATTTTGCCTCCTCTTGATTTGTGTCTTTAGTCTCCGAGAAGAAAGTCCGAGAAGTGTTAATGACTAAAAAAGGTCATAGACTTTTTGGTGACGAAATTTACTTTTGGTGACGAGTCAAAACCAAACCTAAATCAGGTAAAGATCCAGATCACTCTACACAACAGAAAAAGGAACCGCATTCTGGATCGTGAATCTCTTTGCAGCCTGCCATCGGCTGATGTTGATTGCATGAAATAATTGTGCTATAGAACTTTAAATCTTAAAATTAGTCTCCAACTTCTGTGCTGATTCGTATCATCTGCGATCTGTTAGGTTCCCAATGCGTCAGCGCATCGGTAAAAACATAACTTGATTGATTGATTGATTGATTCAAAAAGCGACTTGTATTCATGTAAGCATCCGGAAAGATATTAACACAGGCTGTATAAGGTTTTAGAAAGCGCTGTGTAAAATGCGTATTCCGCACCAGACACACACACACACACGCACGCACGCACGCACGCACGCACGCACACACACACACACACACACACATAAACACACACACACACACACACACACACACACACACACACACACACACACACACACACACACACACACACACACACACAAAAACACTTTGACGCTTAATGGCGAACACCTTTCAATGCTTTTGGCATTACCTGCAGGCAGGGGCGTAGACAGACTTCAATTCAAGAGGAGGCAACTACTGCTTGTCTAAACTTTTATGCAGTGGCGGCGATCTTGTTTCAGAGGTGAGGGGGAAATTTTTCAGCGTCCGAAGGGCGGTCGCAAAAACATCTGAGAATTTCAGAATTTTGCTCTGAGAATTTCTAAAATGACAAAGAGCATGGAGAAAAAGGTCAACGCATGTGAAATGTGGATATGGAGAAAGATGTTGAGAATATCATGGACAGAGAAAAGGACGAACGAATCAATACGAGTGGAGATTGGTGTCGAGAATGAAGAGTCGTTAAAACAAAAGGCGACAAGATCGAAGCTAGGATTCTTTGGTCATGTTATGCGATCTGATGGGCTAGAAAAGGAAATGATGTTGGCCTGTGGTGAGGGGAAAAAAAGACGGGGTCGACCAAGGAAGAAATGGATGGATGAGATTCACGATGTAACTGGCATGAACCTGGAAGAACTAAGGGACCTGACTTCGAATAGGAAGCAATGGACAATGTTTATCATGACGATCGCTAGAGCTCCAAGAGTTGACAGCACAAGGTGACAAGGTGTTTGACTCGCCATCGGTTGACGCTTTGTGCAGTAGACACAGGCGCAATAGAAGTTATTAATTACAATTACAAGTCAGTGGTGGCATGGTCCTGCACCAAGACGGATGTCATCCGTGCATTTATTATGCGCCACTATATATAATGACAAAGCATCAGTCGATGGTGCTGCACAATAATTGTGAACGAAAGGACTTGCCCAAAGTCCAAACTCAAATGTGTAGCCGTCTCAGGAGAGACTGAAATCCGCATACTCTGCAGTGTAGTTTCAGTGTTAGCGATACCTTACGACTGATAATGACTCACAGGACAGTTCACTTCCCCCTCCTCCTTTTTCCAGGCTTGGGCCCTGCTAGCATGTCCATATGAAGCCCATAGAGCAGTGGTTCTTAACCTTTTTTGGCACACGACACACCAAAACAGGCAACGAAATTAGGCGACACACCATGCAATCGTCGAACGTGAATATTGTGAAAAATGTTAAAGCTAAACTAGTTATTTAATTAAAATGCTTAAATGTTAAAATTTTTAATAATGAAAATGTTCATATTGGATCCTTTCTAGTTTATACGTTAACTTAGGAACAGTTAATGGGATTTTTGCTCCTGGATTTTTCTCCGGATCATAAAGCGAGGATCCACAATATTTCAAGTAGTCATTGTTCCACTTGCGCACAACAGATTTCTTCTTTTTCATGTTTTTCTTGGTTGGTTAACTAAAACTATAGCAGCATAGTTTTTGTATTTACTACTGTTGGTGCAAGAATCCGTTTCATTGCTACCAAAATCTGATTTCGCATCATCAGTTGTAGATTCGCAAAATTTTTCGTTTGCTTTTGATAAATTTATCCATTTCGATTGTACGGTAATGGGTAAAAGTTTACATCGGGGCGGTCGCAAACCTGGACACTGTACAAGCATATTATCTTACATTATGTGTATAAGGTAAACATTATGGTCGACTCTGATTGCGATATAACAGAATGGATAAATAGGGTACCACAAATTCTCACAGCCTACGTCCGCTACAGTAAGTGTAATGCAAGAATGACGGAGGTAGGCTGTGAGAATTCGCTACACACCAATTTTTCGCGACACACCAACGACACACCATGTTCACGCGACACACCGCCCGTCGATTCGCGACACACTAGTGTGTCGCGACACACCGGTTAAGAACCACTGCCATAGAGGACCCACATTCCTTTATGCCATTATGGGACCCGAATAGAGCCCCTAAGAGATCCAGCCAATGCCCATGGAAACGCTCGCAGGTGGACTGGCATTACCTGACACTATTGTTTATCTTTGTCTGGTCATACCTAAATCAAGAACTGTTCTTGGTGAACAAACTTTTTCGGTTGCTGTATACCTACTTTTTGTAACTCTCTCCCTGTGTCTGTGCTTTCTGCTCAGTTGCTTTTTGTCATTTCGTTCTCAACTTAAAATTTACCTCTTTCAAATTGCTTATCCACCATAGGCTATATGTATACTGATCTTCTGGATACTGACCTGCATGATTATGGTTTGGTTTTGGTGTACCATCGGTTGATGCCTTGTACATTAGACACCGGCGCAATAGAAGTTACTAATTACAATTACAATTATTGGCACTGTGGATATAGATTAAGTGGACCGTGGGAATAGGCCCTAGATGGCGTGGGAACGTCTGACAAAATGGCGACGTACAGAACTGACGGGATTCGCATCTGCTTGTCGAGGTGCCTCGATTATTTGATTGCATTGACAATGGCAATTCGATTGATTGAATTGCTCTCGCCGTATTTACCCAATTTACATCGACACCATTTGGTAAGTAGGTTAATCGAACTGCATAAACCGATTTTTTAGCGCAGGAACTTAGAGGCATCAGGCATAATTATTCACGTAACGAAACAATTGCGTCAAACGAACACTTTATGCACAACGATTCAGGAAGTTGAGATTTTGATTAAAGTTTCGCTATGTCCCAAATGGGTATACCCTATGCTAATGCCCCGTGATATTTGTGACAGTATTGCTGCCCCATTTCAGATTTGACTGGCCATAGGAATCTTCGTTCCGCTGCTAGGGGTGAACTGGTTTTACTTTTTGCACGCACCTCGACAATTCAGCGGGTTTTTATGCGGGGGGAGGGGGAGGGGGTAGGGTTGGTTCATCCACTTGGAATAGCCTCCCTCTAGCTCTGCGCGTTGTCTTAGCTGTAGATTCTGCATGCACTTTCAACAAAACACTTGGACACTTCTTTTCCGTCGGGGTTGAGCTGGAAGCGCCTCTGAGTAGGTATCCTGGAGAGGCGCTATATAATTGCTCTGAATGAATGAATGAGTGAATGAATGAATGTTGTAATACCACACATGTTGTATAGGTAATGGTATACAGTAATACGAATGTTGTCATAGCGTTCTTGTTAATCTTTTGTCGCTAATATGCTCAACACTGTCAAGCAGTCACTTTCACGCAGTTCTTCCCCTCCCCACCAATCTCTTCCCCCTCCTCGCACTTCTTCCCCGTCACAGCAGCCACCCTTCCACCACCACCAGCCATAGAGCGCGTTACCAATAATTCTACGTCTCTGCGAACGTCGGAGGATATTCTTCTGCTCTCTCTTTATTAAAACCATAAATCTTCAGTAAACAGAACGACAGCGAAAACGAACCAACGGAAACGGAAGCAATTATTCACAGGACGACACGAAGTCATCTACGCACACACTTACAAACACACACAGAGGCCACATACATACATACACACATACATATGTATACATGCAAACGCCATGTGTCAGATGTACCAGATGGCGTTGCATAAATCTTCGTATACATATATACATGCATATGTAAAAGGCATGTACATATATATATATATATGTATATATATATATGTGTGTGTGTGTGTGTGTGTGTGTAGGTGTGTGTGTTTGTGTGTGTGTTTGTGTGTGTGTGTGTTTGTGTTTGTGTGTGTGTTTGTGTGTGTGTGTGTTTGTGTGTGTTTGTGTGTGTGTGTTTGTGTGTGTGTGTGTGTGTGTAGGTGTGTGTGTAGGTGTGTGTGTGTGTTGTGTGTGTGTGATAGGTGCTCGACAGTGCAGTGATTAGCGTGTTGGACTGTCAATCGAGAGGTCGGGGATTCAAATCCCCGCCAGAGGGGTTATGCTCCTTATTGGTAAACCCAATTATTAAGCCAACTCAGCTACAATGAGTACACTTGACAGTAGACTTTCAGTGGGGGAATGGGACAGGCGGCGAGGGAGAGGACTGGTCACACGCTCTCATACGCTGAGGCTTAGAAAATGAAGTCGCTAACTCTTCATACTCATAGCTGCCTCTTACATGTAGGCTAGCCTAAGGGACTGCATGCAAACTGTGTGCCTTGATTTCAGATCACAAAATGCACGAAAGCCAGCGTTAAACAGAGCTAGTTTTCGAGGGATATCTTTGTCGGCTTTCATCAAAGGAAAAAGAACAATCGGCCGAAAACAGGTATAACATGCCTTTGTGCACTTCGAAATCAGCCGACGTTTAAAACACATGGAGCGACGATCTTATTATTATTATTCGTACGAGAAATATTCAATATTGCAAATAGAATTGATAAAAGTATAAAAATTATAATACACCATACATGTCTTTTGTCTTGTCTTCAACCTTCCTCAATCCGAGGGTTGGTCGCTTCATGGACAGGTTTCCTCCATCTCCTCCTGTCCTCCGTCTCCGACAACACTTGATTCAACGATAAATCCATCCAAGTTCTGATGTTGGTGATCCATCCCATCCTCGGTCTCCCTTGTGCTCTTGCCCCTGGGACTGTACCCTGCACTATCTCCTTTTCCAGGCAGTCTCCCTTCTTCCTCATCAGGTGTCCGAAGTAAGAAAGTTTCCTTCGTTTGATCGAGTTAAACAAGCTTCTTTATGTTCCTATCTTTTCCAGTACCCATTCATTTGTTCTTTTTTCCGTCCACGATATACTCTCAGAATCTGTCTTAAGTATTTCATTTCGAATGCTTCTATTCTTTCTTCTTCTCTTTTCTTGATAGTCCAGCTTTCACAACCATATGTTGCCACTGGCCAGACAAGGGCCTTCATGAGTAGTAACTTGGTAGCCAGTTTTATGCTGTGACTCCTCCATATTTGCCTCAGTGCTGCCCCTGTGCTCAGTCCCCTTGCCAGTTTCTCTCTTATATCTCTGGTGCATTCTGCATCTTCAGTTACCAGCATTTGAAACTGTCATCTTTTGGCAGGAGTTGGTCTGCTGTCCGTTCTGTTTCTTGGGGAGACGCGGGACAGTGCCATGAATGAATGAATGGGTCAATGAATGGATGAATGGACGAACGAACAAACGAATGAATGAATGAATGAATGAATAGATGAATGAATGAATGGATGAATGGATGAATGAGTGAATGGATGCTTGGATGAATGAATCTATGGATGGATGGATGAATGAGTGAATGAATGAATGGATGAATGAATGGATGAATAAATGGATGAATGAATGAATGCATGGATGAATGGATGGATTAATGAATGGATGAATCAATGAATCAATGAATCGATGAATGGATAGATGGATGAATGAATGAATGTATGTATGTATGGATGAATGAATGGATGAATGAATGAACGAATGAATGAATATCAATTTTAATGTAATATTGCATACGACATCTAATGAGTGGACTGCATCGTATATAAATAAACATTTGGTACAAAAATAAAACTCATAAATATCAATGAATAAAGTATTAAGACTTAAGTTGTAATCGTAATCTACAAACTTCTAAATCGCCACTCGAAAGCCAAGCGTAGGGCACCGGCTTATTCACGAGCGCTGCGTCAAGTTAGAAGGGTTTTATTAGATACAGTAAGGGATGAATGGAGCTCACTATACAAATACAAAAACATTAATATCAAAATATATGTAATATGTACACATATATGTGTACAACACTGTACATGTATATGTACATATATATAAACAGTCTAAATACATATATATATAAGAATATATGTGTGTGTATATATATATATATATGTATATATATATATATATATTATAATGTGGATGGATGAGTTCATCGTTGTTTGTAGTATTAACTTGTCGTTTCTTGTTGCGGAAGAAGATTAATTGTCATCGTATCACGGCCAGCATCTGCATTAGTTGCAGCAGCAGCAGCAGGACCAGCAGCATCAGGCGATTCAGTGCACCAGCTGCTGAATCCAACCATCATGCGGAACACGCCTCTCGACTCTTAATTTCTGTCAGGTCAGAGGCACCGCCACTGCAGGCCACGCATTTTAATAAAGACAGACTGACAGACAGACAGGCAGACAGACAGACAGACAGACAGACACATATATATCGAGAGGAAGACAGACAGACTGATATATAGACAGGAAGAGAGACAGATAGACAGAAAGAAAGAAAGACAGATAGACAGGCAGACGCACAGCCAGACAGATAATGAGATAGACATTTTGAAAGATGGATAGATAGATGGATAGATAGATGGATAGATAGATGGTGGATGGATGGATTGAATGGATGGATGGATGGATGGATGGATGGATGGATGGATGGATGGATGGATGGATGGATGGATAGATATATAGATAGATAGATAGATAGATAGATAGATAGATAGATAGATAGATAGATAGATAGATAGATAGATAGATAGATAGATAGATAGATAGATAGATAGATAGATAGATAGATAGATAGATAGATAGATAGATAGATAGATAGATAGATAGATAGATAGATGGATAGATAGATAGATAGACAGACACAAAGACACACAAATAGACATAAATATAGATAGACAGACTTCCCTGGTCATCGTCAACTGAACATTACATCATGCCGAACACCAACCGGACCGACGACAGAGAGACAGAGACAGAAGGTGCAAGCGAGACAGACAGACAGACAGAAAGACAGACAGACAGGGACAGATAAAGAAACAGCCACAGAGACGATGCGAACTCAATTAAGACGAGAATATATAGAAGACGTGGCAAGAGGTGCGACTCAACGCACATCTCATAATTGCATTGGATTTATAGATCTCTATGTACCTCTGTCTGTCTCTGTTCCTATGCCTCTGCGGATCGCTGCTCGCCTGTCTGTCTCTCCGTCCACCTATACTGACAAATACAGTGATCCAGAAAAGACAGCGTCATCACCGTCTTCGTCATCACCACCAGCAGCAGGACCCGATTTCCAGTCGTGATGAAGCGATACTAACGACTGATGACAAGTTAATGAGACATGACGATGAGGTCGGACACACAACACCGATCTTTAAGACACACACACAAACGCACACACACGAACACATAGACACATACATAAGAACAGACACACGCATGCACACACATACATACATACACACTTACAGACTCAAATGCACATGCACAAACACACCTAAACACACGTGCACAAAGACACGCGCACCCACAGCTTCTCACATAGACATACACACAAAAATATGTGTATACACATACACACAGATGCATACACATGCACACAGGTAGCTACAGGCAGGTACGTTACGCCACCGAAAAGGCGCTATATATATAGAAGTCCCGTCATTGAAACGGATTACCTGTATACATACACACATACATACATGTATACAACTATATACATACACACATACGCGCAGACATACATGCATACATACATACACACATACTGGGTTTCCGTCAGAGCCCCAGAAGAGGACGTACTTAGTCCAGACCTAGAATTTTGGACGCAGCTCATTTCTAACGGCGATCACACCGGGCGTATATGACAAAACAGAATTAACAATCACACACTTTATTATCAATACTCAAGACGGCATTTTCAAGTTCCAACTAAAGTTCGTATACGACAAAAAACAACAGTAGGCCTACTAATGCATACACATACAGAAAAATGTAATAATGTCAGTCACTAAATCTCTGAAACTTTGTTTTTTTAATAGGCCCGATACAACTGTTGGCCCATATCTCTACTCACTTGCTTGATGTCCTTCACTGGCTCCGTATTGCTGCGCGCATCCGATATAAAATCCTCTTCCTTGTTTCTAAATCTCAACAGCCTATACTGACCCGAAATATCTCTCGAACTATTTGCGAAAACCACTATCTGCATCTTCTTCTCGCTCACTGCGCTCTGTAAATCGGCTTGATCTTTTTGTTCCCAGGGCTAAAACTGTCTTGGCCCAGCACCGAGCGTTTGCTGTAGCGGGTCCCACGATCTGGAATGACCTTCCCCCTCTGCTCAGGGCCAAACTAATGACTGGCTTTTCCTCATCGGTCTCGCGTTCCCTAAAGGCATTTTTGTTTCCCCGAGCTTCTGTGCTGAGAGCGCCTCTGAATAGTTATTCTGCGAGAGGCGCTTTATAAATTTCTAGATACAATACAAAAAAATACAACGCACTCCGTCTCCTTTTCATTACCGATCTCCAATGTCGAACACGACGAACAGCATATACTTCCGACGATAAACAATTGGACGTTATAAGCAACTCGCCATTGGAATTTTATTTACGCCTACATGATTTTGTATAGGCCTACTTTGAAAATTTTGGACGTTTTGGTCATTTGTTAAAGACGTAAAAACTGCCATTTGGGCGTTAACGGAAACACTGCACACATATGCACACAGACATACATGCATGCCTGCACACATATACATACATAAACGCAGACATACGTGTATACATAGACACATACATACATACACACACAGACATACGTGAATACATACACAGTATTACACACACATACATACATACACGTGCACAGACTGTCATACATACTCATACATGCATACATACGCGCACATACATGCATACACACATACACGCATACGTATACAGACATACAAGCGCACACGCTTGCAAATAGGTCTGAGATTTCCTCGGCTTCAGACAAAGCCCATAGGTCAAAGTTCATCCTAGTACAATTGAACAAATTTCCCGGAACTGCTGAACTGAGATGGATTAACTTTCTGCGAATTGCTCAATCACAGCATTACTTGACACGACCCGCCTGCGCCGAATTTGACGTGTTATGACGTAATCTTCAGCGATGACGTCGACCTATGACGTAATTGTTGACGACACCCTTCGCCAGATGTCAGCGTACACCAACGGGACGAGTGGCATTGTGGGATGGGGACAGTTAGAAGGGGCGTCTCAATTTCACGCCCTGTCGCGCAGCCACATTAGAAGATGCACGTGCAGAATAGGATCAGGACACAACAAGAGAACACAAGAACAGGCGGAGCAGAGACCTCAAGACAGCACAGGAGCAGTAACGGAGACATAGGAGCAGTGACACCAAGAGAGTACAAAGCAAGAGCAGAGACATCAAGAAAGCACAAGAGCAGGAGGAGTGACATCAAGACAGCACAAGAGCAGGAGCAGAAACAAAGAAGGAATGACATCAAGAGAGCACATATGAGGAGCAGAATGAGAGCAGAGGCAGTAACATCAAGAGAGCACATGAACAGGAGCAGGGGCAGAGAAACAAGCAATGACAGTAAGAGAGCACACGAGCAGGAGCAGAGACAGAGAAACTAGCAATGACAGCAAGAGAGCACACGAGCAGGAGCAGGGGCAGAGAAACAAGCAATGACAGCAGGAGAGCACACGAACAGGAGCAGGGGCAGAGAAACAAGCAATGACAGTAAGAGAGCACACGAGCAGGAGCAGAGACAGAGAAACTAGCAATGACAGCAAGAGAGCACACGAGCAGGAGCAGGGGCAGAGAAACAAGCAATGACAGCAGGAGAGCACACGAACAGGAGCAGGGGCAGAGAAACAAGCAATGACAGTAAGAGAGCACACGAGCAGGAGCAGAGACAGAGAAACTAGCAATGACAGCAAGAGAGCACACGAGCAGGAGCAGGGGCAGAGAAACAAGCAATGACAGCAGGAGAGCACACGAACAGGAGCAGGGGCAGAGAAACAAGCAATGACAGTAAGAGAGCACACGAGCAGGAGCAGAGACAGAGAAACTAGCAATGACAGCAAGAGAGCACACGAGCAGGAGCAGGGGCAGAGAAACAAGCAATGACAGCAGGAGAGCACACGAACAGGAGCAGGGGCAGAGAAACAAGCAATGACAGCAGGAGAGCACACGAGCAGGAGCAGGGGCAGAGAAACAAGCAATGACAGCAGGAGAGCACACGAACAGGAGCAGGGGCAGAGAAACAAGCAATGACAGCAGGAGAGCACACGAGCAGGAGCAGGGGCAGAGAAACAAGCAATGACAGCAGGAGAGCACACGAGCAGGAGCAGGGGCAGAGAAACAAGCAATGACAGTAAGAGAGCACACGAGCAGGAGCAGGGGCAGAGAAACAAGCAATGCCAGCAAGAGAGCACACGAGCAGGAGCAGGGGCAGAGAAACAAGCAATGACAGCAAGAAAGCACACGAGCAGGAGCAGAGGCAGAGAAACAAGCAATGACAGTAAGAGAGCACACGAGCAGGAGCAGGGGCAGAGAAACAAGCAATGACAGTAAGAGAGGCTTAGAGAGCACACGAGCAGGAGCAGGGGCAGAGAAACAAGCTATGACAGCAAGAGAGCACACGAGCAGGAGCAGAGGCAGAGAAACAAGCAATGCCAGCAAGAGAGCACACGAGCAGGAGCAGGGGCAGAGAAACATCAATGACAGCAAGAGAGCACACGAGCAGGAGCAGGGGCAGAGAAACAAGCAATGACAGCAAGAGAGCACACGAGCAGGAGCAGAGGCAGAGACAAGCAATGACAGTAAGAGAGCACACGAGCAGGAGCAGGGGCAGAGAAACAAACAATGACAGCAAGAGAGCACACGAGCAGGAGCAGGGGCAGAGAAACAAGCAATGGCAGCAAGAGAGCACACGAGCAGGGGCAGAGAAACAAGCAATGACAGCAAGAGAGCAAATTAGCAGAAGCAGAAAGAGAGCAGGACCAGTGATGACAAGAGGTCACAGAAGCAGAGGCAGTGACACCAAGAGAGCAGAAGAGCAACAGCGCCACCTATCGACAGCTGGACCTCAGACCCGTTCAGACCCGTTACTCATACCGGACGACGCAACAAAGTCGTCAGTTCTAATCTGGCAAATCTCTGTCGCGGGCAAATTGGGGGACTGAGACGCCGCCCGACCGACTTCCCTGGTCATCGTCAACTGGACATACATCATGCCGAAGACTGACCGGACACGACGGGTGTGGTGTCCAGTCGGTTCCCCGTCGAAAATAATTCCGAAGATATTATGGTTGGTCCACGTGACCTGGGGACGGAGATTTCTTTCTAAAAATAGAAGATTGGTCCACGTGACCTGGGGCGGAGACTTCTTTCTAATAATAGGACTGTTCCTTCGATATCGTTTGTTATCTCCTAGTAACCTAGTTCGTCGAAATCATGTTTGTGCTTATTATGACTCCTAAGCATAGGCGTAATTTGTGGCAAGAGGGGTACCAGTACCCCACTTTTAAAACAATGCCAATCAATATTTTATTATCAAGCCTTCCCAAAGATAGCAGTCTCCGCCTAGCTTCGTAAGAAATTGGTACCCCCACTTTTTTTTATCAAAGTTACGCTTCTGTTCCTAAGTACAGACTTCTTGTAATTGCTGACTATCAAGGCTTTTATTTTTAGTGTAAGCAAACTATTGTTTCCTATCAAACTTTGCTATCAGGGCAACGGAATACTTTTAAAATTACCCCCATATCGTGCCAAAGGTGAGCGCAGGCCTATATTAGTTGCCGTGTTAGGAAGCAGAGGTGCAAAAAACTTGAATTTTAAAGCAAACGTTCAGGGTTTTCGATCTTAAGGTATAATTATTTAACGAGGTGACACAATATGGCCGTGCATGGAATATCTACCTTTGTACTCGGTGCTGCTGTAAACGAAACACGGTCTGCTTACTCACCTAAGGCGCTACAATTCAAGTAATCATAATTTATTGCTCAACCAAAACAATTTGAAAACAAAAGCCGAATTTTTCATTTTCATAAAAAAAATTGAAAACTAAATTAAAGCCTGATAGCTTTTGTTCTTTAACCTGAGAAGACTTTAGACCTAAGATAATCATGCTGTTTGCACGTTCCTCCGGACCCGATTTCGCATGGAATCCATCGCTAGACGCCCGCTGCCCGTAGGATAGGACCCTGCCGAGCAGCAGCTGCGTTGTACGGCGGGCGAGAGGCGCAGATAGGAATCATCAAAAAGCCATTTGTCTACGCCGGCGTTCAATTAGGAAGTAATCCTGGCGTAATTGTGCACCGATAGCCCCGCCGGAATCGTTGTAACGGGTCCGGCTATCAATACGGCGCTTGCTCTAAGCCTTTATGATGGCTTATGACTGATGGCTGTCACGGATCGCGCCCAGTTTCCATCGCCGGCTTCTGGCGTGGCTCGTATCTTGCACGTTTCCTGCGACAAATCTCTCTGGATGCATTTAGCGTAGCAGCAGCAGAAGCAGTAGCTGACCGAGAGTGGATGGATGGATGAACGCTGCTGCCCCCGTTGTCGGCGCTGCACGGTGGTGGTGGTGGGAAAGTCATTTGTGGGAGAGTCATTTGTGGTGGGCAGGCGTACGCCGAGTCGACTAGATGGCGCGAGCAATTGCTTCTGTTTTAATTGGAGTCAGAGGAGATGTAAAAGGCCGGTGGGGAACTAGGGAGAATAGGGAAAGGAAAGTGGACATGCACATGCACGTAGAAGGAGAGAGAGAGAGAGAGAGAGAGAGAGAGAGAGAGAGAGAGAGAGAGAGAGAGAGAGAGAGAGAGAGAGAGAGAGAGAGAGAGAGAGAGAGAGAGAGAGAGAGAGAGACAGAGACAGAGACAGAGACAGAGACAGAGACAGAGACAGAGACAGAGACAGAGACAGAGACAGAGACAGAGACAGAGACAGAGACAGAGACAGAGACAGAGACAGAGACAGAGACAGAGACAGAGACAGACAGAGACAGAGACAGAGAGAGAGAGCGTGATATTAATGTGCGTATGTGAGAGAGACAGAGCGAGAGACAGACAGACAAAGACAGGAGACAGAAAGAGAGAGACAGAGACAGACAGAGACGGAGAAAAACAGAGACAGGAGACAGAGAGACAGGGAGTCCGAGAGACAGACAGACAGACAGACAGACAAACTGACAGACAGATACAGCAACGGAGGCTGAGACAGACAGACAGACATAATGGAAAGAGCAAGGCAAAGAATGAGGAACGGTATACCGTTAGCCAATGAACGAAAACCAGAGGAGGTAAACCTGGAAAGAAGTTGAAGTAAAGGAAAAGAAAGAGCAAACGTGCCACTTTGAAGAAGGAAAAGATAGACCGGAATTATGAATGAGAGTAAAGAAGAGGAAGGAAAAGGGACGGAGGGAGAAACAAGAGGTAATAGGAGGATAGACACAGCAGCTTAGACGCACACTTTAAAGCGGGCGACTTGAAATATTACGAGCAGACTGGTACATTGTTAATCAGCAACTTTTATGGAACCAGTATCCACTGTACAAGGCATCAACTGATGGCGCACCAAAATCAGCCCTAATTCAAGACAATACCCAAGAATTGTAGCTGTAATTGAAAAATTATATAGCGCCACTAGAAAAACCCCATCAGAGGCATTCCCGACCTAACAGAAAAAAAGAAAACCGACAAAAGACGTCTGTGCACTAAAGCTGAGAGGCAGCCTATAACCAGTGTTGGGTATGAGTTAACTCAGATGAGTTTAAACTCACGAGTTAACTCACTTGCTGTGATTTATGAGTTTGAGTTAACTCACCTTAAAGAGTGTGAGTTATGAGTTTGAGTTAACTCATATTTTCTGTGAGTTTGAGTTGTAACTGTCAATTATTTTAAACTCAACTCACTCTTCGGCTCTCGGCACATATTATGTTGAAACAAGCCTTTTATATATCGTCGGCTTTCCATACTGGTGAGTGATGACGGCAGGGAGGGTCGTAAACACTGCTAGCGGACAGTGTTTAAGCACTGCATATTTTGTATATTGTGAACAGTTAAGAACAACATGGCTGAAGTACCGTGTATTCTTGATGGGAAATATTTTTCTGTTACAAGTAGGCGTGATGGAAAAAATAATTGTTGCTCGATTAGAACGTGCTAGTATGAAACGTGTGAGTTTATGATTTAACTCATTTAACAACTGAGTTTGAGTTAACAAATGAGTTAACTCAAACTCAGTTAGGATGAGTTGAGTTCGAGTTTAAACTCATTTTGAGGTGCATGAGTTGAGTTTTGATTTAACTCATTTCTTGTCTGAGTTTACCCAGCACTGCCTATAACTACGCTGCGTAAGGCAAGTTTGAAGAAGCTGAGCTTTAAGTTTAGACCGAAATCATGACAGAAAGGAGTCAGCTGAGCACATGCAGAAAGAAAGTTCCCAAATTTTTAATGTCGCTGTTTAGTAGAGCGCAAGACAAATTCATGAAGATACATGCATGAAGATACATACATGAAGATACGCACCTCAAGATATTTACGTGAAGATACATAGACGAAGATACATATGAGAAGATACATACGAGAGGATACATACATGAAGATACACACATGAAGGTACATATATGAAGATACACGCATGAAGATATATACATGAAGATACACACACGACGATGCATAGGTAAAGATATATACGTAAAGATACATACACGAAGATTTACTTGCATGAAGATGCATACATGAAGATGCACGAAGATACATGAAGAAACACGCATGAAGATGCATACATGAAGAAACGTATATGAAGATACGTACATCAAGGTTGCGTTACATCTTACATCTTACTTGCATCTCAGACTCAGTCCCTTCCATGCATCCCTGGTAGTAGATTTCTCTGCTCTGCCACGCAAGCGGACTTGGTTGTTCCGCCAACTCGACATTTCACGGTCCAGCATAGATATCTTCTTTAAGTAGTGCTATAGTCGGGTCAATATACGACAAAAAACCTCCTAACCCCCAAAAATTGATACAAAAGGTTTCTCAGTTGATTTTGTTACCATTTGGCATGCTTATTAGCATAGTAAAAGTATACTCTATTCTGACCATTGGAAAAGGGTCATCTTCAAGATGGCGTCCAAGATGGCTGCCGGGAGCAAATTTTGTCTATATCTCAAGCACTATTCAACCTAGAAATTTGGTTTTGGTGTCTAACCGTAGGGTTTATTGCTTAACGTTCAGCCATCTTGGACGCCATCTTGAAAATGACCCTTTTCCAATGGTCAGAATACAGTAGACTTTTACTATGTTAGTAAGCATGCCAAATGGTAAAAAAATCAACTGAGAAACCTTTTTGTATCAATTTTTGGGGGTTCAACCATATATTGACCCGTCTACTATTTAAATCTGCAATAATTACGAATTACGAACACACACACAAACGGACATACAGAATTCCATCCTCCTCCACCCATTCTTTAACTAATGACATTACGTTGCACAATAATATAGAGCTACGGGCTTAGGAGACGTTGAACGGCAAGTGCCCATGACAGCCCAAGCAGAGCTAAGCGACCTCTGACCCTTATAACTCTATATATGCGGTCGTATTCAGTCAGGCGATTCGACACACATCTTGAGGCTGAGGGTTCGATCTGCGAGCGACTTGGTGACACGTCAACAAACATGACAGCCCTAAGACTTGGACAAATAATGCTAGACAACCCTTTTCATGCGATGATCCTCCTCCTTTCGAGATCAGGGAACATCTTGTCGAAAGGAACTTGAATCTCAGACCAAAGGGCGGGTCTGCCGTGGTAGCAATTTGGCTGTGCCGTCATTTGGAAGCCGGGTAAATTGTATGAAAGTGGGGGGAAAAGCAGGAAAAATTATTGATGCATGTACACCGTGTCTCAAAAATAAACTGTGCAAAATTGTTTCTGTCAGAACTTCGTCTAATTTCCACCAATTTTAATAATTTTTGGTAGGTAGATGGCAAAATGGCTGAAATTTTATGCTATACATAAATTTTCCACCTCATCTGACTAATGTTACCGCACTACCTTGTTAAACACAGATGTACGGACGTAAAAACGATCGAAAACACCATTTAAATCAACGATAGCGCAGCTTAAAATAAACAGTTACGTCATTAATACGTAAATAATGATTGCCAGCTATTCTGAGGGTAGACTAGTTAAAATTAGAAATTTATTAAATAACATCTGACGCCCTCTAACGAATTGATGAACAAAATCTGAGCACTCTAGTTGTTAAAATTTAAGCGTTAAGTAAGAAATTGGTACATCTGTGTTTAACAAGGTAGTGCGGTGACATGAGTCAGGTGAGGTGGAAAATTTATGTATAGCATAAAATTTCGGCTATTTTGCCATCTACCTACCAAAAATTATTAAAATTGGTGGAAATTTGACGAAGTTCTGACAGAAACAATTTTGCACAGTTTATTTTGAGACACGGTGTATTATGTGTGTGTATGTATGTGTGTATGTATGATTATATGTATGTGTGTATGCATGAATGTATATGTGTGTATGTATGCATTTATGCATGTATGTATGTATGTATGTATGTATGTATGTATGTATGTATGTATGTATGTATGTATGTATGTATGTATGTATGTATTATGTGTGTATGTATGCATATATGCATGCATGTATGTATGTGTGTATGTATGTATATATGTATGTGCGTATGTATGAATGTATATATTTGTACATATGTATTTATGCATGTATTCATGTATGTATGCATATGTGTATCAACATGTGTTTATGGATTTGTATGCACGCCAGTCTTTTGTATATACACAGTATTATTTCTTTGGGTATACACGCTGACCTGACAACGGCTCTGATTTTTGTGCATTAGGCAATGGCGCCTTAGAAGTTGCTAAGTAATAATTTATATGTATGGTAGGCATATGTATGCATGTGCATACATGGTTTTTTTATATATCGGCCTATCTTGCAGTAAAGGCGACTGTATACGCGCGTGCAACAGGTGAGCCTGGATTATGATGAACTCGAGGGATATAGTCCGTGCACTTAACTGGCATCTTCGGCCGCCTTGAGACATTTGCCTTGGATATGAGATGGAGGGAAGAGCGAAGGACAGGAAGGAAGAGACCTGGAATAAACTGATGAACAGGAAAACGTAGAGGATTGGATTTCCCCTTCGTTTGGAATTGGAGTGAGTGACGCCGAATCATGCAAATGCGGGTATACGGCGGCGACGGGATGTTTGATGATGAAAGAGAAATGGAGAATAGGAATTGGAAGAGAAATGGAAGAAGGAAGGGAGGAGGGAACAGAGGGAGTTGATAGGATAACGTGAGGGAATTGGGAGACGGAAAGAGGGAGTCTGGGACTGAAAGCCGAAAGAGTGGGTTGAAATGGAATTGGAGGATGTCGGCGTGACTCGGAGCCGGGAAGGTTGAGGAGATCGACGGAAGAGAGAGAGAAATGGATGGACGGTAAGGAAATTGGAGGGTGCTGCAGCCGTGACTCGGCGCTGGGAATGGACGGAGAAGATGGAAGAAGGCGAAACGGAGGAAGGGAAGGAGAAGTGGAGTGTGGTATACACTTGCAGGCGGAAGACAGCCGTGACTTGGGCAGGCGCAGGACTTGGGAAGGCGTATACGCACTCACTACACACGAGGTGGAGTCGCTCGTTCGTTCTTCGGCGTCTCCGCTGCCAAAGAACAAACAATCGAGGCGGCTTCTTTGTGTGACGGCATCACTCTGTGTTATGATTGGCAGAAGGTCAACGGCGCGGCACCGGATCAATGGCCGCCGTCGACGACATCTCAGCCGACGAATGGTCGGCGACAGAAGGTAAATATCGGCCGTCTGCGAGCGCAGCGTCGACGGAACCTTCTCCGCAGACGAAGGGCCCCTCGCCCGGCAGAGACACACAAGGCCGTCGACGTCGCAGCGGCGGCCAAGGCACACATCATGGTCTCCGTTTGTCCGTCCATTTGGACCGCAAGTCAACGGACACGACGGGCGGGGTGGACGTACGGTTCCGATGATATTATAGACCTTCCATTATCACAGCTGTCAGAAAACTATCTTGATTGAATAATGGCCGTCGCATGATCTGTTTGACTTTGTATTTTGAACTGGGATCCCCGAAGACCTGCATGTATGAAGTCGCCGACGCCGCCATCAGTGGGTTTAGGCTACGCGTCTGTTTAGAGTCTGTCTGTGTGGACCAGAGGCGTATATCGTGTGCTGACGTAAGCCGAATGACCGAGTCAAATGCTTGTGGGAAGTTAATAAAGACGCTCATGCTTGCAGTTGAACGACGTCGGATCAAAGTTAGACAATATACCTCTCTAAGGCGGTGGAGATTTTTGAGGATTCCAAGAAGACAATGAACGCTTGTCGTGTGTTACTCTCACCAGACAATTTGGGTAGATTGAAACACAAAGTATAGCCCAATTCAGCGCCTGTCTGTCTTGTCTGTCGTCTTTCCCTCTATACTTCGTTGTCTGTCTATATAGGTGGGTGCCTTGTAAACGAGCTTGGATAAACGACGGGGTGTTACTGTTTAAAGTCTTCGCGGATATTTGATAGTTGGCCGCTTTTTATGTAGAAATTTCGCAGAAAAACCTAGAAATCCCCTTAGAAAATCGGGATTTTTTTACAGTGTGCATAATTATACTTACTTGTCAGTTTGTTTAATTTGTTGTATATCTGTTTGTTTGGTTGTCTGTCTCTTTATTTGGTTGTCTGTCCGTCTGTATGGTTGTTCGTCTGTCTGGTTGTCTATCTGTTTATACTTTATATGGTTATCTGTCTGCATCTCTGTCTATCAGTAGATTTCTTGAAGGGGCGCTATAGAAGTTCATTATAGATAGATAGATATATAAAGATAGATAGATAGATAGATAGATAGATAGATAGATGATAGATAGATAGATAGATAGATAGATAGATAGATAGATAGATAGATAGATAGATAGATAGATAGATAGATAGATAGATAGATAGATAGAAAGATGATAGATGATAGATAGATAGATAGATAGATAGATAGATAGATAGATAGATAGATAGATAGATAGATAGATAGATAGATAGATAGATAGATATCACTTTCGATGTCTTTGTGCATGGTTAAGTAAATTTAACGTTCTCTTCTTTGTTGTGAAAAAAAAATTCTGTACAAAAGATGACCATCTTTTGAACGTATGGTGCAATTTTCAGCTGTTGGAAAGAGATGGAAAAGTAATTTCTTAGATTTATATAGCGCCGACGTTTACTGACAGGCGTCGATCGATGGTGATATATAAGTAATTATGTCTATAAATGACTTGCTTAAGGTTACTATTTAAAATTACGACCGTTTCACGTGAGGATCGAACCCGCACATGCACCCTGCGTTACAAGTGCACACGTTGCATGATTTTAGTCTTATTGACAGCATGCATATGTGCTGCACACGAACCTCTGCCCCTGTGTCAGTTGAGTTGGCGTTTACCTAATTCATGGTCCTAAATAGCCTCATACACGCATACACGCACAGGTAGACCCGCTTTCATGGGAAACTTAAGAACAGCTGACAGAAATGAAAGTGTATATAGTACCTTAAAGTGGGTGTTTACTTAATGCAAGACACTCAGCTCAAAAGCCAGTCAGAACTTTATTTGTTCTGCAGTTGTTCGTATAATCTGCCATGGCATGCAGTCGAACCATGCAGACGTCATAGGCTTTGTATCCCATACATATATACATACATACATACATATATATATATATATGTATATATATATATGCACACAAATCTACATATATTATAATCCATAATGAACCGCGTGGCAGTGATATGTCTACATATATTAGCCTGTATAAACTGTAAAGTTCAAAGAATGTTGATCGAAATGCCAGAGGTTTAACCAGGAAACAATTTCGGAAAGGTTTTCCAATTTCGGGACGGTTTCCATTGGACATGGTCGCAGAGAACGGGGTCAGTTTTGAAAAGTTAAGTGTTTTTTGCAATTTATGGGGGGGGGTTGAGCCGGGAAAACCGCCCCTAAAAACGCCCAAGCGAAACGCTGTTTGGTATACTTGTCAATTAAGAGTAACGTTTGTATACATGCATGGAGAACTTAGCCATTGATTTACAAATATTATTACTTGGTGTGTGGCAATTTTACTTCTGTAGGTTTACTAGGCCTATATATGAGAAGGATCTGTCTTATCATAATCAGTGATGGGCACTAAACTATTTTTCTTAGTTAAACTAAAACTATTTTCCAACTAAAAAAATAGTTTGACTAATGTTGGCAACTGATTTTGAAAATTAGTTAACTAAACTAAAAAAAGTAGTCAAACTTTTCCAACACTTTTCCAACTTTTTACGGCAAACATTTTCACAATAACAGAAGTTAAGTGAAATGTAATAATGCAGAGCGTCAATGACAATTTCACCTTCAAACTATCATGCAATGTGTACTGTTCTGGCATACAGTTACAGGTGTATTGTTAGTAGTGTATGAATTTGAAAACACAGGCTGTTAATGCTAAAACCATGCAGTGTTAAAATGTGTTTTTTGACACGCAGTGTTCAATGTTCATTGTGGAAAAAGTAGTTGCATATTGCTGATTTCTTTAGTTAACCTTTTTAGTTAAACTAAATTTTTTTAGTTAAACTATGGTTTTAACAAAACTATTTTTTAATTAAACTTCATCCTTAAGTAAAGAATTTTAGTTAAACTAAAAGTTAGCAACTTTTTAGTTAACTATTGCCCATCACTGATGATAGTGCTGTTCAAGAACTATAATTGAAGTAGTAATTTCATACAATAAGCCCAAACAAAACAAAAGGAGAAGTCAAGCTAAACCGATGTTTTTATATTGATGTTTCAGTGCAAATTTTATAAAAATGATAAAAATATTCGTTCTGCAGATGACATTTATCTTTGTAATAGAAAAAAACTGAGCGAAAAGTATAATCACCGACCCATCATATACATAGGGGTCTATAATATGCAGATAAAGCTGCCGTTGAGGGTCCGGATTGCTAACTACAGAATGCAGAGAAATTATGCCAGACGAAAGAGGAATCATTTAAACAGAAATGATTTGCCGAAAAATTGCAGACATTTGTCTATCATGAATTATAATTGGTCAGTAAAACTCGTCAGTAAAACTCGTTCAGCAAACACTTCGATGGTTTGGCCATATATGGAAAGTGTGCACGCCATGGGAGAGGGAGAAGAGAAGGGAAGAAGGAAGGGGAATGGAAGGATCGAGGAGGAGGAGGAGACTGGTCAACCTCACTTTGTGGGGGCAAGCATGGGCGTCCGCAGGAAATTTTGTAGGGGTGGTGGCAACATTTTTTTATGGAAGCAAACTGACGTTTTTGCGTGGAATATTGATGAACACAGGACAAGTGACAACTTTAAGAATAAATAATGGTCAAGGACTTCACCTAAATAACTAAGGGTATACATTTTTCGCATTGAAAATCGTGTTGGGACTGTTGTAATAATCATAATAATTAATCAAATGATCTAATTTTTGTTAAATATGCGCAAAACCCAGGGGGCAAATGCCCCTTTTCCCATCCGGACACCTATGGGGGCAAAGTTGAGCCCTTGATGTAGGCCCTATATACCGACATCAGGAACAGATTAAGTATACATCTTTAGAAAAGTATGTATACCTCAACGTTGAGTCTATATATATATAGCCCACAAAAATGCTTCTTGGAATGCGACACAACATCATGAGCTTATGCTTATGACCAGGTCTTAGCATAGGAGTAGACTCGGGGGTGGGGGAAGCCGGGGCACGTGCCCCCCCAATAATTTAGATGGACTGTACACCAAATGCAACAAGTGTAGAATGAATAACCAAATCTCCCCCCCCCCCCCAATAGTTTTGGCAAGTTTACGCCAGTGGGTCTTAGTGTTGATATTTCGAGAATATGCCATGGGTCCAAACAAAATTACTGCACAATTGCACATACATCTGTTATCTTTTTTAATTGGCAGATTTCATAGATCAGATGGTTGGTTTAAAATTAGACACGCCGGATCTCAGATCCGTTGGGACCTGCTGAATTTAACAACCGTGTGTGTAGATGTTCTGCTCAGATATTTACTATTTTCTCATTTTTGCTGAAATTACGTTACATTAACAGGATTTCTTCATTTATAATTTCTTCTTTAAAATGCATTTATAATTATATATATGTGGGATATATCGTTTGGTAAAACCTACATTTCCTATATATGACATGCACATTGGTAATTTTACAGCCGACACAGCATTGTTTAACTTCAATACACCTGCAAACATAGTTTTTACAAGTTTACAGCACTCTACATGTAGGTATATAGCAATCAGAGTTCGACTATAGAGGAGCCTGGTTATAGATTTCGCTCAATATTCCGTTCTTATGATGTGCTAAGATACATATAATTTTCATTTAACGAAGTCCCCTTCTCTCCATGCGGGTATACGATATATACTGGTCTTTCTTAAATCCACTGCTAATCTGTCTTCGCGCGTCCGTTATAATATCCCTGACGCCGTATACGAGTGTGTGGGGCATGCAAGGGATACACCCGAATGAGTAGGTATCTTGAAGAGGCGCTATATAAATATCCAGAATGGTTGGATAGAGCGCTCGGCCTGTAACCCTGAGAGTACAAGTTCGAGCCTCCGTGCACTTAGGTATATAGTCACTGTGTAAATATTGCTAGGACCCTGAACAATTCCTTCACTTGTAATTGTCAGCAACATCGATGTTCTGTCGCATGGTCGATTGGTCGTGCATGTGTGTACTTCTGAACTTTCGAAGGAGGGCAATATCAAAATACTTTTGTATTGTATTGTATACGTACGGTGCGTATACTAACTGCGCATACTATTGCCTTGCGTTTACATATAATATTTATAGCTTTAATGAAGAGCTTCAGAAATCTTTGAGTTCAGATATCTTTGAGTTAAGAAATCTTTGAATTTGGAAATCTTTGAGTTTAGAAATCTTTGAATTTTGAAGTTGTTTAGTTCAGAATCTTTGAGCTCAGAAATCTTTGAGTTTAGAAATCTTTGGATTTTGAAGTTGTTTAGTTCAGAATCTTTGAGCTCAGAAATCTTTGAGTTTAGAAATCTTTGAGTTCAGAAATATATTAGATCAGAAATCTTTGATTTGATTTCAGAAATCTTTGAGTACAAAAATCTTTGGATTCAGAAATCTTTTAGTTTAGAAATGTTTGAGTTTAGAATTCTTTGAGTTCAGAAATCTTTGCGTTAAGAAATCTTTGAGTTCAGAAATCTTTAAGTTTAGAAATCGTTAAGTTCAGAATCTTTGAGTTCAGAATTCTTTGAGTTAACAAATCTTTGAGTTCAGAGATCTTTGAGTTCAGAAATCTTTGAGTTCAGAAATTTTTGAGTTTAGAAATCGCTAACCTCAGAATCTTTGAGGTCAGAAATCTTTGAGTTTAGACATCGTTAAGTTCAGAAATCTTTGAGTTCAGAAATCTTTGAGTTCAGAAATCTTTGAGTTCAGAAATCTTTGATTTAAGAAATCTTTGAGTTCAGAAATATATTAGATCAGAAATCTTTGATTTGATTTCAGAAATCTTTGAGTACAAAAATCTTTGCATTCAGAAATCTTTTAGTTTAGAAATGTTTGAGTTTAGAATTCTTTGAGTTCAGAAATCTTTGCGTTCAGAAATATTTAAGTTCAGAAATCTCTAAGTTCAGAAATCTTTGATTTAGGAAATCTTTGAGTTCAGAAATCTCTGAGTTCAGAAATCTCTGGGTTCAGAAATCTTTGATTTAAGAAATCTTTGAGTTCAGAAATCTTTTAGGTATACACGTACATCATTAAAATTTTCGATTGTTTCTTGCTTTTTCAACGTCTGAGTTGTCTGTTTTTTAGTTAACGCTTCACAAACTTTTCAGTGTGGCGAACTGGCAGGAATTTTCCCATATAGCAGCAGGTCCGGTGCCCAATTTAATAATTATTTTTCTAATAAAATTTATCAATTGATTTTCTTTTTCGACCACCTTAAATAGGTATAAATTATAAGATTTAAGAAACGAGAATGTAAAACAAATCTTTTTAATTTATATGAAAAATATGGTTTTGATTGCGAGACAATCGTGCTTTTGGAACCGAGACCAAAATTTAATCGAGAAAACGTCTACCGTCTGTTTTATCCAGTTTCTTGACTAGGTTTGCGTACCAGCAACTGAGGCCTCACTCGCGGACCTGCACCATTAGAAGTAGTGGTCCGCGGACCACTACTTTTGGGAAGCACTGTTTTAGTCCGCTATATATTCTCGGGTCTATAGGGTTTTTTGGCAACTGTTTACATGCAGGAATATATTACGATTGGGCATATGTATACAGATCTTCCAAGAGCATGAAATCCAAGAAGTATACACCACAGGCCCCTTTATTAAGATATAACAGCAGACAGTTTTCAAAATATATTGGATTTGCATACTTCAGGAAGTAATGATCTTCAGTAGAGATAAGATCAATTAAATATTAAATACAATCATTCAGTGATAATGGCAAACGCAGATCTCGTGATGCATAGCTATATGTGAACATTTATAAATTTTACGCCAAGTCACCATGGTGTAGGCCTATATACCATAGATTACTTTCGACAATTTTGTATACCGAGCTGGCGTAAAGACGCACAAAGAAAACAATAAAGTTATGCAAATGCGTTAATTGCAATTAAATTCTTTTCCTACAGAAATTTGACAATTTGTATAAAATAGCACATGAAAATAAAGACAAATTACTTACACGAGTCAACATAACTCAACATTGAGCCTATATGCATATAATTTATATAGTCTTCTTGGAAAACGACGTATATACAGTATCATGCATGCATAAATATACGTGTATGCTTATTAACATGTCCTTATAATGTTGAGATTTCTAGAATATGTGCTATAATTATGTCTACCAAATATATTTATACGAGTAAATATATACATATATGCAGTGTTTTTTCTATAAAAAAGTTCCGGAACGGAACAATATGTTCCGGAACGGAATAATTATGGGAGGTCTAAAATCTCGAAAAAATGGGATTGGGGGTTTGGAGGGGTCAAAATAAACACTGAAAACAGTTCAAAACACTGAAATTAGATTAAAATGAGTAAACTATTGTTTTTATTATTAAATAAATTATTTATTTTTAGCATAGCTGAAAAAAGGTGCCGGAACGCCGTTCCAGCGCGTTCCGGCTGTAAAAAGCACTGCATAGGCCTATATATATGTATGTATTTGGTAAGGCAGAGGCGTCTACACCATAGAAACCTTGGAGCAAATGCTCCATCCAAGAAATAGGGGGGAAGATCTGTCAGTGTGTGTGCCACCATTTTAGGGGGGAAGGAACGGGAAGGGGGGAAGAAGAGGGGAAGGGACCTTGCTCCAATGACTTAGGGGGGATAGACGCCTCTGTACCAGGTAAGGTAATACTTTAGGTACGCCTAGTGTGTGGCGTAACGTAATCAGTGGCTACTGAATTTGGGGTCAAGTCCAGATAAGATATAGGGCATGAGTATACGATACGATAGGATAACGCAAGGAATGCTAGGCCTATGTAATATAAGACAAGATGAGGTGATTTTAGGTAATGTAAGGTAAATACGCAAGGTATAAGCTAAAATAAGCTATATGACAAAGGAACTTTAATTGTTAATTGTTTATTAGTAACGTCTATTGCGACGATATTATCTACAACACAAGGCATTAACCGATGACGCACCAAAGCCAGTAACAGCTCAATATACCTAAGACAGAGTAAAGAAAGGTCAGGGAAGGGGCACGGGTAGGGTAGGGTAACTTAAGAGAAGGAAAGGTAAGCTGTATGTGAGGCATGCAATATAATTATAGGGGTGGTTCATAGCTAGTCTAATGGTTAACGTGCTGGACTGTCAACCGAGACGTTGGGGTTTCAACTCTCCGCTAGGGCAGAAATTAGGTTCGAGATTCCTGCTCCACCTGCGCCCTCATGCAGTCAATCCAGCTATTATGAGTACATTGGCCGTCCACTGTCGGTGGGATGATGAGATGGCGAGTGAGAGTACTGGCCACCCGCGCCCTCATATACCGAGGTTGAGAAAATGATGTCGTTAACACTTCACGCCCACGGCTGCCTTTCGGGGTAAGCTTAAATACACGTCCTTATATCGCTTATAAAATGCCTTTTGAGTATAAACAGGTACATTCAAATAATTATACAGGGCTTGTCTTCTTGTCAGGTTAAATCAAAGTAAAAAGAACAATCGGCCGAAGACAGGTGACATACCTTCGTGTTCGAAATCAACCAACGTTTAAAACACAACGAACGAACGACTATCTTACTTATTGTCGTTCATCATTAAACAACGGAAGACAACGTGTTCACTTATGTGTGTCCGATTGGCGGAACTCATTGCATTCGTTAACCCACTCATGTGATGTGGGGCGCTGATGTGGCGCTCATTGTCGTTGAGGCGCCCATCGCAGGGACCATTAATGTGACGCCCACCATCGTCATGTCCATTCATCCGGCGACCATCGCACGGGGCGCCACTGAAGTGACGCCCATCGTCTTGGCCCTTCATTTGGCGCCCACTACAATGGTCACCGATGTGGCGCCCATCCTGTTCATCAACATGACGCCCATTGCAGTTGGCGCTCATGTGCATGCGCCCGTTGTCCTGTTCGTTTATATTGCGCCCGCTGTCCTCATCATCGTCCTCATCGGCCTGGTCATCGTCATCCGCCGCGTGGTCAGTCTCTAACAGCTCGCCGTTCGGACCGACCAGCTGACCACCGACACCGGTCGCAGGGGTCATCCGCTTCTCCTTCTGCCTCCGGTTGCAGAACCACACCCTGACGACCTCCTTTTCCAGCTGGAGTCGATCGGCGATGAAGGCGATCTCCTGGGCCGACGGCTTCGGGTGCTGCAGGAAGTGCGACTCGAGGGCTCCCTTGACGGTCACCTCGATGCTTGTCCGCTTCTTCCTCTTGCGTCCTTGACCGGCCAGCTTGTCGATCGACGCTGCCCCTGGCGATCCAGTCGTCGAGTCCGCCTCTTCGAGCCACTTCTGAAGGAGAGGTTTCAGCTTGCACATGTTCTTGAAGCTGAGCTGGAGCGCCTCGAAGCGGCAGATCGTCGTCTGGGAGAAGACGTTCCCGTACAGGGTCCCAAGGGCAAGGCCGACGTCCGCCTGAGTGAACCCGAGCTTGATCCGACGCTGTTTGAAGTGCTTGGCGAACAGTTCAAGGTCGTCGGAGGTCGTGACCTCTTCGTCCGACGGAAACTCGCAGCTCGAGTCGACGGCCTCGCCCTGGAGCGGGTTCATCGAGTCGATCCAGCCGTGGTAGAGCACCGAGTTGGACCGGTTCGAGTACGGACTGAAGATCGAGTACGGAGCCGACGGGGAGCAGTACTGGTTCGGACGCCCGCCCAGCATCGTCATACCGGAAGAGAGGGGTACGGATCCCGGCCAAGGCACTTGTCCGCGATGGTGGCCGACCATCTGTGGAGCCTCCCTGACCTGGCTCCCCAGCGACGAACGGCAGATATCATCCGTAAGCAGCGGTGGCTTCGTGTCCGGAACCGGAAGTCCAGCAGCAGAGGCGGAACCGGAAGTGAGCGGTCGAGGCCAGTCGGATGTGACGTCAGGTCGACAGTAGGACAAACCGAACCACTGGTTGTACCCGTTCGGAGGGACGCTCATACCTCCTCCTCCGCGGGATCTGTAGGGGGTCGCCGTGGGTGGGCGCGTCTGCGGTAGGTAACCGTTGGTAACACCTCCACCTGCGGCGGCGATTCCTTTGAGATCATTGGCCTGGCGACCGCCGAATTGCAGATCGTCTATAACCTGCATAGCATCTCAAGTCAGATTCAGCAACCTATAAAGACGCTGTGCATTGCTTACCGTCACAATTCTCTTATTGTCATCTCCATCATAACTCCAGTAACATCCTCAGCTTACGTAACAGCATCTCCGCCTATTCCTGTTTTTACCAACGATGAGGCGCTGACAGCGAGGATGGTTGATGCCTTCTAGCCACAGCAGCTGTCTCCCAGAGCCGTCAGAATCAACCTCTCCTCGCATCCACGTTCAGCCAAACTCGTCGCCGTGAAGGCTTCATTTCCCGGACGAGCCCCCAGTCGCAGACGCTTCGGACCAATCAGAGACGATGCCGGCGATTGAGGGAGGAGCCACGGGCGTGATTGACAACTAATAATTACCTATCGTTTCGTTGAGCCAGTCAATGCTACAGAAGCCAACGGCGTCTCGTTTCAGCAAGCCAGGATAGACATCCATTGTGAAGTCGGATTTAGCCATCGACTAAACACGAGACTTTTGATTTAGGTGGTCGAGGTTTTACGGTAGGCTTTTAGACGAGCGGTTCTAAGTTCGGCTATCGTAAGAGAATTAAATAAACCTCAAATTAAAATAGTAGGCCGAAAGGCCCGTAGAAGGCCTAGTTTTCTGATTTTTACATTCTAGCGTTGCTTTCTTTGTTACAAAAGGTTATCGTTCTATGATACGAACCTATAAAATGTCTTTTATTCGCGTGCCTAGCTAAGCAGCATCACACACGCAAGCACGCACACTCACACACACACACGCGCGCGCACAAACACACACACACACACACACACACTCACACTCTCACACACACTCACACGCACTCACTCACTCACACTCACTCACCCACTCACACGCACACATACCATATGCAACAATCATGTAGAAAAAGCAATCATGTAGCAAAATGCATGCAGGATTTCAAGACTGGAGTGAATTATTGCAGAAATCAGTTTTCTTAACCTCGGCATATGAGGGCGAATGGTCATTCATTTACCAAGCCACCTGATCGTCCCATAACTTACAGCGTACGGTCATTGTACACATTTGTATTACGGCATGGGGTTGTATATATACACTATAGGTGCTGCAGCGCTCGTGAATATATGCTGCATGGTGCCCTGCGCTTGGCCTTCGAGTGGCGCTTTAGAAGTTTGGAGATTACGATTACGATTGTATACAAAATGAGTTACACGCCTTATGTTTGCGGGGGTTCCGCATGAGTATATGAGATCACTGCGTATTACCATCAGAATGGAGTTAGGTCGTTTCTCTGTTATATAGCTTAAAGTTTTATAGGCTAGTCTCGTCGAGCTGTTGTTTTGGGCCTCATATATTATGGATGACATTATTTTGTTATCGTTTTTGAACCACCTAGCTTTGAGTCTTTTTAAGACTTGCTGCATGGTATTCTGTTCATTTCTGGTTTATGTTTGTACTCTGCATCTAATTCATTTATGGTATATTTCGCATGTAACTATATATATAGCTGAATAAATAAATCTATAGGCTATAGGCTTATACGCGTCCCACAAAATGCATAATTTAGTTTTTATATAACATACTATATATAATGCTAGGTCTAACATTATATACAGGCTATGTTTGTGAAATAACAGACATCCCATCTTCATATATGCTAAATATGTGGAACTTAATACTGAACAATGCCGAAACAATAATTATAAGATAAGAATTAACACAGCATGCATGCATGATGGAAGTGAGTTGCAAGGCTACGCAAATTGCATGCAGGATTTCAAGACTATCATAGCAATGATAGCATAGGATCATTTAGGAATTTTAGGTATACGCATATCAGAATATACATGTCTACTATACGGGTCAGCCGGGTAGACATTTTCCACCGGGTACCGAATCCGAGTATATATATTTGGGTGTAGGGCCTGTATACTATTTGCCGGATATATAGGTACGAACCGAGTACCATTTGTTCCATATGCAAAGCTTCATATTTTCATGTAACGAAAAATTATTATCGAAATAAATGTCTGTATTTGTAATAGGCTATACCTGACATACATTTTGAATTTTATAAATAAATAACCAATGAAATAAGCTTGAATTCGAATCCGTTGTGTACTTCCTGTATTGGTGTTTTTGTATTTTTCTTCTTCAAAATGAATATGCTAGATGAAGCTTAAAGCTGATATTATGAGCCTACCAATTCCGGCATGTGAGGCAGACACTGCAGCTATTTGTGTGTGCAGTATTTGCCGAGGCGAATAGTGCCCAAAAACGGGATATTCGGCCGAGGCAAATGTCCGAGGCGATTTCCGACTGACAAAATTTAATGTTGCAAGAGTTAAAAGATTTTTCCCAGTAGTCAAATGAGAATTAGAATGAAATTCCCAAAAAGGTCTTCAAGAATTTTTTTTAAAAAGGTTAATTTTCTAGACGATTTCCTAAAACCATTTAATTGGTTGGGAGACCCGAGAAAGTCGCCGCCACTCAAAGTGTTTCAGAGACGAGTTCCAAAAAAGATCATGAACAATAGACCCATGGCTGATTTTGTCCCAGTAGTCTAAATTCCTTAAAATATGCACTGACTTAGATGCCTTTTTGATGCAAATGAAATTGCATAGCATTACATTGAACTTGAAGAAATGTGTTTTTGGTACGAGTGAGGCAAAGTTTATTGGTCCTGTCGTTAATTGGTTCTGGTAAGACAATGAGGGATCAAGAGAGGATTAAGAGTTTAGTTAATTTGAAAACCCCAGAAACTAAGAAATGGTTAAGTATAGTCGCCTGGATTTTTATTTACATTGACAGTTTATTAAAGATTTGGCACAGATTGCGAAACCGTTATCTGATTGACAAGCAAACGTGTTTCTGATATTATTTACAACCAACAGGATTTTCATTTGCTGAAAAATGCTATGCGATCAAAGGTTATTATAATGTGTTTGATGTTGGTAAACCCCTTAATTTGTAGCCTACTGCAATATTAGTGAATTAGCCGTTGGAACGGTGTTGATGCATTGACAAGGGGATGGAAAGTCCTGCGTCATTTGTTAGTCCGAAGCTATAACTGATACTCAGATGAGTTGGGCGACTGTTGAGAAGGAAGCTTATGCTAGGGTTTGGTCCTTAAATAAGTTCAAAGAGATTATTTATTGGTTCAAAAGTCCTTAATTTTACAGACCATGGCACAATCCTTTAACTTATCTGGTAGAATCGACGTCAAAATCTGTCAAACTTGTACGCTGGGCTTTGGCACTTGGCAGTGCTTTTTTCTAGAAGAAAAGTTCTGGAACTGAACAATAGGTTCCGGAACTGAACAGTAATGGAAGGGCTAAAATCGAGGGCAAAGCCCGAGAAAAACTGGATTGTGGGTTGGGAGGAGTCTCAATAAACACTGAAAACAGTTCACAACACTGAAATTAAATTAAAATAACTAAATTATTTTTTTATTATTAAAATAAATAAATTATTTTTAGTAGCTGAAAAAAGGTGCCGGAATGTCGGCTGAAAAAAGCACTGGCTGCTTTGGCATTACAAACTTTTGATGGGGAAGTTAAGTGGGCCACATAAGAAAACAGTTCACAACACTGAAATTAAATTTTAAAAATAAATAATTTAGTTATTATAATTTTATTTCAGTGTTGTGAACTGTTTTCAGTGTTTACGCCTCTGAGTAGGTCTCTTGAAGAGGCGCTATATAAATTTCCAGAGTGAATGAAAATTTCCAGAATGAACGAAAGAAAAAGGATGCAGACTGTTGATCTAGATTGTTATATGATACTTTGTGTAACGCAGAATAGGTTTAGTTGATTTCTGTATTTGATGTAAGCCTACTATGATTTCTAAAATTTTAAATTTAATGTGCTCAATCCAAGAAAAGGAAGGAGGTAGTATGAACGTGTTTTCTGAGAACAATGACATTGATTTGGATTTGCTTCTGCGTTGATTAGCTTAATTAACATGTTAGTTATTATGATATATTATTCCTAACAACAACAACAATAATAATATTATTTTTATGAATCAATCAATCAATCATTTATTTATTTATTCAGTCACTCAGGCAATCAATCAATTAAAGTTTATCACGCCTTTCAAACTGTAGTCAATAATTACTTAAGAGCCTCTATGTCTCTCACCGCCTGCTAATGCCAACCAAGTGGGAGAGTGTCGTCACCTACCGAATAATGAAGCAACTTGTTTTCAGATGTCTCCAGCATACAACAGATGGCGATGTAGTCTTTGCCGTTTCGTTAAATTGCTGCTGTTTTTCGGTATCACGTAGCGCTATAGCAACTCTAGCGAATTCGTCTGAATAAAAACTACATCGGTTTCGTGGAGTAAGGTGGCGAGATATATTGCCTCATGAGGCTCATATAATACCAAAAAACATGGAAATCGTCATCATCGTTTGCAAAACTGATCATGCCACTGATTGTAATTGTAATTGTGGTAGTAATTGTGATCGAGCATTGATAAAAGCGCCACTCAACGATTTAAAGGTGCATGTTATTGAAATTAGTAACTTCTATTGCGCCGGTGTCTAATGCACAAGGCATCAACCAATGGCACACCAAAACCAAGTTGTAATCTGGTCAATATCCAGAAGATCAGTGCGTAAGACAGAGAGGCAGCCTATGGTGGATAAGCAATTAGCAAGAGATTAGTTTTAAGTTGAGAACGAATGACACAAGCGACTGAGCAGAGCACGTAGACACAAGGGAGAGTTCCAAATGTTAGTCTCGCAACTAGAGAGTGACGCGGGGAGCAAATCTTGTCCCCATCCTCGCACCGCAGTGAGTAAGTCTTCCCCTTCCCCGCCCCATCTCCGCATGTTTTACCCCTCCCGCCTCATCCCACAGGGTTTCTCCCCATACCGCCCCATCCCCGCAAAATTTTTTCAGCAATTAAAATTTAAAAAACAATTATTAGCTTACAAAGTAACATGTGTTGCTGAATGGATTAATAACGCACACACACACACGCGCGCGCGCACACACACACACACAAACACACACACACACACACACACACACACACACACAGACGCAACGACGCACACACAGAGTTTTTATATGGCCTGTATATGTAGAGTTTTAAGGGTGGGTCCAGTGTAGTTTGAAATTAATCAGTGCAGCTCCAATTCAAACCTCAGAGGGCAGCCATGGTATTTGTTTCGTGTTCATGCTTTTCGTATTAATTTGACTTCAATCTCATGCAGCGTCTATACATTGGGCCTATGCAATAAATGGTGGGAGAATCATTTTGGGTGCATTGCTCTTTGCATTGGCAGACATTATAAGTGCTATATATAAGTTATTATGTTCAGTTACGTTACATTTTTACAATACAATGTAATGCATTGTAACTAAATTTGTCTGTCTGTCTGTCTGTTTTGTAGCCTACATGCAGACAGACAAATAGACCTATAAATAGAATTCATTCTAAGCAGTGCCGTTTTAAGGCATAGGCACGCGAGGCCCGGGCCTAGGGTCCCGCGCAGCGGGGGACCCCGCGGCGGCCCAGAAACAAAATAACAATATTATAAGTTCTGTTCTAACAAGTAACAATTCTGCAAAGTAAAGTAAGAACAATAACACATTTTTATTTATTTTTAAAACAAATGTCTGCGGTCTGCATTTTTAGTTAAATATAATAATTGGCAATAAAATCAGAGCGCTATAGAAATAAATCAATAATTTTAACGCATGGCGACGATGGCGCACAACTTGCTGTAGGCTATTGGCCTAGGCCTACGATCAATTAAACGAAATATCAGACAACCCATGAAAAATGCGTAGAAATTATATGAGTGGTGCCGCGGAGAGAAAAAAGGAAGCAACTGAAATTGAAATGTCGAACAAACATCCAAAAGTATCTTCTTTTTTTCAAAATCAGTAAACACAATCATCATCGCAGTCCGACATTGTTGAGACGTAAGATAGGCTACTCTTACGTTGTCTTACTCGTCTACTTGTGTCATTGTTTGCGATAAAGATGAACAGTTATTGTCGCTGCAAGATGATGGTCTACCAGTCGAAAGTACAGATGTTGTCACAACACCAAAATTCGAAGCCTATTTCGCAAGATGTAAGCCCTACGGAGTCAGAGGACTATCCAACTGATGCAGCCTTATGGAGTCCAATCACGGAGGAATTGCGATCTTATTGGATTCGTAAAGGTCCTGCTAGTTGCCAGCATAAGAGTCTGACTTTATAGTAGGCCTACGACTCAACGCGTGTATCGAACGGGAGATAAGTTGCATAGACGTTGCTTAATTAACTGATTCCTGTTTCCGTCGTGAACTGCGAAATGGTGAATCAGTTTGTCGCGAGTGGCTGCTCTTTTCTCCATCGCAGAAGTCTGTATTGCTTTGTCTGTCGCTTGTTTTCAACAACAACGATGGGTCATCAATCTTTCTGTCAATGATGGTGACAAACTGTACGGGTAAACGTTCTTTCTCAAAGCTTAAATTAATCAAGAACGAGCTTCGCAGCCGTATGATGCAAGAACGATTGAACTGCCTGTATGTCATGAGCATAGAATCAGATGTGTTGAAGTCTTTGAATTTCGATGATATTATAAAAGACTTTGCTCAGAGCAAAACACGAAAGCGATATTTGTAAGAAACTGTAGTTACAAAGTCACAATCCATGTATAGCAAACATGCACTCATTATAATCACACTTTCAGTTTGTATAGGCCTAACAAATAAACACTGGAAACTGTAAAGTATGTTAAACTAAACTTTTATTTTACACTTGTAGTCAGGCAGGGATCTACATTTTTGGGGGCCCTGTGCTGATCGAATGACGGGGCCCCTTACAATTTTAAGAAGCAAGGCAGACATACAATAACGCGACACATAACTTGTTACACGTTACAGCACATAAGAAGTAGATAGGACGATTGTCACGAGATCACGACTCACGCACTGACATGGAAAGAACATAGTCTGTCAAAGAACAATATTTAGTCATAGCTATGATTGGCATGCATAATGCATTGCAATTTGCACTGTTTCTTTCCTTAATCATTTATTCTTTATTTTTTTTTTACTTTTACAATTTGGGGGCCCTGTGCTGCAGCACAATCAGCACCGTGGTTAATTCGGCCCTGCTTGTAGTACAAAGATTGATGTGTTAGCTGTGTTATTATGAGTTTAGTAACAGTATACTATATTAATAAATTTAACAAAATGACACATATGCACGTACCATGCACTAATGCAATACACTGTATCTGAGACTGAGATATTGAGACGGAAATCGGATTACGTTTAAGTTTATTTAGGGTTTGTGCGGGTTGTGCCTAGGGCCCCCAAACTCCATAAAACGGCTCTGATTCTAAGCTGAATTAATATATATATATATATATATATATATATATATATATATATCATGTCAGTATCCAGAAGATCAGTCCGTAAGACAGAAAGGCGGCCTGTGGTGGATAAGCAATTAGAAAGAGATGAGTTTTAAGTTGAGAACGAATGACACAAGCGACTGAGCAGAGCACGTAGACACAAGGGAGAGTTCCAAATGTGGTATATATATATATATATATATATATATATATATATATATATATATATATATATATATATATATATATATATATATATATATATATATATATATATATATATATATATATATATATATATATATATATATACTTTATTTCGCTCAAAGCAGAAACATGACGATTAAAAAAACGCAAAACGCCACTACACATTGTTTGATTGTAACATGCAATACGAAGTATTATGCTGTAATATATCTTTCTTGTACAGCGCTATTCGTTTGCTAGCGCATCTTAATAAAGAATATACTTACTTACTTACTACCTTACTTACTATACAGGCGTCTTTGCACTCATTGATAATTATAATAAGCTTATTATATCTATGTTTGCACGTACATTTAATTTTGGCCGCAGCCTAATTATGACCATAGATATGATTATGACAAACGTATACGAACTTTGCTAAAGGCCAAAATGACGCAATCATTACGTCATCGTATTGTCGCCATCTCCGATTTGTCAGCCGAGCTCAGATCTTGAAGGAGACGGCCGCAATTCAACATTTTGCGACATTTCAAGAATCTCCCGTTCTTAATCGAAGTTCTTCCGATTTCTGCTCTGCCAACTGTTATTTCGATCGAAAGGTATCACAGTTCAACCCAGATAATTACAAAACATCGAATTTTTATCGAAATTGTCAACTTACGCATCAAGTCTGCGATCTGTAAGCTACAGTATAATCTCATAGTGATTTGCAATTTTTGATGAGACTCATTAACTTCTGTAGCGCCACAATATAATTTATTTAGGTAAAACCGTAGTTTACGTTGCTAAAATTGAATTCTTTCATTCCTCTTATGCAACACTGAATATTATATAAGAATGATTCTCTTCTGTCGCTATATTGGTGGGGGGGGGGGTGTTCATAGAGTAGTGGTAACATCACTGGCGTGAAGTGCAGCAGGTAGCGGGATCGCCTCCCGTAACCCTCTGAAGGTCCACTCAGCCTATCATTCGCGAGATGGCGCGTATGTGAAAATGAGACGTAGGACGTGATGGGCGCCTTGCATGGCTGCCGTATACAGTTAAAATTCAACTCCTGTAATAACTTGTGATCATCCGTTCATACTGATTTGTAATCATACTGCGTAATTGTCAGTTTGAAGATATTAAACGAAGATTATGCGAGGCAAGGTTTTGGCAGCCATGACATCATAAGCTGTCGTTAAACACCAAACGTAGGCCTACAAATTTAATAACATATCATATGAATGTGGGCCGAAACGTTACTTAGTTGCATTAAATACATTCAGACACATTCAAATAGTAGAGTATATAAATGTATCTGAACAATTGTATAGCGCCTTTTCTCAAAGGCGCTGATATGTGTGTTATTGAAGTCCAAATTTAGTTTATTCTAATGACTTCTATAGCGCAGACATAAAAATGCATCAAAATCGATTGGATCCATCAATTGATTCGTTGACATAAATCGTAATCCGTTGAACTTTTGGTGTTCACTTAACAATAGACTGTAGACATGAACTGAATGCTTCCCAGTCTATACTCAGACTTGGTGACTGTTAGACAGGGCTGTACCGAACATTCGCTTCGTATTCGCTTCGGGGCCGAATAGTGGGCCAAATAGCTATTTAAACCGAATAGTAGCGGTCGGACCGAATACGAATAGTGGTCACGTGACTTCTATTTCTGCACATGCGGCTGCTATAGCGAGTGGATTGAAGTAACTCATTAACATAATATATGCTGTGGTTGCAACCAGGCGTTGCCTACTGCCTGGAGCGCGGTATTGCAGTGTCAGGAGTCTCATTCTTTGTGTACAGTGAGTGAACGTTAACGTATTTTTGAATGTTGTCGGTAGACCTATTTTGTACACTATTCGCATTCGTATTCGGCCGAATAGTTGGTCCAATTATTCGTATTCGGCCGAATAGTGATAATCACCTACTCGGTACAGCCCCAGTGCTCGAAATGGAAAATTTTACTAAACGGAACGCTAGTCAAAGATATGGGAGCATTCACGTTAATTTCATAGTATTTTCCACAATAATTCATTTGACGAACCGGAACGGCGTTCCGGTGCGTTCCGGTCCATTTCGAGCACTGTACAGCCCTACTTTTAGAGAACCAAACCAAACCTGTCTGTTGTTTTTCGTTGTCGGTAGAATGATCGCTGCAACGTTTCCCTTCCCTATCGTCGTCGGGAGCTAAAAGGAACCGTCCGGGAAATCGACATCAATCGACAGATGGCGGTTATCATGGGTGGAACAACGAACGACACCTGGTGACAGCTGTACATCTGACAAAAACCGTGAGAGTATCTAGACAGTTGCTATGGAAATTTGCATAGCGCCTTACTAAACGGAGTCCCCCTTTCCGTTCCTGTAGAGCCAGAGGACGAGTTGGCTTGAAGATCGGGTAGTATGCTCTCCGCTCGACATTTCACCATTCCCTTTCCAAGACGAATAGGAAAGGTGAAGTGTTGAGAGGAGATGCCGAAATTAGTAGGGTTAGAACGATGTCGGTTAAAGGCTTATAATGTAATCGGCTAACTTCTATTTCGCCGTTATAGTCATGCACAAGGCAATAATTAGGCTTCTGCGCATGTCAAAATCAGAATCAGTCGAGACGATGATGCTCTACAGATCGGAAAACAGGAGAGGAAGGATGAGCAGTCCGAGAAAACTAAGATTTTATCGCACACCTCAAAGTCATTAGAAAACTTAAAGAGTGGACAATGAAGACAGCGAATTCCAGAACGTCGGACCAACAGTGGTAGACAAATAGAATGCACGAGGTTAAGTTTATTGGAAAGATCGTGGAGAATAAAGGAGTAATTGACGAGGGATACCTTAGAGGAAAAAGATTGAACCTATCTGGGTGAAGTAGCGAGCTGACTTCACTACGAAAAAGCGACCATGAGGTGAATAGGGAAATACTCCAAGGAGTTTAAATATAGGGAAAGGTGAACTTAAGTTGTACGGAGAGAGACCCCAAGGAGTTGAAATATAGGAGAGGGTGACCACAAGTTGTACAGGGAGAGACCCCAAGAAGTTGAAACATAGAGCAAAGTGACCTTAAGTTGTACGGAGAGACCAAAGGAGTTGAAATACAAGAAAGGGTGACCTATCTTGTACGGATAGAGACTCCAAGGAGTTGAAATGTAGGTAAAGGAGTAGTATGTATAAATAGAGGTTTTAATGCAATCAAAAATCAATCAATCAGTCAATCGACATTTTATTGCACCCCTTCAAAATTATCTACTCAGAAGCGCTTTGATGCTCTATATATTTCGTCTTGTACTATATCGGGTTTTGGGAACAGTCAATCAATCAATCAATTAGTAAAGCGTATTTTCGCTAGAGCTAGCCGATTTTTGGCCACCCTACTGGCGATTCGAAAGAAAAAATCATCTATGCAACCGAGAAGACTATAGACAGCAATCGAGAAGAGAGCAATCCAGAAGACTATACACAGCAATCGAGTAGAAAATGCAACATCTTGCCAGGACCTTCCGCAGAGACGCAACACTTTCCAACAGCCAACTAGCATTAGGAAGACCAACGACAGACCTACAAACGTTCGAGAAGGCCGTACGCAACTTGCAACTGGTCGAGAAGGACAGACACAACTCGCGAGTAGTCGAAAGACCAACTAGCAAGATACCGAAAGACCAACCACAAGTCGCGAGCGGTAGAAAGCCCAATAAGACCGAAAGACCAACCACAACCAGCGATTACTCCAAAGACCAACCAAAATTCGCAAGCGGTAGAAAAACCGATTAGCAAGATGTCGAAAGACCAAACACAAGTCGCGAGTAGTCGAAAGACCAGCAAGATACCGAAAGATAAGCACCAACCAACGAGCACTCGACTGACCAATCACAAGTCGCGGGTAGTCGAATTTTGCCAGTAATCGAAAACAACCAATTAAACAGATGGTATCCCAAAGGAAATACAGATACTTCCGTATAACCATGGCAGTCCAAGCAACATTTGCGAGTATGGGGATTCGGACCAAGAAGTCTATCGCCCACCATCTACTGGTCGAAAACGCCTTCGAAAACAACCTCCTGTCCGACATTTCCCGAGTCGACTCTCTGGCGGACCACAAGGGTCGTACACATCTCCTAAACATTGGACGGTCTGCCGACCTTCGTGGACGACGTCGACTTCTACGGCTATCTTCTCCGAGGATTTCGCCGAAATCAAAAACCAGATTCTGCTGGGGATAACGGCTCCGCAAAAACATCTTGTCCGTATCGTACTCGCGGCTCGTACGGTGATTTGCAAAAAGTGTGACGAGGGCGACGATTCTTCCGTCCACAGCCGTCGTACCCATACTAATATTCTACACACCACCCTTCTCCACAAGAATGGAGCAACTGGTAGCGCTGTACGCGTCACAATTGCGAGAATCGAACGAAATACGAGGAATGCGGCCAAGACACGCTGGCAACATCTATACGACAACAAAGAACCAACCGGTCTATTCGTGGCAAAGATAGACGTTTCGAAAATTCCCATGGAAGAATTGCAAGTGCCGATATTCGAGAGGCATCTCGTGTCCCAAGGCTATGGAATATATTCTATCGACTACACGCAAGATTTCTCCGGAGTCCTAGATCGCGAGGCTCTCGTAGACAACTTACGAGATAGGAACTTCCTAGAACAGGGTGGCCTATTCGACGCGATGTGCTGCGAAGAACAGTCTACGATTCTAGCCACTACAGACTGCGTCGGAAACCACGTTTTAACTTGGGTACAAAGCAACCAATGTGGTGGAACCTGTCGGGCCAAGATCTACAGCAAAGTGGTCTCGAATTTCGAGGTCGGCGAGGAACAAGCAACGATCGGCAGCTATCTAGCCAAATACGTAGACTCTCCGAACGAGCATTTTCGCAAAACGTTCCAACACCCAGATATACAAGAGTGCGGATGTTCTCGCACAGAAGAATCGCTGTACGGTTGTTTCGGCGACCAGCTTTCCACCGCAACCGCCAATATAGTAGTAGGCGAAGTATTGACTTGGTGTCTCCAACAACATCACAGGACTCTTCGTTGTCCAAGCCCCTAGGAGCAACAGTGGAAGAACCTCGCTACATGTCTCGAAAGATGCCTTATATTGGCCAATCGACCAAAAGGCGAAATCTTTGTAGCTTAGTACGCCCACACGAAGACTGATAGAGTAGCGGTGTACGCGTTGATCCAACACCGCATGTTGTAGAAAACGACGGAAAGTGGGAGCGCACCGTTTGCTGGGAAGCAGGAGATTTCGGATTTCGATCCTGCCCCATCTTCCGCATCGACACACCCTCCGACGACAAAGAAAACATCGAGATAGCGCCCTTGCGATGCTACACAGGGGACCCGGATTCCCACACAATTCTATCCGCCAACAAGAGACCAATGTAACTACACAACAATGTCCCAGAATCCGCTATGCTTTTTCCAGCTACTCCGTATGCGTCGTCGATATGGCGGGGAAAAAAGAACCACTCCATCGGAGTAGAACAATCCAATTTCGAGCGCACGAGTGGCGGCAACGAACGATGGAACTGCGAGAGACGCAAATATACCGCGAAGAAGAGCAACGCCGAAAGCAAAAGGTCGAGTTGGAGCATTTGCACAAGTTCGTCGAGACCAAGCGAAGACATAAAGCGTTATCTACCAAAAGATACGAGGAAACACTATCCCTACTACGGGGACAAACCGAGAAAGTCTCGAATCTAGAAAAACTTGGGACGCAGAGATATCGGGTTCTTGGAAACAGACTACCCCATATCGACGATCGAACACAAAACGACAGTCGACCCTCTATCGGCGTTCGATTCGTTCTTGGCCATTTCACTAACGATAGCACCACAACTGTGTGGGCCACAAACGGTCTTTCGCAACTTCTCGAAGGATGCGTCGACGAATTCTATATGGAGCCGGACAAGAACAATCGCGTCCTGTATTGGTTGCCAGCATACGAAGAGAACGGTCTCTGTATCGAAATTTTACCCGCTAGGATATTTCTGGCTTCCACACAAGGGAATGGACCGAACGCAAACATACTTTGGAACCCAATCGCAAGAGTTGAACGCCGAAACTGGACAAAAAGGTCTTGCAGCAAAAACTAGTCGACAAAGCCCAAGAGTACCACAAGAAAATAGAAGTGTTGGAGCTGGAAGAGGCTTGTATCCGCATGTTTGCCACTCTAGCCTCACCTGCCAAAGAATTACCGGAGCGATCAATATGCCGGAAGGGGAGTACGGTATATCGATCGCTCTAGTAATTCTTTGGTGGGGCTAGGGTGGCAAACATGCGGATACAGGCCTCTTCCAGCTCCAATACTTCTATTTCCTTGTGGTATTCCTGGGCTTTGTCGACTAGTTTTTGCAACAAGGCCTGTTTGTCCGGTGTCGGCTTTGTAACTATTGCGATTGGGTTCCAAAGTATGTTTGCGCTCGATCTATTCTCATGTGTGGAAGCCAGAAATATCCTAGCGGGTAGAATATCGATACAGAGACCGTTCTCTTCGTATGCTGGCAACCAATACAGGATGCGATAGTCCTTGTTCGTCATTATTTGGAACTCGTCGACGCATCCTGTCGTTTTGTGTTCGATCGTCGATGTGGGGTAGTCTGTTTCCAAGAACTTGATATCTCTGTGTCCCAAACTTTGCTAGGTTCCAGACTTTTCTCGGTTTGTCCCCGTAGTAGGGATAGTGTTTCCTCGTATCTTTTGGAAGAACACGCTCTGTGTCTTCGCTGGGCCTCGACGAACGTGTGCAAATGCTCCAACTCGGCCTTTCTCTTTCGCCGTTGCTCTCCTTCGTGGGATATTTGCGACTATCGCAGTTCCATCGTTAGTTGTCGCCACTCGTGCACTAGCAACGCGTCTTCTATGTCTCGCGTTCGCGCCTCTCGATGGACCTTCGAAAGAGCCGATATTTTTCTGTCAGAGAATATGTGTTGTCGCTCGAAATTGGATTGTTCTACTCCGATGGAGTGGTTCTTTTTCCCCGCCATTTCCACGACGCATGCGGAAAGCTGACAAAGGTATAGCGGAATCTGGGGCATTGCTATGTAGTTACGTTAGTCTCTTGCTGGCGGATAGAATTGTGTGGGAATCCGGGTACCTTTGTGTAGCATCGCAGGGACGCTATCTCGATGTCTTCTTTGTCGTCGGAGAGTGTATCGATGCGGAAGATGGAGCAGGATCGAAATCCGAATTCTCCTGCTTCCCAGCAAACGGTGCGCTCCCACTTTCCGTCGTTTTCTACGACATGCGGTGTTGGATCAACGCGTACACCCGCTACTCTACCAGTCTTCGTGTGGGCGTACTAAGCTACAAAGATTTCGCCTTCTGGTCGATTGGCCAATACAAGGCATCTGTCGAGATATGTGGCGAGGTTCTTCCACTGTTGCTCCTAGGGGCTTGGACAACGAAGAGTCCTGTGATGTTGTTGGAGACACCAAGACAATACTTCGCCTACTACACTCTTGGCGATTGCGGTGGAAAGCTGGTCGCCGAAACAACCGTACAGCGATACTTCTATGTGAGAACATCCGCACTCTTGTATATCTGGGTGTTGGAACGTTTTGCGAAAATGCTTGTTTAGACAGTCTACGTATTCGGCTAGATGGCTGCCGATCGTTGCTTGTCGGCCTCGAAATTCGAGAATACCTTGTTGTAGATCTTGGCCCGAGAGGTTCCACCACATTGGTTGCTTTGTACTTAAGTGCAAATGTGGTTTCCGACGCAGTCTGTATTGGCTAGAATCGTAGACTGTTCTTCGCAGCACATCGCGTCGAATAGGCCACCCTGTTCTAGGAAGTTCTTCTTCTCTCGCAAGTTGTCTATGAGAGCCTCGCGATCTAGGACTCCGGATAAATCTTGTGTGTAGTCGATAGAATATATTCCATAGCTTTGGGACAAGAGATGCCTCTCGAATATCGGCACTTGAAATTCCTCCATGGGAATTTCGGAAACGTCTACCTTTGTCACGAATAGACTGGTTGGTTCTTTGTTGTCGTATAGATGTTGAAAGCATGTCTTGGCCGCATTCCGCGTGTTTCGTTCAATCCTCGCAATTGTGGCGCGTATAGCGCTACCAGCTACTCCATTCTTGTGGAGAAGGATGGCGTGTAGAATATTGGTATGGGTACGACGGCTGTGGACGTAAGAATCGTCGCCCTCGTAAAACCTGTTGGCCCATCGACGTTCGAGTTGCGAGTACGATACGCGACGTTTTTGCGGAGCCGTTGTCCCCAGTGGTACCAGCTACTTGGTTTCCACGAAATCCTGTGGAAGAAGATAGCCGTAGATGTAGACATTGTCCACATAGGTCGGCAGACCGTCCAATGGGCGATGATGTGTACGACCCTTGTGGTCTGCCAGATAGTGGACGCGGGAAATGTCGGACAGGAGGTTGTTTTCGAAGGCGTTTTCGAACAGTAGATGGTGGGCGATAGACTTCTTGGTCCGAATCCCCATACTCGCAAATGTTGCTTGGACTGCCATGGTTATACGGAAGTATCTGTATTTCCTCTAGGATACAATTTGTTTAATACGTTGTTTTCGATTAGTTACTGGCAAGTTTTGACTACCCGCGACTTGTGATTGGTCAGTCGAGTGCTCGCTGGTTGTGGCTGGTTTTCGGTATCTTGCTAGTTGGTCTTTCGACTACATAACTCGCGAGCTGTGTCTGTCCTTCTCGACTAATTGTAAGCTGCGTACAGCCTTCGCGAACGCTTGTAGTTCTGTCATTCCTCTTCCTATAATGCTAGGTGGCTGTTGGAAAGTGTTGCGTCTCTGCGAAAGGTGTGTATCTCTACGTGTATGTATGTGTGTGTGTGTGTGTGTATCTCTACGTGTATGTGTGTGTGTGTTTGTGTGTGTGTGTGTGTGTGTGTGTGTGTGTGTGTGTGTGTGTGTGTGTGTGTGTGTGTGTGTGTGTGTGTGTGTGTGTGTGTGTGTGTGTGTGTGTGTATCTCTACGTGTTCTCATGTATGGGTGCATCTGCCTAGTAGGCAAGCGTTTACGTGCGTATATAAAAGCCTTTGTCTACGTGCATGTACGCGTGCTAAGACCGCCACTACTCGTACTCTGGCGGTGCCAGTCCCAAGACTGGATAAAGCATGAGGGCGACGCTAATGATCTTTGTTATCACAGTGTCATTACACTGAAACTACTGTATGCGCGCTTGTTTGTGCGTGTGTCCATAAATGCCCCTGTACATGCATGTGTATATATGGCTCATGAATGACCTTTAGGGCTACGATTGGTCATATGAAGCTCTGACTATAATTTATACACTGCACGTGGAACGCCAATTAAGGATTGGCTGATAGGCGCGCGTTAGATAGGTATAGGGCTGGTTGCTGTGAACGGAAGAATCGTCGCCCTCGTCAAACTTTTTGCCTATCGACGTACGAGCCGCAAGTACGATACGCGACAAGATGTTTTTGTGGAGACGTTGTCTTCAGTGGTGCACAGAATCTGGCCTTTGGTTTCACGAAATCCTGTGGAAGAAAATAGCCGTAGATGTAGACATCGTACACAAAGGTTGGCAGACCGTCCAATTGGCGATGATGTGTACGCGGGAAATGTCGGACAGGAGGTTGTTTTCGAAGGCGTTTTCGACCAGTAGATGGTGGGCGATAGTCTTCTTGGTCCGAACCCCCATACTCGCAAATGTTGCTTGGACTGCCAAGGCTATACGCAAGTATCCGTATTTCCCCTGGGATAACATTTGTTTAATTCGTTGTTTTCGATTACTGGCGAGTTTCGACAACCCGCGACTTGTGATTGGTCCGTGGAGTGCTCGCTGGTTGTTGCGGGTCTTTCAGTATCTTGCTAGTCTTTCGACTACTCGCGACTTGTGTTTGGTCTTTCGACATCTTGCCAGTCGGTTTTTCCACCGCTTGCGAATTTTGGTTGGTCCTAGGAGTAATCGCTGGTTGTGATTGGTCTTTCGGTCTTATTGGGGTTTCTGCCGCTCGCTGGTTGTGGCTGGTCTTTCGGTATCTTGCTAGTTGGTCTTTCGACTACTCGCGAATTGTGTCTGTCCTTCTCGACTAGTTGCAAGTTGCGTTCGGCCTTTTGGAACGTTCACAGGTCTGTCGCTGGTCTTCCTAATGCTAGTGGACTGTTGGAAAGTGTTGCGTGTCTGCGGAAGGTCCTAGCAAGATGTTGCATTTTCTACTCGATTGCTGTCGATAGTCTTCTTGATTGCTGTCTTCTCGATTGCTGTCTATAATAGTCGTCCCGATTGCATAGATGTTTTTTCTACCGATTGGCCAGTGGGGTAGGCAAAAATCGGGTATAGCTCTAACGGAAAATGCGCTTTCCCACCTGATTGATTGACTGTTACTAATACCCAACTTAGTACAAGACGAAATATATAGAGCATGCCAGTATTCTACACACCATCCTTCTCCACCAGAATGGAACAACTGGTAGCTCAAAACGCGCAAGAATTGCGAGGATCGAACGAAACACGCGTAATGCGGCAAAGACAAACTTTCAACATCTATTCGACAAAAAAGAATCAACCGGTCTATTCGTGGCAAAGGTAGACGTGTCAGAAATTCTCATGGAAGAATTGCAAGTGCCGATATTCGAGAGGCATCTCTTGTCTCAAGGCTATGGAATGTATTCTATCGACTACACACATGATTTCTCCGGAGTCCTAAATCGCGAGGCAATCGTAGACAACTTGCGAGAGAAGAAGAACCTCCTAGAACAGGGTGGCCTATTCGACGCGATGTGCTGCGAAGAACCGTCTACTATTCTAGCCAATACAGACTGCGTCGGAAACCACGTTTGCACTTGAGTACAAAGCAACCAATGTGGTGGAACCTCTCGGGCCAAGATCTACAACAAAGTGGTCTCGAATTTCGAGGCCGGCGAGGTACAAGCAACGATCGGCAGCCATCTAGCCAAATGCGTAGACTATCCGAACGAACACTTTCGCAAAACGTTCCAACACCCCGATGTAGAAGAGTGAGGATGTTCTCGCATAGAAGTACCGCTGTACGGTTGTTTCGGTGACCAGCTTTCCACCGCAACCGTCAAGAATGTAGTAGGCGAAGTGTTGACTTGGTGTCTCCCAACAACATCGCAGGACTCTTCGTTGTCCAACCCCAAGTGTAACTGTGGAAGAACCTCGCTACATGTCTCTACACATGCTTTGCATTGGCCAATCGCCCACAAGGCGAAATCTTTGTAGCTTAGTTCACCCCCGTGAAGACTGGTAGAGTAGCGGTGTACTTGTTGATCCAACACCGCATGTTGTAGAAAACGACGAAAAGTGGGAGCGCACCGTTTGCTGGGCAGCACGAGAATTCGGATTTCGATCCTGCCCCATCTTCCACATCGATTTACTCTCCGACGACAAACACAACATCGAGATAGCGCACTTGCGATGCTACACAAAGGTACCTGGATTCCCACACAATTCTATCCGCCAGCAAGAGACCAACGTAACTACGTAGCAATGCCCAAGATTCCGCTATACTCTTTCCAGCTATTCCGTATGCGTCGTGGATATGGTGGGAAAAAATGAAACCACTCCGTCGGAGCAGAACAATCCAATTTCGAACGACAACAAATATTCTCGGACAGAAAAATTTCGGCTCTTTCGAAGGCCCATCGAGAGGCGCGAATGCGAGACATAGAAGACGCCCTGCTAGCGCACGAGTGGCGGCAACGAACGATGGAACTGCGAGAGACGCAAATATACCGCGAAGAAGAGCAACGCCGAAAGAGAAAGGTCGAGTTTGAGCATTTACACAATTTCGTCGAGGCCCAGCGAAGACACAGAGCACTATCTACCAAAGGACGCGAGGAAACACAATCCATACTACGGGGACAAACCGAGAAAGTCTCGAATCTAGAAAAGTTTGGGACACAGAGATATCAAGTTCTTGGATACAGACTACCCCACATCGACGATCGAACACAAAACGGCAGTCGACCCTCATCGGCGTTCGAGTCGTTCTTGGTCATTGTACCAACGATAGTACAACAACTGTGTGGGCCAAAAAAGGTCTTTCGCAGCTTCTCCAAGGATGCGTCGACGAGTTCCAATTGGAGACGGACAAGAACAATCGCGTATTGTGTTGATTGCCAGCACACGAGGAGAACGGTCTCTGTATCGATATTCTACCCGCTATGATATTTCTGGCTTCCACACAAGAGAATGGACCGAGCGCAAACACATTGGAACCCAGTCGCAATAGTTGCAACGCCGACACCGGGTAAAAAGGTCTTGTTGCAAAAACTAGTCGTCAAAGCCCAGGAGTACCACGAGAAAATAGAAGTGTTGCAGCTAGAAGAGGCTTGTATCCGCATGTTTGTTACCCCAACCTCTTCCGCCAAAGAATTACCAGAACGACCGATATGCCGGAAGGGGAGTACGGTATATCGATCGCTCTAGTAATTCTTTGGTGAGTGGAGCTAGATTGGCAAACATGCGGATACGAGCCTCTTCCAGCTCCAACACTTCTATTTTCTCGTGGTACTCCTGGGCATTTTCGACTAGTTTTTGTAGCAAGGCCTTTTTGCCCGGAGTCGGCGTTGCAACTGTTTCCATTGGGTTCCAAAGTATGTTTGCGCTTAGTCCATTCCTTGTGTGGAAGCCAGAAATATCATAGCGGGTAGAATATCGATACAGAGACCGTTCTCTTCGTGTGCTGGCAACCAATACACGAGGCGATTGTTCTTGTCCGTCTCCAATTGGAACTCGTCGACGCATCCTTCAAGACGTTGCGAAAGATCTTTTTTGGCCCACACAGTTGTTGTACTATCGTTGGTACAATGACCAAGAACGACTTGAACGCCGATATTGGGTCGACTGTCGTTTTGTGTTCGATCGTCGATGTGGAGTAGTCTGTATCCAGGAACCCGATATCTCTGCGTCCCAAACTTTGCTAGGTTCGAGACTTTCTCGGTTTGTCCCCGTAGTGCGGATAGTGTGTCCTCGTGTCTTTTGGTAGATAACGCTTTGTGTCATCGCTGGGCCTCGACGAACTTGTGCAAATGTTCCAACTCGGCCTTTTCTTTCGGCGTTGCTCTTCTTCGCGGTATATTTGCGTCTCTCGCAGTTCCATCGTTCGATTCTGCCACTCGTGCGCTAGCAGGGTGTCTTCTATGTCTTGCATTCGCGCCTCTCGATGGCCCTTCGAAAGAACCGATATTTTTCTGTCAGAGAATATTTGTTGTCGCTTGAAATTGGATTGTTCAACTCCGATGGAGTGGTTCTTTTTTTCCCCGCCATATCCACGACGCATACGGAATAGCTGACAAAAGTATAGCGGAATCTGGGGCATTGTTATGTAGTTACGTTGGCCTCTTGCTGGCGGATGGAATTGTGTGGGAATCCAGGTACCTTTGTGTAGCATCACAAGGGCGCTATCTCGATGTTTTCTCCGGTCGTCGGAGACTGTGTCGATGCGAAAGATGGGGCAGGAGCGAAATCCAAAATCTCCTGCTGCTCAGTTAACGGTGCGCTACCACTTTTCATCGTTTTCCATGACATGCGGTGTTGGATCAACGCGTACACCCGCTGCTCTACCTGTCTTCGTGTGGGCGTACTAAGCTACAAAGATTTCGCCTTCTGGTCGATTGGCCAATACAAGGCATCTGTCGAGACATGTAGCGAGGTTCTTCCACTGTTGCTCTGGGGGTTGGACAACAAGGAGTCCTGCGATGTCGTTGGGAGACACCAAGTCAATACTTCGCCTATTACACTCTTGGCGGTTGCGGTGGAAAGCTGTTCGCCGAAACAACCGTAGGCCTACAGCGATACTTCTATGCGAGAACATCCACACTCTTGTACATCTGGGTGTTGGAACGTTTTGCGAAGATGCTCGTTCGGAGAGTCTACGTATTTGGCTAGATGGCTGCCGATCGTTGCTTGTATCTCGCCGACCTCGAAATTCGAGACTGCCTTGTTGTAGATCATGGCCCGATATGTTCCACCACATTGATTGCCTTGTACTCAAGTGCAAACGTGGTTTTCGACGCAGTCTGTACTGGCTAGAATCGTAGACTGTTCTTCGCAGCACTTCGCGTCGAATAGGCCACCCTGTTCTAGGAAGTTCTTCTCTCGCAAGTTGTCTACGAGAGCCTCGCGGTCTAGTACTCCGGAGAAATCTTGTGTGTAGTCGATAGAATATATTCCATAGCCTTGGGACAAGAGATGCCTCTCGAATATCGGCACTTGCAATTCTTCCATGAGAATTTCTTAAACGTCGACCTTTGCACGAATAGACCAGTTGTTCTTTGGTGTCGTATAGATGTTGCCAGCTTGTCTTGGCCGCATTACTCGTGTTTCGTTTGATCCTCGTAAGTGTTGCGCGTATAGTGCTACCAGCTGCTCAATTTTTGTGGAGAAGGGTGGTGTGTAGAATGTTAGTATGGGTACGACGGCTGTGGACGGAAGAATCGTCGCCCTCGTCAAACTGTTTGCCCATCGCCGTACGAGCCGCGAGTACGATACGCGACAAGAATGTTTTTGCGGAGCCGTTGTCCCCAGTGGTACACAGAATCTGGCCTTTGGTTTCACGAAATCCTGTGGTAGAAGATAGCCGTAGATGTAGACATCGTCCACAAAAGTCGGAGACTGTCCAATGGGCGATGATGTGTACGACTCTTGTGGTCCGCCAGATAGTCGACGCGGGAAATGTCGGACAGGAGGTTGTTTTCGAAGGCGTTTTCGTCCAGTGGATGGTGGGCGATAGTCTTCTTGGTCCGAATCCCATACTCGCAATTGTTGCTTGGACTGCCATGGCTATACGAAGGTATCTGTATTTTCTCTGGGATACCATTTGTTTAATTCGTTGCTTTCGATTACTGGCAAGTTTCGACCACCCGCGACTTGTGATTGGTCAGTCGAGTGCTCGCTGGTTGTTGCAGATCTTTCGGTATCTTGCTGGTCTTTCGACTATACTCGCGATTTGTGGTTGGTCTTTCGACATTTTGGTAGTCGGTTTTTCTACCGCTTGCGAAGTTTGGTTGGTCTTTGGAGTAATCGCTGGTTGTGGCTGGTCTTTCGGTCTTGTTGGGGTTTCTACCGCTCGCGACTTGTGGTTGGTCTTTCGGTATCTTGCTGGTTGGGTTTTCTACCGCTCGCGACTTGTGGTTGGTCCGTCGAGTGCTCGCTGGTTGTGGTTGGTCTTTCGGTATCTTGCTAGTTGGTCTTTCGACTACTCGCGAGCTGTGTCTGTCCTTCTCGACTAATTGTAAGCTGCGTACGGCCTTTGCGAACGCTTGTAGTTCTGTCATTCCTCTTCCTAATGCTAGTTGGCTGTTGGAAAGTGTTGCGTCTCTGCGGAAGGTGTATATCTCTACGTGTATGTATGTCTGTGTGTGTTTGTGTGTGTATCTGTACGTGTTCTCATGTATTGGTGCATCTACCTAGTAGACATGCGTTTACGTGCGTATATAGATGCCTTTGTCCACGTGTATGCGTGCTAACTAGGCCACTGTTCGTACTCTGACGGTGCCAGTCCCAAGTCTGGATACAGGATGAGGGCGACGCTAATGATCTTTGTTATCACAGTGTCGTTACACTGAAACTACTGTATGCGCGCTTGTTTGTGCGTGTGTCCATAAATGCACCTGTACGTGCATGTGTATAAATGGCTCATGAATGACCTTTTAAGGGCTACGATTGGTCATAATTTATGACTATAATTTATACACTGCATGTGGAACGCCAATTAAGGATTGGCTGATAGGCGCGCGTTAGATAGGTATAGGGCTGGTTGCAGGTGCCAGGCTGTCTGATAGGCTGGATATAGTGCTACTGGGAAGGCGTTACCGATTACATTTGGTGGGATTATTTCCCGAATTGAAACGATATTCTCTCCCAAATGAGCCGCCACTCGTAATCCTGACGCTAATACGGGACGATGTCCTGGACTCCTCGGCAGGGAAGTATACACCATTGGCCTAGTCCAGGTAATATGGTAGACTAGACTATTAATTAGTAATTAACTAATAGTGATCTTGGTTTGGATTCCAAGACTACAGAAAATAAAGAACAGTGGTATAATATTATTAGATAACAAAACAATTCTGTCGCTCAATGAAGACTCCGATGGTTTGGATATGTAGAGAGAATGCCCGTTGACAGATTCCCACACAGTGCACTACATGCAAGATTCGAAGGGAAAAGACACAAAGGCAGACCAAGGCTACGCTCGATAGATAATATAACTGAGGACATAACATCACTTGGACTAACATTAAGGGGGGCAATAGACTTGACAAATGACCGAGGACAATGGAGATTATTTATTCGTACCCATCGCCGCCAAAGCGCTGGCGTCAGAAATTGATGAAGATGATGAGGATGTTGTTGATGATAATGATGATGATGATGATGATGATGATGATGATGATGATGATGATGATGATGATGATGATGATGATGAATTTGTAACTGTCTAACCTGTTTCTAACGCACAAGGCATAGCCAATGCAAATCAAAACCAAGCCGTAATCAGGTTATGGCTGGCTTGTCTCTGGGAGGATTACCTTATGTCAGGCTACGTCAGGTTAGGCAATGACTGGATTTGATTGCGCTGGGAGGATGAAATTATGTTATGTGATGTTTGATTAGGTTAGCTCGGGGTTATGTTAGGTTGTGTGGGTTTAAGTTAGGCTATTTTATGCTCGGCTAGGTGCACCTGCCAAATATAACCTAGCCTAACATAACTCCAGGAGTCATGTTGTAAGTTAGGCGGGTTTAGGTAGGCTAGATTGCGTTATATTTGGCGGCGTTAAGCTAGCGTATACCGGTATGTTAAGTTTGGTTAGGCTATGTTATGTTAGGTTAGGTGGGGCTAGGTAAGACGATTTTAGGTTTAGTTAGGCTAGGTTTAGTTAGAGTAGACGGTTTTTGGTTAGGTTAGGCTAGGCTAGGCTTAAAGGTTAGATAAGACGGTATATAATTAGATTAAGTTAGTTTAGGCTAGGGAGGATTAATAAGACTCTGGTAGGTTAGGTTAAGTTAGGTTAAACTATAGGCTAAGAGGTCAGATAAGAGGCTGTTAGGTTACGTCAGTTTATGTGGTGTTGAGTCGAAGTGGACTATAGAATAGATTGCGTAGTATGGATTAAGTTAGACTATATATAGTCCAGATGAGCTGATGTTAAATGACAATATCTCAAGCGACCGGAGTGTATCGAACTTATGTACAGAAACAGCAAATGCCACCCAGCCTAGACTGTTGACAACAGTGGATTGTTTTCTCTGAAACAGCAGCATCAGCAGCCGTTGAAGCATGAGCAACGACCACCACCACATCACCACTGCCACCACCATCATCGTCACCACCACCACCATCATCATCATCATCATCGTAATTACCACCACCACCGCCACCGCCACCGCCGCCGCCGCCGCCACCACCACCACCACCATCACCCCCACCCCCACTCCCTCCACCATCACCACCATTACCACCACCCAACCACCATCACCACCACCATCACCAGCACAACGACTTCGACCACCACCATCACTACGACCACCACCAGGTCATGACCCGATTGCGTATAACTCTCACTCGAGACAGTTTCATCAATTCTCTGTCCGTTCTGCAGCAGCAACCCTCATGCAACTGATGTCCTCGCATCCTCCTCCTCCTCCTCTGCAGCCGTCATCAGCATCCGTCGTCGTTCGTCCGAATCCGTCCATCAGTCATTCGGACAAAGCGCAGAGAGTCAGTCGCTGATTTATATAGCGCAGTAGTTTTGACTAAGTGAGCCGGACATACAGGGTATACCATCATGTATTATACATGACACGTGATGATGTATTCATGCATATTCAGGATATAACATATCATGATATAGCGTACGTCATACATAAGCATGCATGACATACGAATATGCATATTAAATTACTTATTTGGCTTTCACTGCTAATTAAAAGTAAACAATTAACAATCAACCTTTTCCAAACTGCTTATTATCTATACCATTCTCTCTTAGCGGACCGATTTGCTGGATATTGAACTGATTACAGCTCGATTGATGTTTTGCACACTACACCGGCATTATCGAAGTTACTCAACAACAACAACAACAACAACAACAACAACAACAACAACAACAACAACAACAACAACAACAACAACAACAACAACAACAACAACAACAACAACAACAACAACAACAACAACAACAACAACAACAACAACAACAACAGCAACAGCAGCAGCAGCAGCAGCAGCAACAACAACAACAACAACAACAACAACAACAACAAACAATCGTAATCGTAATCGTAATCTCGACATTTCTACAGCGCCCACTGATGCGAAGTCGCGGGAACCAGCCCATTCGAAGGCGCAATGCAATGGCTAATCGATTGAGGTCTGTTTCAGGGATTTCAATGTCGGGTACCTAAATGTCGGGGCACTCATTCAAAAGGGCACCGGTAATGAAGGATCTCACCCCATAATTTAATTGAAAAACTTACCAGGGTCGAGGTCATACGGTCACTATAGAAAAACGTGTATATTTACATTTTACATGTACTATAACATTCTTATGAATAGCTCTCATGGTCTAAGACTCTAAGTGGTTGTATCTTCTCTTCTTGAAATAATCTCATGCATACATACCTGCATACACACATACAAACAAACATACATACATACATGCATACATAGATACATACATGCATACATAGATACACAAGTACATACATATATGTATGTATCTATGCATACATACATACATAATCACTGTGAGAGGCACTTTTTAAATTCAGAAATACAATACAATTCAATTCATACATGCGTACATTCATACATACACACGTACATACATACGTGCATACACGTATGTATGCGAGCAGTTCCCCAACCCTCCCTATCTACATTTTACTAGCAAATTACTGCCTTGATTGCGCGCTAGGTTTTGATGCTGACACCTGATGTGATATTAGTGACATCATATTACTTCGATGTTTAGTTAACTAGTTAAGTCCATAATGTATAGAATTACAATGTTAAGCCAGTTGCCACTACTTTTCATGTACAAGGGTAACCCTGATAGCGGGACCCAGGTCCCTTAAGGGTTTCTCTCCCTTTACTTCCTTTGAAAACTAATTAATTGATCTGATTTCTGTTAGAATTTTACACTGAATTACATCACTTCTGTTACTGCATATTATGCGAATAAAATTTATGGTTATGGTTATGGTTATGGTTATGCATACATACATACACATATACATACATGCATGCACAGAACTCTGTGAAATTTAGCATCTGCAAGGAGAGACAGTCTAAATAGCACATAGGTCTATGGATCTCTTTACACGAGATTAGGCGTGGAAAGGAAGATCGAGAAATGAGAACTAGGAACCATAATATACGACAGATGCTAAATTTCACAGAGGTCTAATTGTCCACTTTCAGTGGTTGAATCACAGCTCTTTCGGAAGCACATTGAGGAGCTGTACTAACTTTCAGATTCATACATACATACATACGTACATGCATACATACATACATATATACATACATGCATACTTACACACATACACACATACTAATGTACATACATACATACATACATACGTACATACATACATACACACATACATTCAATTCAATTCAATCAATCTTTATTGATATTCACGACAATTACAGTATGTTATGAGCATCCGATAGACGTGAAGTGCCTAGTACAATTACACATTGGTATGAAACAATTTAACAGTGAAAGCACTTAGTAGCCTTTAGTAAAAATAGACAATTTCATATCACGTATTGCCATATAAATTTAACCTTTATTTTACCACTATGCTTTTTAGGTGGAATTTTCAGATTCCACTTAAATATGTGTTACATATTAATGGTATTTAAACATAAATGAGAAGCTTTTATTAATATTTCAAGTTTAAGGTCATTTTTGAGGATGTTCCAAAAATGGAACGTTGGGTCATTCCCACTAGCATTTCTTACAATGGCAGCAGAACATGGCTAAACGACACAATAGCTATTGAAAACCAATTTATTTTAAGGTATGAACACATTCAAAACAGTTCACAGTTCTTGAGACATTTGGAACATTATTTGGTAGTGTCTTTTCTGCATAAAATGCAACGACCCTGACTTGCAAGACGAATGTAATGCCGTCATGGCATAGGCATGACTGCACTGGAGCAGTGGGTTCCCCTAAACGACAACGTCATGAGCTCTTGACCAAACCCTCCAAATGGGTCATAGCTGTTGAGCTTCCAAGACACGATAGTGTAGTCGCTATGCAGCAACTACCACCATGTTGATGACATTGCTGAAAAAGTTCCACTACCACTTGTTTCCCTTGGTCGATGCACAGACAGCAGCCGATCCATTACATCAACCCTCCCATGCTGCTGTATGTTTGTTATCATGAGTGGCTGAGATGCTAATTCTTTGTCCTTGCAACCTCAGACACTGAACACTTATTCCAAAGGATTTACCCTATCAAAGTTATTGGGACATGTTACTACATTGTTGTCTGACTACCTTTCTGCCATCACAAGAGTACTCAAATGCACATCTTTCTTCCTTTGCAAACATTTTCTTATCTGTCAGAGGTGCTGTTCCAGTTCAACCATCACTGTTGCCCTGATCCCCATGTCTCTGAGCTTAGACAGAAGGTTGTAACTAGTAGGGGGATTTCACAGTATTGCAGGTGATTTAGATTTCTCGTGATGAGTTCGGAAAAATTCATGACAACGTGCTCACCAAGGGGGTTTCTGCGGGTCAACTACTTCTGCCACAATAAATTGTTGCTTGATTTGGATAACCATCCGATGAACAAAACATCCAGATCTTATAACCGAATCTGATTGGTTTTCCTCTTGCGAAATCTTTGTCCCATGTTGTCCATAATAAGGCACCGTGGACTCATCGATGCTAAGTTATTCGTGAAAAATTCCTCACTGCATCATGGATTTGTTTAGCCGATCACATAGTGGAGCAAATTTTGCCACTCTAGAATCACCAAGAGATCTGTTGTCAGCTAGATTCCAGAAGATGAAACTTTCTATGTTTCTGCAGCTTTTTACATCTTGAACTGTTACAGCTGTTGTTCCAATTTCTTTTCTTTTGATAAGAAGGACCATCACCTTCCATTTCATAGGATGAATCTTTTTGTGGAAAGCCGGCGGTTCCTTCTGGTGTGATCTCCTGTTCTCTTTGGATTTGATCGATAATTATCTTGGTGTGCCTCCATTAGCGTTGTTGGCGTGTGTATCTTTTGGAAAACCATTCATATGGGATTATTTTCTTGCCTCTCGCTTTCTGTGTCTGTTCTCCCATATAAGATTTTGGTTTCTGTTGCCACTGGGGCTACTGGTTGCTCATCATCGCTTCTGCCACAGAACAGTGGCGTCTAACCCCCCCAAAAGTAAATGGAGAATCAACCCCCCCCAAATTTACCCCTGAAATACACATTGTGGTGTTTTCTGAGATTCTGCAGTGGGAGAGACGCCAATCGTCTTTGATATGACGGGGTCGTAAAATAAACGAATTAATCAGCCTACAGATTAATGAATTAATGGATGACTTAGCTGAATGTTTTCTACTTTAGGCCCTAATAGGTGCTGAGTCTAGACTGACAGTGCCCAAAGAGAGTCAGAGCAATTATCGCGCGTAGCGCGAAAATTTTTTTGGGACCTTTTCGGATTTTAAATATTTTTGCTTTGTTGGATTTGGCTATATTATCACACGGGACAAAAGAGCTATCATGAAAAAAATGCAACCCCCCACTTTCAGTCAAAATATGTCAAACCCCCCCACTTTTGAAGTTCGATGGAGATCGTTCTCCACACTCCACCATTGGTAGACGCCACTGCCACAGAATACATCTAATTCACCACAAACATCCACAGGCTCTACTTATGCCAGATCATTTTCATCTATTTGTTGACACTCAATTTCGTTGCCATCAGCTGGTGGAAGGATGCACATATCGGCCTCATCTTCGTAGAAACTATGTTTCGTCACCTTTTCCCACTGCTTGCTGATGTGTTGTCGCGTCGTTGTCTAAATTTCCAAATTTAAATATTTCAAATTATAATAAAATCAATGTAAAAAATAAATGAATGAAAGAGAATGTGAAGAAATAATGATGCATGTAAAAATCAAACAATATCCAGTGGCAAGCTAGTAACATGGAAACACAATCACCATAGGCCTATGTGGTAATACTAATGAGAATGCACCAACGTTCCAAAAATGGAACATGCTTTGAAACTGGATTTTATCTTCTAGAGTTCGGCCCAATATTAGGTAATTGCTATTGTCATAACTAATTATAGGTATCAATTAAACAAATACAACATGTCTCACCTGTTAAATGATTACGCAAATGTTTGTTAAAACTTTATGCATTTTTTGGCTAATAAATCTCAAAATTCGTCAAAATAACGCAACGCTAGCACAAAAATAATTTAAGTTAATCAGAAAATAGACGCTGTTTTATATTCTCCGTTCCTAGTTCTTTCATTTGCAGACCAAAGAAAATAAATTTACAAAGGCATTATATATTTTTATAGCACTACAATATATGTTCCAAAAATGGAACGTTGGTAAAATAAAGGTTAACATACAGTATACTTAGCAGGTTATTAGTCGCGAATAGCAAAGGGTAACCCTAAAGGGATGGAAGTCCCGCTATCCAGGGAAGCCCTGCTATTTCTATTGCAAATTAAATGATGGCAGCTGAAAAGATCCAATATCGGATACATGATTTGGTAAACATAAGTTATATGTAAACTGCATGGGTACTTTTTAGGTCTTAACTAAGTCTAACTAATAACGCTTAACTAATAAGGCTTACAGTATATAAAACAAGTATATAACCCAAAAAGAAGCCCAACAAAATTGGCTTCCACGGGTCCAGACTAAGACTATACATACTCATTTGTTGGCAACAGCAGTTAAAGGAACAAAAGAAAATAAGAACACAACTCTTACATTTGACTCCGCCGTTGTCCACAAACAGGATATGTACTAGCACAGGGATGCAGAAGTCTCAGGATAATTATTCATTAATTAAAAACAATCTTAGGTTCTTTTTGAAGGTGAACTTGTTTTTCGCATTTCTGATTTCCAGTGGTATAGAATTCCAAATTCGCGGACCGGCTGACTTGATGCTAAATTTTCTCAGATTAGTTCGAGCTTTGGTTGGTCGATAGAGTGCAGCACCTCTAGTATAGTGATCGTGTATCTCTGAATTTAAGATGAAATACCCATCAAAGGAGGCTGGTAGCAGTTTCTGATTATAGGCATATAGCAGCTGGGCAATTTGTAGTGTCTTAATTTGATTGAGGTTTAGAAGGTTAAAGTCTTTGAATATTGGTTTAGAATGAACTGATCGACCCGCCCCCACTATCATTCGAACTGCTCTTTTCTGCAATATTACCAGTCGTTGTAGAGGAGAATCGTAATTTGAGGCCCATATTAAGTTGGAATATGAGAGATAAGGAAGGATTAGGGAGTTATATAGGCACATACATACATACATACATATATACATACATACATACATACATACATGCCTACATGCATGCATACAAGAATATATGCATACGTACATACATACATATATACATACATACATACATACAGGCCCGGATCTACATTTTTGGGGGCCCTGGGCTGATCGAATGACGGGGCCCTTACCATTTTAAGAAGCAAGGCAGACATACAATAACCCGACACATAACGCTATTCTCGTGCTCAAGAACTCTATTCTGGCAATGATTCCAGTCGCTGAACCCGTCTCGAAACAATGATTTACTACGACCACACAGCTTGCAGGGCACACAGTAGACGTTACCAGTCGACATGGAATCCTCCCTCCTCACTGTTTCAGAGTTTGCCATTGTACGCTGAAATAACGTAGGTGGTAAATACCGTTTATGAGTTTTCCCTGTGCGCTCTGATTTCGAAAAATCACCCAAGTTTTGGACAATCGCTGGTCGCCGTATAATTTCCTCGCACAGTTCATCAGTCACAACCCAATTAGCCGGGTCGCTACTAACGTTAGTAACGTCTCCATTAACACACGTAGTTGCTGCATTGATGAGAATGTTACCCAGTACTTCGGACTTGTTATTGTGGTTGGCGAAATTGGCGTCACTGTCGTCGTCGTCGTTTCCGGTGAGAGAAACGTGGTCAACTTCTGTAAGGAGGCTCCAGCGTCTTCCACTGCGCTCCTTCTTTTTCTCTTCTCTGCTCCACTATTGTACTTCCTCTTATCCATTGAGCTCAGTTCTATGCTTGAATTAGGTTGAATAATAATCTTGATTGACGCTAGCGGCTCACAGTCTATGCTTTATTATTGTCTGAAATAAAAATGACTTAAAAGTTCAAAGTCCCGCATGGCCGCAGCTAAAGAAACTGTAACTGGTTATATATATATTTAGTCATAGCTATGATTGCTATGCATAATGCATTGCAATTTGCACTGTTTCTTTCCTTAATCCTTTATTTTTGACTTTCACAATCAGCACCGTGGTTAATCCGGCCCTGCATACATACATACACGCATACATACCTACGTACATACATGCATACATAATACATACATACTTGCATACTTACATTCATACATACATACTTACATACTCGCATGCATACACACATGCATACACACATACAAACATACATGCATACATACATACACGCTTAAGCTTCTAAGGTTGGATATGCAAACTGTCCCCACAGGTTAAGCGCTATAGTGTCATTCATCGCTTCCTCCATTCCAACATTTTCCACAAATACAGTGACGAGGAATGTGAATGCTAGAAGCATTTTCGTTCCTTTCCAATGGGTGAAGAAGCGGTAAAGAGAGGGCAGGAAAATTGGGCAGTTTAATTCGGCCCCGATAATTATGATAAGCTAAATATAAGGGTGTTCGATAGTGTAGTGGTTAGCGCGCTGGACTGTCAACCAGCAGGATGGAGTTCAAATCCCCGCCAGGGCAGAAATTTTGTTCGAGATTTCTGCTCCACCTGCGCCCCCTAGTGAACTCAGCTACAACGAGTACATGACTGTACACTGTCGATGGGAAGATGAGACGGCGAGGTAGAGGACTGCCCACCCATCCTCGTATGCCGAGGCCAAGAAAATGGTTGCCTTAGGGTTAACTTAAGGGACTCTTCTTCAGTACGTCGATGGATATATAGTAAACATAGACGAGCAATTGTCGATGTCGGCCTAATATTAGGCATGTTATTAGGCCTAATACGGGCATGGTATTAAGTCTAATAGTAGGCGCGATAATAGGCCTAATATAATGCACTCTATTAGGCCTAATATTAAGCATAGTATAAAGTCTAGTATTAGGCGTGATATTTATTCCTAGTATAAGACACGATATTTGGCTTAATATTAGACATGATATTAGGCATACTATAAGGCATGGTATTAGACCTAATATTAGACGTGATATTTGGTCTATTAGGCATGATATGAGGCCTAATATTAGGTATGATATTAAGCATAATATATGGCGTGTTATTAGGCCTAATATTAAGCAAGATATTAGGTCTTAAATTGGGCGTGATATTAGGCCCATATTGTCTACGAAATGTTTGTTATTGTCGTCCGCTAATCTCAACCACAAATAAACGTTTCTGTTATCGTAAGTCTCATTCCAAACCGACTTTGGTCATCGATCATTTATGTAAACACAAACACAAACAGGCAAACACAAGCACACAGACAGACAGACAGACAGACAGACAGACAGACGGACAGACAGACACACACACACACACAGACACACACACAGAGACACACAGACACACACAGACACACACACACACACAGACACACACACAGACAGACACACACACACACACACACACACACACACACACACACACACACACACACACACACACACACACACACACACACACACACACACACACACACACACACACACACACACACACACACACACACACACACACACACACACACACACACACACACACACACACACACACACACACACACACACATATATAACTTGTACAGAAATATTAATTGGTATAATGCGTGTGGTGTTCTGTTATTAAGTGACGAACAAAGCCTAACTCAGGCTACATTCTGATAGCGTAGGGTCGGTTTGCATTTATATATATATGGGAGGCTGAGAGAAGCATTCTGTGCACTGTTTATTTGCGTTGGAAATGGCAATGAGCTAACGAGGCGGGCGGAGGTGGGAAGAGAGAGACAGAGACAGAGACAGAGGGAAAGAGACAGAGGGAAAGAGACAGAGACAGAGAGAGAGACAGACAGACAGTGAGAGAGAAGCAGAGACAGAGATAGAGACAAAGACAGAGATAGAGACAAAGTGTGAGAAAGAGGGATGTTGAGAGAGAGAGAGAGAGAGAGAGAGAGAGAGAGAGAGAGAGAGACAGACAGACAGACAGACAGACAGACAGACAGACAGACAGACAGACAGACAGACAGACAGACAGACAGACAGAGAGAGAAGGAGAGAGAGAAGCAAACGCCAATCCTCAAAAGGTCATCTTTCGTATGCTTGGCTGTGTAGGATAAGCTCATAAGTTAAGGAGAAGATTAGACACACAGACACAGACAGACACACACAAACAAACAGACAGACAGAGACAGATACACAGAGATAGAGACACAGACAGATGCACACAGACGCACACACAGACACACACAGACAGACACACACACAGACAGACACACATACAGATACATGCACAGACACACACACAGGCAGTTTGTGTGCCTGCGTGTGTCTGTCTGTCTGTATAATCTTCTCTATTTTTCTGTCTTGCATTCGGTCTTTCCGTCTCTGTCGTCTTTCAACGGCTTTTCCTTCGTATCTTTTTCGTATGTGCTTGCATTCCTACGTACCTGGACATTTACATTTTTATAGCGCATTTCTAAGAACTTCTCATTGGCTTTGTCCCTTAGCAAATCTGTTTGTCTGTCTGTCTGTCTGCCTGCCCGTCTAAATGCGTACCTGCCTGCCTGCCTTCCTTTCTGTGTGTCTGTCTGTGTGTCTGTTAGTCTGTCAGTCTGTCCGTATGTGTGTCTGTTAGTCTGTCAGTCTGTTTGTCTGTCTGTCTATCTGTCTGTCTGTTTATATGTCTGTCTGTCAGTCTGTCCGTCTGTGCGTCTGTCTGACTGTCTGACTGTCTATCTGTCTGTCTGTCTGTCTGTCTGTCTGTCTGTCTGTCTGTCTGACTGTCTGTCTGTCTGTCTGTCTGTCTGACTGTCTGTCTGTCTGTCTGGCTGTCTGTCTGTCTGTCTGTCTGTCTGCTCATCATTCGTTGAACTATCGCCTCGTGGCATCAATCATTGTCTTCTCGCTTCATCTATTGATCATTAGAAGATTATCGGATAATCGTCTTCTAACGCCCGATAATTATCTCTCTGGGATATACAGTATATCCATATATATATATACATATATATAACATGTGTATGACATATATCTATACTCATAAGTACATATTATATATAATATATATATATAACATAGAGGCCTATACACTCATCTATATATATATATATATATATATATATATATATATATATATATATATATATATATATATATATATATATATATATATATATATATATATATAGATTATTTATCACACATATAACACATATATACAGTACACTCATAGCGTGACATAACACGATATAACATAACAAAACATGACATAACATTAAATAACATGACATAAAACATGACATAACATAACATATCATGACATAACATGACATAGCATAACAATATGACATAACATAACGTAACAAAACATAGCACGATGCATATATATATATATAGCTATTAGAACGACTACTGCCTACAAGTCTTAGTGTCGATTACACCTTTACCTTTTCCCATTGAACATACGTATACCGTTCAACCGAATACACTCAAGGAAAATATATGCACGAACACGTAGCCAAGGCGATCGATTTGTCTCAATTAGAGGACGGTGATGCAACTGCCTGCCTCCCTGGCTGCTGACGCTGATGGTGATGATGATGATGATGTTGAGCTAAGGCTTTCAGGGCTCATCCTCTTAATTGACTCATTTATCAAATTACTCGCTATCAACCTTCAAGCGGCAATTACGTCAGGCACCCGAGAAATCTATACCCTGATCTGTGTACAGCTTGCCTGCTGTTCCAGGGGTCGATGCACTTTAAAGGCGCTATAGAAATCTTTTATGTATACGTGCATCCGTCTTCCTCAGTCTGGTCTGGTTGGCTGTGGCGTTCGGTGTCTGGTTAGTTGTATGCGTGGTTGTATCGCTGCGTTTGTGTTGATCGAGTGTTAAGTTAAACGTCTATTGGCTTACGTTTGTTGATTCGTGTACAGTTTTGTAGGCGTGTATACCTGTGCGTATGAGTCTGTCACTGTCTGTCTCTGTCTGTCTGTCTATCTCTCTCTGTCTTTGTCTGTCGCTCTCTGTATGTCTGTCTATATCTCTCTCCCTGTATCTGTCTGTCTCTCTCTGTTTTTTCTGTCTATCTCTGTCGCTCTCTGTCTCTGTGTTTCTGTTTCTCTGTCTCTCTCTCTGTCTGTCTCTTTGTATCTGTCTCTCTGTGTTTCTGTCTATCTCTCTGTCGCTCTCTGACTGCCTCTGTCTGTCTGTCTGTCTGTCTGTCTGTCTGTCTCTCTGTCTCTCTGTCTCTCTCTCTCTGCGTTTGCTTGTGGTCTGTTTGGACGCGCCTGTGCAAGTTTTAGTCCTAGTGCATTAATTTTGTGGCCAATTGATTAGTTTCCAAGACGATTGGTGTCGCCCTCCTCCTTTGTCCAGGCTTGTGACTGGCTCTACCAGAGAACGGGCAATGGCTGAGTTGTGCATTTGTGCCTTCGTGCACATGATTTCCACTCGGATGCATTTTTGTGCATTTCTACAGTCAGCATTAACTTCCCATCCAAAGGGCGATTCACCTTTGCCCGGCAAGTCGATCTCTCGAAGCCTCTGCGCAACCACAGCTCGCGTGGTTCAAGTCAACGACAGATTAACATTTCCTTTATTCAGGAAACGGAACGCGGAAATGCTTGAGATCTACTGAATTGATTAATTGAATAGATTCTGCTCGCGTTCGAAGTCTGCATGATTTACAGTCAAGTACTCAGCAAATTAGGACTCCTTTCTCGTTCGAAAATCCAGGAATATCACAACACGGTAGTTTTACACAATCATAATTCAATTTAATGTGAGAAATAAATCTGTCTTGTGAAGAATTATCCGATTTCTACGAAGGCGTCGTTAAATAATCTGGTATTGCGGCGAGTAAATGGCACTTAATCCATAAAATTCGTTTCAATCAAATAATATTTTAAAATTTAAATTGTCGCAGTTGAAGCTGTCTGCAAATCAAGTCATATCTACAGATCTCTAAAAAACCACACAGCGTCAACAAACATCGGGCGTTGAAACGTCGTGTAATCCATTTGAATCTGAATCCGAATGTGTGGCTAAGGAGTCCAAACGTTGCTTATTGCTTTGAAACGCAGAATCCGCTTCTACAGAATCAATCTGTGGCTAATTTGCCGGTTTTCTTCGGTCTTTGGAAATTAATCCCCAATTAATCCACGGCGCCTCCTTTGATCTTTCCTACCTGAAAAGGAACATGTGCGTCGCCCCTCCGCCGCTACCCCCTCCGTCCGCGTGGCCGCCGTGCCCTCCACCGCCGCCGCCGCCACCCCCTGTGATGTCCGCGAATTTGCGTCCGCGGGCGGGGTTGATGCGGGTGAAGTAGATGTAGGAATAGATTGCGCCCAGGACGGCACAGAGGGCCATCAACACGATGAGAATTATGCCTCCGATGAACATCGTCTTAGTCACCGCAGTCGGCAGGTGACGCCAGTGGGTCACGTGACTTCATTAAGGTCAGCAATCGAAAGGTGGCGCCTGTAGCGCTAAACAGTGTCTATGACGTCACTTAGTTCAGGCGATGACGCTGCGTAATGCTGTAACTCGATTTCTCCTGGCGAAGAACCTAAATTGGAGGTGTTGGCTAAATAGACCGAGTCACTTTGGCCGGTAAGCAGTCGATAAAAATCGTCGTAAGATTGTTGTAGTTCATTGTAGAGAAAAACGGGCGATGATCCCAGGTTTCTAAGGCCAAAGAATGCAGCATCACTATGGTCTTTGGGTAAATATAACGCTACACGAATGACGTCAGATAGACAAGCATTCCGAAATATATAGGTTTCGGTTGTCAACACGAGTTCACTTGTAGAGCCTAATAGCGATAATAAGAACAATGACGAGCCTAATTTTTCAAGCTGAAATTGCCACAATTATTGGCTGCAGAAAAGGGCAAGCTTCTAACGGCCAGTTTGACTATAAATAGGCCTATTAATATTTTAATCATAGACGACGAAAAATTTACTCTAATACGACAATGCAATAGAATTTCTTCATCGCCTTTTGGTCCAGTTTCTCGCCCAATGGGCGGAATTTACTTGGCCTGATTTCTTCCAATTACGTTCGTCAATTTGCGTATGAACTGGTTACGGACTGCGCCTGCCAATTTTTGATAGTAACCAATCTTATTCTTCACAAAATCTTTGGTCTAAGTTACTAACCAAAGATTTTAAGCATTGCTTTTTAAAACCTTTGATACTAACTGACAACAGAAAGATCGCTGTAGATAGAGTCGCTAAATGACGTCACTGAATTGTTGAACGTTTTGGTTACGTCAGCGATAGCAGGCAGCCGAAAGAACAATAATAAACGTAGATTCTTTGTACGCAGACGTTGAACACAGGGCTCTAAAACGAGAGATCCGCGCAGAATAATCTCCACTTGATAACAATCCTTCGAACTGTTTGCGATTCGTCTGAAACAAGAAAACATAGTAATCGTAGATGTCGAAAGAAGCAGCCTATTTTGAGTTGTTATCTACGTCATCATTACCAGAGGGAAGTTGTTTATGACTACAGAGAATCTGATGATGGGATTAATGGAAATGCGGCTAATTCTGGTTTGTTCTGTTTTAAATCAACAGTCTCATAAAACTGAGCAATACATCAAACATAAAAGAACAACGCAGATAATAAAGAAAATGAAAGAAGACTTAATATCGGCTTTGCTCACAAAATTGCAGCTTAGGTCAACACACTGTCTGTCTCTGTCTGTCTGTCTGTCTGTCTCTATATCTCCCTATCTGTCTACCTGCTTATCCAGCAAGCCAGCCATCCACACACATATCTTTCTACACAGCCATTTATGTGTACATCTGTAGAAGATGTTCTATGGATCAATCAATCAATCCTTTTATTGAAGCCATTTGAAGTACAAGGAAAATACAACATAAAGTTTGGACTTTGGCAACAAGAGGAGACCCAAAAGGGATCTTGATCCCGCTTAGCAGGGCCACCTATAGTTAACATTTATCGTAATACAAGTAAATGGCAGCACAATCAATACTTTTAACGGTAACATCGATCAAGTTATATGATTAGCAGGTAAAAGAAACAATAATAGAACTCTTAACTAAAGAACTTAACTATCAGTATACATGGATTCCAACTAAGGTATACAGATCAATTTTCATTAGTTAAAAAGAGATGAAAAACAATAGTGCCTGTGCAAATAAACACATAATGCAGTCTCTTTCTTCTCTTCTGTCAGTGATCTGACGATGAGGCCTTTACGAAACTTCTCCAAAGTTGCATACATGCAGTCATGTGAGTGCGTCCAAGAGATAGAGTTTCAGTTTTTGCTTAAATTGATGCATAGTAGGTAAACCAGTAACTTCAATAGGCAATGAATTTCAGAATATCGGGCCACAGACTTTGATGCTATGCTGCTTAACATGTAGTAGTGTGGACACTACGTTGATGGCACTTGTTGAGCGATCGCGTGTAATGATCGTGTACGTCAGAATTTTTACAAAAACAATTTTTAAAATTCACAGGCAGTAGATTCGATTGAAATCTGAACATAAATAATCCAACTTGCAACTTATTTATGCATTCAAAAGGCAATATTCTCAAACTAAAAATACCAACGCACATTGGTTACATTTTTCTGATTTTGGATTGTTGACGGTTGACCAGATAAGGATTGCTCAAATTGGTGAATTATGTACCGCTATATTATCATGATTTACTACATTTGGTATTTAAAGGTTTTTGCCGCACTTCTAATATTCACTCTCATGACACGAGAAGCTTAGATTCTTATCATCAAAATTTTGCCAACACTAATACTCGACTATTCTCTATTAAATCTGCTGGTGCCTTAACACGGAATTATATTCCCCAAGCCATTCGTCACTCTCCTAATATACCCATCTTTTGAAAAAAGCTGCGCTTCATATATATAGTGAAAATAACCTTGCTTAATTTAGTGTTTATTGTCTTATTGTTATTGTGATTGTGATTATATATTTCAATGCTGTTGTTGCTTGATGAACCACTTTCTTTTCATTACTTCGGTTCCTTTCTTATTTTCCAGCATTTCCTTTTCTTTGAGCTAGATGCTATAGATTTACTTCTAATTAAGAATCGGTTGCCTGCTTCTTTACATCATGTTCTGTTTACTTAGGTGTCCCTGTTTAACGAGATCTTTGATCCCTTCTGGGCCCCTCGTCTATAGCCAGTGTTTGATTAATTATGTTTCCTTTCCTTTGTTCTTGTGGTTGCAGAAATAAAACGATTTGATTTGATTTGATCTACATAATTGTCTGTCTGTCTGTCTGCTAAACTGTTTGTCTGTCCGCCTGTCTGTCTGTTTGTCTATCTGTCTGTCCCTATCTTTCTATCTGTCTACCTGCTTATTCAGCCAGCCAGCCAGCCAGCCAGCCAGCCTGTCTGTCTGTCTGTCTGTCCGCCTGCCTGTTTGTCTGTTTGTTTGTCTGTCTTCCTTATACTGTTCAGGTTAAGACAGAAAGGTAAACCCTAATTCCACCTGAGACTGCTGGAAGGTACACTTACAAACAGACATCCATTCAGTAAGACAGACACAAACACTGATAGCTGGAGCTCAGTGGCGATTGTAATTGTTACAGCAGTAACAATTGTAAACTAGTATAATTTATAAAGCGCCACTTCTAGAAAAGAAAACTCATAAGTGGCGCTATTTTGGCGATGTTACTAACGGCGCAGTATAAATAGCTGCAAACACGTAGGCCTGCATACAAACTCATAGACCTACATACAAACACCTAACCCTACAGACAAACATGTAGGGCTTGTAGGCTGCACGCAAACACATAGACCTACGTACAAACACAGGTCTACGTATACACACGTAGGCCTACATACAAACACGTAGGCCTGCATACAAACACGTAGGCCTACATACATACAAACACCGAGAAACGCGCAACAGATAAAAGCAGGTAAAATATTTATATCAGAACACACACAGGTAGAAAGAAACATCCGTTAAAAGTTTCTATTCGTGTCTTTGGCTGGGAGGTGAACGAAGTCTAATTAACAAGATGATTAAATCGATTCCTACCAAAGCCAACATCCCAGGGCGACGGTATTGTTTTTGATGACCGTTCGTCACGCCATTGCGCGATTTGCGTCTACGGATAAGTTTGGCATATGCTATAGGCATATACAGCGCCTAGTATGACGGTATTGGGCGTAGGATAATGAGGGTGTTTGGTGTAAGAAGGATGGTCAAGAAGGGCGCCCACAGAGATTTGTGGAGGAGGGGCAAAGCAAATACTGGGCACGTCGTCACGACCTGATGATTTTGAGCCAAACGAAATCGGGTATTCGTTCTAGGAGGGTAGGTTCCCCATCTTGCCCCTACGGCGGGTGCCCATGGTGGCGGCTGGCAATGAATATAGGATGGAGGGCAGGAGGTTTTGACGTGGGATAGGGTAGGGGTCTTTAACATGGGCAGGGTGAAGATGTTTGGCTTGGGATTGGGTGGGCTTGTTAATTGGCACATGAGATAGGGTGGGGTGTCTGGTGTGAGATGGGGGTGGAGGTGTTCGGCGTGGGATGTGGCTGGGGTGTTTGGGTGGGATAAAGTGGATGTTTGGGATGGGATAAGGTGGATGTTTGGCGTGGGATAAGGTGGAGAAATCTTGTCCAAACCTCATCGTCGGCACACAACTGACGGAAGATAGATGAAGAAAGTGATGGTGGTTGCCGAGGGCGTATTACGTATACGGTGCAGCTTATGTGTTTGGGATGGGATAGCCTAGGGTATGAATGCCAGGCGTACTCTGAACAGGTCATTTCTAGTCTAATGTCACAACCAAATCACGCACGATGGTAGAATGAGACAAAGAAGGAAAGCTCTGCCGCAAATTAGGCAGATTGATTCGCAGATCTGCCCATTGCTACCAAAGCCAGATGAAGTGGATTTTCCCGAGTTTTAACCGTAGGTGGTTTGGACGACATCCATGCGAAGAGCGCCCCAACGCCTGAGGAGATAGCCTTACAGCTGAGCCATGGAAGTTTGCCCTAGTAATAGTATCACCTGCATTCTGATGAACCCTATCCCCAATGATGAATGGACCTGGCATAGATCGGGGGCATAGAGAATATAGAGTAGGGCAAATACAGATTGAAATTGACTCTTTGGGTAATGACGTGATGACTCTTTGAGTAATGACGTGATGACTCTTTGGATAATGACGTGATGACTTTTTGGGAAATGACGTGATGACTCTGGGTAATGACGTGATGACTGTCTTGGTAATGACGTGATGACTGTCTTGGTCATGACGTGATGACTGTTGGTAAGGACGCGATGATTCTTTGTGTATTGACGTGCTTGATTTTGATCCACGATCAATCAGGTAGCTAATGAATAGATTCAATTAAAGGGGAGGAGAACTAGGAGGGGACGAGGAATAGGAGGAGGAGAAGGAGCAGGAGGAGGACTAGAAGGAAGAGGAGAAGGAGGGAGGAGGTGAGGTGAAGAATAACTGCTGGAGGAGGTGGAGGAGGAACAGAAGAAGAGCTATGAAGAGGAGGAGTAGCAGGAAGAGGAGAAGAACAAGGAGGAGGAGGCGTAAGGAAGGAAGGCAGGGAAGATTGCATAGATGAGAAAGAAATCGAGGATAATTAATTTCTCTCGTTTGTAGGTCGCCGGTGGAATGCCGGAGACAGGAAGCGCACAGAGATTACAAGCGCCTCGCTCGACTGAGGAAGCTTGACATCTATGCATAAAAATTGGCGTTATTCCATCGCCCTGGATATCATCGCTTGTTCCTTTCTCCGCTAATTCCTTCATTCTTGATTTGGTTCATTCAAGCACACAAAGCCAGAGAAAGAGTGAGACAACGAGAGGGCGGAGAACGATAGAGGAAAGGGAAAAGTAGCAAAAGAAAGTGAGGAAGACTGACGGGTTTGAGGAAGAGGGAGTGGGAGTGTGAGAGTGGTGACAACTGACAAATATGGAGAATGAGAAGAAGAGGGAATGAGAGATACGACAGGGAGGAGTAAGAGTAAGACACACATCAATAGAGAGACAGATGTACAGGGATGGAGAAGAGTTACAAGGAGATGCAGAGAGGAGAGAGAGAGAGAGAGAGAGAGAGAGAGAGAGAGAGAGAGAGAGAGAGAGAGAGAGAGAGAGAGAGGGGGGGAGAGAGCCAGAGAGACACACAGAGAGAAGAGAGAGACGTACAGCGTGGGAGAAGGGTTACAAGGAGCAGTGTTTAATCTAGACCTTCGGGGGAATTCCCCCTCCCAGGATTTATGTTTCCCTCCAGAGGCCAGCAATATTTTAATGTAGGACACCTTGGGGGGGGGGGAGAAATTCCCCCAGGATACATGTTGCGCTCCCCCCCAGAGACGAGTACTATAAGAACAAAATAATAGAATATGATATATGAAAGTTTTTGAGATATGAATTCCTAAGAAAAGGGTGTCAAAGTTTTCTGTTCCGGAAAAATGGATCACTAAAAAAGGTCATAAACATTTTGATGAAATTTCCCAAAAATGTCGCCCTTGTTGGTCCCCCCCGACAAACCCTTGTTTCCCCCCTCAGAAGAGGGGGACTAGATTAAACACTGTACAAGGAGGGTCACAGAGAGACAGAGAAAGAGAGAGAGAGAGAGACAGACAGACAGACAGACAGACAGACAGAGATGTACATGGTGGAAAAGAGTTACATGTGGGACATGTGGAGATGGTGACAGAAGAAAGAGACACACATGAGCTGTGGTAAACATAGGAGGAGAAGGAGGAGGCGTATGAAGAGAGAGAGAGAGAGAGATGAGAGAGAGAAGAGAGAGAGAGGAGAGAGAGAGAGAGAGAGACAGACAGACAGACAGACAGACAGACAGACAGACAGACAGACAGACAGGCAGGCAGGCAGACAGACAGAGACAGAGAGACAGAGAGAGACAGAGAGAGACTGAGAGAGCTAGAAATGAAGGGAGGAGTGTCAGAAGAGAACAAAGAGAGAGAGAGAGAGAGAGAGAGAGAGAGAGAGAGAGAAGAGAGAGAGAGAGAGAGAGAGAGAGAGAGAGAGAGAGAGAGAGAGAGGAGAGAGAGAGAGAGAGAGAAGAGAGAAGAGAGAGAGAGAGAGAGAGAGAGAGAGAGAGAGAGAGAGAGAGAGAGAGAGAGAAGGACAGCATGAGAAGAAGGAGGATAAGGGAAGAGGATTGACAGAGAGAGAGAGGGCAAGCGCTGAAGGAATGGACAGAATGGAAACAAACGCACACAAAACAAACAGGAAAACAGACGACGCAGCTATGAGATTTCCAGCTTCAATTAAGAGAGATCCTAGAACGCAGAAGCGGCGCCAGGAAATCCATCTCATTTCTCATTAAGCTTGCCAATCAGGGACGCGCGTAAACAGCCAATCTCATTCGCCATTTATTACCCGGTGCCCCTCTGTCTCAACCGTTGCATGACTTCTGCATATTGACCTGACTTTGGACTTGGTTTTTTACGCGAGACAACCGGCACTACAGAAGTTATTCCTCGTTGTGACAACTACGAGTGCAGTGAGCGCAATTTGAACAATGTAATTTGAAGGTCACGAAGGTTAGAAACAATGAGAGAGGAATTTTTGTTTTCTGTTGGTTCAAAAATCCACCGAAATTGTTTTTCGTATTATAGGTTGATGAGATAAAGGCTTCTAAATTATTATTATTATTATTATTATAATTATTATAATTATTATAATTATTATAATTATTATAATTATTATTATTATTATTACTAATTATTATTATTATTATTATTATTATTATTATTATTATTATTATTATTATTATTATTATTATTATTATTATTATTATTATCCGGTTATATTAAATCAGCATTCTACTTCCTCATCGTGCCTAGGCACGCGATAGCATTGAACCTCTGGATTGTGATGGATAGTTTTTGTAACAGGAAGAAGGTTTCTCGAGGGTCTTCCGTTATTCTCGTCAACCGTCGTCCGAGTTCTTTCAAAAACGCCGAGCCTTCGTGGTCCATGGGTCCCATCGTTTCTATTGCGATTGGTGTGAAACTGTATTTCGTCAACAGCTCCGCGTATTTCGATTTCTTCCGAGTTGCGGCTATTTCTGCAGCTGCCCCCGCTGCTGTAGACGTCTCGGCCAAGTATGATGGCGCAAACGTGTCAATGATCGTTACATCCCAAATTAGGGAACGTCCGCTGTTCCCACGGAATCAGAGTTTGACCATCAGGTCTTTTTCCGTCTAGTCGGGAGAGGCCAGCCGGTTCCTTGATTGAAGGGGTGCCTGCCTTTATGAGACTGCGCAGCACGATGTCATTTATTGATGCGTGTCTGGCTTGTCTGCCGAAGCTTTGTGAGCAAGCCCAATCCGTGTGAGCCTCTGGCTGAAACATCGTTCCGCATGCGCATGTTGTGTGGGGCACAGATGACTGCACCCAGTCTTAGGCCCACGGCCACTCTCAGCGACTCGTCATCCATTACTATTATTATCATCTTCATAGGCGTAGACTCTCGGGGGGAGGGGGGAGCCGGGGCACGCCCCCATAAATTGAGATGGATTGTACACCCAATGCAATAAGTGTAGAATGAATAACCAAATACCCCCAAATATTTTGGACAAGTTTACGCCAGTTATTATTATTATTATTATTATTATTATTATTATTATTATTTTTTTTTTTTTTTTTTTTTTGCCCTGAGGTACTTCATTCCCTCAGGGGACTTAGAGATTAAGTGTGCAATTTTTCTGGAACGGTTTACTCCTCGTCCAAGTCAGATTGGGCTGCCACCATGGAACATTATTATTATTATTATTATTATTATTATTATTATTATTATTATTATTATTATTATTATTATTATTATTATTATTATTATTATTATTATTATTATTATTATTATTATTATTATTATCATTATTATTATTATTATTATTATTATTATTATTATCATTATTATTATTGTCACCATTATCATAATATCACCACCGCCACCATAATCATAATCATCGCCATCATTATCATCCTCGTCATCATCATCATCATCATTATTATTATTCTGCATTTACTTAACGTCGTTATATATTTACCAAGCATCAATCGATGGCGCTGAGCAATTGCGAGAGAAGATCTTTCTCAACGTCCCTACACAGTAATCGCATCAAAGAAATAGGATCGAACCTGAAATCCATGCATTACAAGGTTAACGCTGAAACAATCAGCTACTGTTTCCCATCGATACGATACAGTATAGGGATACATCCCATGTCCGAAAACATCCATGGTCGCCACTCAAATTGTACCACTGCACGCACGGCGCGAAGTGCTCCAAGCTCGGTATCGACGGTGTGTGCAAATACGACGGAGAGATCGCGGATCCAGACGTGTTATACGGTCAGAAGACAAATGCCAGATACGAACTCAAGTGCTCATGTATCGGAGTCGGAGCTCGATACCGTCCTGCGGTGGAATGCGTTCTTCGCGCCGTGTAATCAATGCATTGCGGGATTATTTGTCAGAAATCTGCATGAAATATTGAATGACCCGCTGCACGTCATTCAAATCTGGGTCCTGGTTCGTTTGCCTGGGTCTACGTGGAAGTAGGCGTGACGTCGTTGTAAGGTCTTCTGTGGATCTGTCTTGTGTCTCTCTGTTGCTAGGCGTCTGCGGTGTTGATGATTGGGAGGTTCTGATTGCTGACGAGGCGTATGCATCACGGCAATCGCTCGCGAGCTCATTCACTCGCTCGCTCAACTCACTCACTCACTCATTCACACACTCACACCTCACTCACTCACTCACTCACTCACACGCTCGCTCACTCACTCACTCACTCACTCACTCATACACTCACACTCACTCACTCACTCGTTTATTCACTAACCTCGCTCATTCATTCATTCACTTAATTTATTCATTCATTCACCTCATTCATTCACTCTGTCACTCGTCCATTCACTCATTTAATCATTCGCTCACTCACTCGCTCACTCATCCCTATATTCCGAAGCGTAATTACTCGCTCACTACTCGCCAGCTCGTTTACTCATTTGCTCACTCGTAGCATGACTATTGTTATTATTTAGTAACTTCTATAGCCCAGGATGTCTAATACACAGGTACAGTATAGAAAAGTATTGAATAGCATAGCACGGTATAGGATATATGGTATGGTATAGCATCGTATAGTATAGCATAGCCCGGATTCTTTGGTCAGCTGCTCGGCCTCATTGAACGTCTCCCCCGAAATATGCTCCTATTTCTGCATACACTCGTGATGTGCTGCATTGGCTTCCTGTCCCGCAGCGTATCTGCAACGGGGTTGCTGTACTGGTTTTGCGCTGCCTTTTAGGCTATGCTCCGGCTTATCTATGTGAGCTCTGCCGCCCGGTTTCTGATTCAGTTGGCTTCTCGGTCTTCTTCTGGGGGAGGGGAATTTAGTCCCCCAGGGCTCGATCCATAATTAGGCAGCGCCGGGCTTTCTCTATTGCTGGACCCTCCATATGGAATGGTCTTCCGTTAGAGATTCGCCTACTTCCAGGGGTAACACATCTGCTTTTTACAGCTGCTTAAGTCTAATTTCTGTTGCCGTGGCTGGGCTTGGAGCGCTTCTGAGTAGGTTTCTTGAAGATGCGCTAAATTAAAAACTTCCCGAACGAACGTATGTATATATGTATGAATGAATGAATGAATGAATGAATGAATGAATGAATGAATGAATGAATAATTAAATAAATGAACAGCATAGCTTACCTTGATTTTTCTCGCTGTCTTCCAAGCCGTGTCCTTACACGATGGCACCTTAAACTAGATAGAAAACCGATTTTCCTTCCTTCCTTCCTTCCTTCCTTCCTTCCTTCCTTCCTTCCTTCCTTCCTTCCTTCCTTCCTTCCTTCCTTCCTTCCTTCCTTCCTTCCTTCCATTCCTTCCTCCTTCCTTCCTTCCTTCCTTCTTCCTTCCTTCCTTCCTTCCTTCCTTCCTTCCCTTCCTTCCTTCCTTCCTTCCTTCCTTCCTTCCTTCCTTCCTTCAGGATCCAAAGAACAGCACTACACACCAAGGCTCCAGGTGAGCAGCGTCTACGATGGAAGAAGCATTACCCGCAACATCAGCAGCCGAACGCACCAACGATCGTGCAGCCATTACCATCCTCTGCAGCAGGATGATGACTACAGCAGAACAACAGTCAACGAAAGAACAAAGCATCCATCCTCATCCATCCGTCCGCTGCAGGTAGAAGACGCTTATCGGAATCGCGCTACGGGATTACTACCAGCCTCAGCAGCCGGCATCCGTTGACCAGAAAGCAGACACTGATTGTTATTGGTGATGGTGACTGCTGCTGCTGCTGGTTGGCTCTCTTCCGAACGCCAATACATGCATCTTATGCCACCCGCTCTGTCGACGTGAACTTGTATGTATATACATACAAGATGACATGTATGTATGCACATATGTACATATGTATATACAGATATGTGTATATATATGTCTATATATGTACATATGTATAAACACGGTATGTGTTTATATATACATATATGTATATATACTGTATATATGTAAATATGTATATATGTGTAAATATTTATATGCAGAATATGTGCTTATATATACATATATATGTATATTTATGTACACATGTATTTGCATATATGTGTATATAATATGTCTACATATGTATGTGCTTATATATGTACATGCATATATGTACATATATGTATATATGTGTAGGCCTATAGAGGAAACTTGTATATATATATGTATGTATATATATAATATATATGTATATGTATGTATATATAATTTATATATATATATATGTATATGTATATAGATATATATATGTTTAGGTTCATATATAAGTGGAGACGATTCGTCAGTTAATGCTTTGCTGTATAGTTCGACTGAATGCGATACATGCACGGTAAACGAAACGAAGGAAGAAAGCTATCGATTAGGAGTCACTCTGTCTCTCTCTCTAGGTCCGCCTCTGTCTCTCTGTCTCTCCGTCTGTCAGTCTCTGCGTCTTCGTCTGTCCTGTCTCTCGTGTCGAGGACGAGCACCGAGTGAATTAGAGCGAGAAACAAGATCAGCTTCAAAAGCCATCTGTCTCGCTCTCTCTCTCTCTCTCGTGCCTCGTCTCTCCTGCTCTCCACTTCTCATATATCTCTCTGTCTATCTACATACTATTTATCCATCTATCGTCCGTCCATCATCCATCCGTCCGTCCATCCATCCAATCCGTCCGTCCCATCATCCACCTATCCATCTATAATAGAAAGATAGCATCTATGTATCTGTTTTGCGCCCATCCGTCCGCCCGCTTGTCCTGCTATCTGTCTGTCTGTCTATCTATCTATCGACTTCAGTACGCATATACGTCACTACCTATCTCCCTTTATCTATCCATCTGAGTTCGATATAAAGGCACAGGCATATAGGTGCAGAGAGACAGAGACAGAGACAGAGAGACAGAGAGACAGAGACAGAGAGATTCATAGAGAGACAGAAAGTTACAGGACGCAGACAGGAAGAGAAACAAAGGTTTGATAATCTTGAAGATGATGATGACGACGACGACGACGACGATGATGATGGTGGTGTTCGATTATTCCCGTGGCTCCTGTATTGTTGGTAACCAGATTAAAACGCGGTCCTTGCTCTTTCTTTCCCATCGAACGACTGCGGGGCGTGATTTACTGCCTCCACTTCCGCCGAGTGCAGCTGACCTGAGGGCGCCAGGCAACGCTCGCACTTATCAACCGACAACAGCAATTGTAAGACTAATATTTGCAACGCGGGCTAATGTGTCCAGAATGGGTATCGCAGCCAAGGGGTAACTGAGCCTCACAAAACGGTGGGGAGAAACCCCTTCTCACTTACCTCCCCTCTTCTCCCTTCCCTCTTCCCTTCCCTTCCCTCCCTCTTCCTCCTTCCCTTCCCTTCCCTTCCTTCCCTTCCCTTCCCTTCCCTTCCCTTCCCCTTCCCTTCCTTTCCCTTCACTTGGCTTCCCTCTCCCTCCACCATTCCCTTTGAAT
>OY744613.1:13665515-13769886 GCA_963556255.1 Allolobophora icterica
ATCTTGAAGATGATGATGACGACGACGACGACGACGATGATGATGGTGGTGTTCGATTATTCCCGTGGCTCCTGTATTGTTGGTAACCAGATTAAAACGCGGTCCTTGCTCTTTTCTTTTCCCATCGAACGACTGCGGGGCGGGGATTTACTGCCTCCACTTCCGCCGAGTGCAGCTGACCTGAAGGGCGCCAGGCAACGCTCGCACTTATCAACGACAACAGCAATTGTAAGACTAATATTGGCAACGCGGGCTAATGTGTCCAGAATGGGTATCGCAGCCAAGGGGTAACTGAGCCTCACAAAAACGGTGGGGAGGAGAACCCCTTCTCACACCTTACCCTCTCTCCCTCTTCTCCCTTCCCTTCCCTTTCCCTTTCCCTTCCCTTCCTTCCCTTCCTTCCCTTCCCTTCCTTCCCTTCCCTTCCCTTCCCTTCCCTTCCCTTCCTTTCCCTTCACTTGGCTTCCCTCTCACCTCCACCATTCCCTTTGAATGAATTTAATACATACTTTGATGTCACTCGCAGATAGCAAAGTCCATGTTTACTTGTAATTGCTTCACAATTATCATAATGCTGACGACACTGAGATAGGGAAAGAGTTACGGAATGAGGTCAGGGAAGTAGGGTAAAGAAATGGCATGGCATGGGATAGGATAGGACAGGGCAGGATTTACATAGCACATCCTCAGTCGATCATCACCTCTACGCTGACGACACACAACTGTTCATATCTTTCTCTCCTCGCTCCTTCCAGATGCACTAAATCATCTACGCAACATCATCACCCAGATATCAGCCTGGATGACTGCCAACCTCTTATGTCTAAACCCTTTAAAAACAGAATTTCTCATTATTGGCCTCCGCGAGCAACTAAGCAAAGTAACCTATCCTTCCGACCATTCGCCAACAGATCTCTCTTCTCCCTTATCTTACTCTTCTCCTGTCCGCAATCTAGGAATAATCTTTGATAAAAACCCTTACCTTTGCCGACCACATCACTCAGCTATCTCGCACCTGCTATATGTACATCCGTGACCTTCATCGACTGCGCTCAATACTTGACTACAAGACCGCCTGCACAATAGCCACCTCACTTGTACATTCCAAGCTCGACTACTGCAATTCCCTTTTCTATAACATCGACTCTTCCCAAATAAAACACCTGCAAACAGTTCAGAATTCTCTCGCCCGCGCAGTCACCAAAACTCCCAAACACCATCACATAACTCCTGTTATGAAATCACTTCATTGGCTGAAAGTCCCTCAACGCATCCATTACAAAATCATATCTCTTACGTACAACGCCCTTCAAACCTCTCAACCTTCTTACATTCGCCAGCTATTTACCATCCAACCGCCCGGGTCTACTCGCTCATCATCATATCTTTCTCTATCTCGGCCTTCAGTCTCCTCATCTCTGAAACTCTGCAACGCTCCTTAGTCTATGCTGCACCAGCTCTTTGGGATGATCTTCCAAAAGATCTCCGCCAGTTTGCTTATCCTCCCATATCCGCTGTTGACATCACCTCTCTTCCGCTTGCACTGTCCTTCGCTGCTTTCCACTCATGACTGAAAACCGAACTCTTCAAGATATCCTATCCTGATTCCATTCCTGCGCCACCACACAACCGCCATCATCACCGATTACCACCGTAGTACCCTGCTGTCTCCTCGGCTTGACCTCCCCGGACTGTGACCTGGCACCGGGACGGATAAGGCGGACATGGCTATTGCGGACGTGATTTGACATAGCGCTGGTGAATAAGCTGGTCTCCCTGACGTGGCTTTTGTGTGGCGCTGAGAAATGTCGGAGATTTACATTTACATTTACATTAACATTTACATTTACATAGAATAAGATAAGGTGCGGCATAAATTATTGTCTTACATAAAATACATAGTCTTGCCTTCGATATTAATGTGCATTTAGTATCTTAAAAACAGTCATGTTGTCCTTACATAATGTTGTATTAAATGTCATATAAATAGAGGAGAGAGAGAGAGAGAGAGAGAGAGAGAGAGAGAGAGAGAGAGAGAGAGAGAGAGAGAGAGAGAGAGAGAGAGAGAGAGAGAGAGAGAGAGAGAGAGAGAGAGAGAGAGAGAGAGAGAGAGAGAGAGAGAGAGAGAGAGACAGAGAGAGAGAGAGAGAGAGACAGAGAGAGAGAGAGGGAGGGAGGGAGGGAGGGGAGGGAGGGAGGGAGGGGAGGGGAGGGAGGGAGCGAGGGAGCGAGGGAGGCGAGGGAGCGAGGGAGCGAGGGGAGCGAGGGAGCGAGGGGGGGAGGGAGGGAGAGAGAGAGAATGACGTCAACATAAATGTAATGTTATACATTGTGCGTACATTAAATGACTGTGTTTTTTGTTGTGGGAGGGAGAGAGAAAGAGAGAGAGAGGGGGGAGAGAGAGAGAGAGAGAGAGAGAGAAGAGAGAGAGAGAGAGAGAGAGAGAGAGAGAGAGAGAGAGAGAGACGTCAACATAAATGTAATGTTATACATTGTGCGTACATTAAACGACTATGTGTGTGTTTTGTTGTGTGTATGTTTGGGTGTGTGTTTGGGTGTGTGTGTGTGTTGTGTTGGGTGTGTGTGCTTGGGTGTTTGTGTTTGGGCTGGTGTGTGTGGGGGGTTGAGTAATTTTATTTGCAGCATTTAATTGCATTCCGTCTCTTAAGTTTACGCTTCGTTTAACGACGCCTTCGTACTGGCGACGCGTCACGCGTTATTACTCGCTAGGTGGCGCCGTGAAAGGGTTTTCTGCGTTGCCCTTCGGGTCGCTGTTTACAGGGATCGATTCGAAGGATCAGAGGGGGCGGGGAAGAAGAGGAAGGAAGAGCCAGGAGGGAGGGAGGCAGAGAAGGCATCAGACCAAGAGACATAAAGGAGGAATACGACAGAGGCAGATTAGATATGGATCAGAGGGCTGGAGAGGGCAACGCATTAAATGCCACAGCAGACAAACACATGCAGACGAACAGGCAGACAAACAGGCAGACAGAAGGAAAGACAGACAGACAGCCAGACAGACTGACAAACATACAGAGGGTCAGACAGACAGACAGGCAGGAAGGCACGCAAACAGGCAGGCAGAAGGAAAGACAGACAGACAGGCAGCCAGACAAACATACAGACAGTCAGACAGACAGACAGGCAGGAAGGCAAGCAAACAGGCAGGCAGAAAGAAAGACAGTCAGACAGACAGATGGAAAATCAGAAGGATGCACGTCTAACTGGATGAATTTAATAAGCGTAATAATAAATATAATAACAAATAATAATATTTACATAATAATGATGAAAATTTAAAAAAAATAATTTCAAAGTAGGCCTACTAACAATTGACGTGTTTCATTACTGAAGAGACAGACGTTTGTCGATCAAATTGAAGTGACGTAACAATAGGGCCTAGCCTTTATTCTCTAAACTTAAACTTAATAAATTTTTCATAATTGAAGTGACGTAACAAAGGCGTTTATTCAATAAAATCTAAAATGACTAACTATAGACGTGTTTCATAATCGAAGTGACGTACGTTACGGTACGTAGCAATTAATAGTCTTTTTTCTCTAACTTTAAACTTAATTATAATAAAGTAGACTTTTTCATAATTGAAGTAAGGTTGACACAGCACTCGTGAATAAACTGGAGCCTGCGCCTAGCTTTAAAGTACCGTAGCGCTCTAGAAATTTCTAGATTGCAATGCTTAATTCGTAATCGTAATCTTAAGATTTCCACAACGCCCAAATAGGGCCTACCGAAGTCGCGGAACCACAGTCAAAACAAAATCGATAGTCAGTAACTTAATGAAATGTAAAATGTCCGAAATTCCTCAGCTTCACACAAAAGCCGCGTTAGAGAGACCTGCTTCTACTTGCGCTATATCAACCGTCAGTTCCAGTGCCAGATTGTCTGTCAGTCAGAGGCGTCTTTCCCCCTAAGTCATTGGAGCAACGTCCCTTTTCCCCCTCTTCTTCCCCCTTCCCAATCCTTCCCCCCTAAAATGGTGGCACACACAGTGACAGATCCTCCCCCTCCCCTATTTCTTGGATGGAGCATTTGCTCCAAGGTTTCTATGATGTAGACGCCCCTGCTGTCAGTGTCTGTTGTACATGTAGCCGGTGTCTCTCTTCATAGAGTCATAGACTATAAGATTCTAGGATTCTAGGCAATAGTAACTGTATACAGATTTCTTGTATCGGTCATCGGGGGGCGCCACAGTGCTCATAAATATAGGACGCCATCGGAGAACACGGAGCATTACCCGAACCATCACTAAAGTCATATCTGTCGCTCGGTAACTGCTCCGCAGTTGTTGAGTGGCATGGTTCACGCGCGTGAACAGTACCCAAACGGGTGAGAACTGAAACTACATAAACAAATATATGGAGTCACAGAGTGTGAGTAGTATGTATGAGAGAAAAAAAATGAGACAGACAGATATATATCTGAGAGAGAGAGAGAGAGAGAGAGAGAGAGAGAGAGAGAGAGAGAGAGAGAGAGAGAGAGAGAGAGAGAGAGAGAGAGAGAGAGAGAGAGAGAGGGAGGGAGGGAGGGAGGGAGGGAGGGAGGGGAGGGAGGGAGGGAGGGAGGGAGGGAGGGAGGGAGGGAGGGAGGGAGGGAGGGAGGAGGGAGGGAGGGAGGGAGGGAGGGAGGGAGGGGAGGGGAGGGGGGGAGGGGGAGGGGTAGGGGAGGGGGAGGGGAGGGAGAGGGAGAGGGAGAGGGAGAGGGAGAGGGAGAGGGAGAGGGAGAGGGAGATCATTTAGTATATAGTACATGTATTTTTTATTGCTGTTATATTATTCTTACTACTACTACTGCTGCTACTACTACACTATGATATCCATGTAGTAGTAGTAATAGTAGTATAGTAGTAGTAGCGGTAGGCTATTAGTAGTAGTAGTAAATCAGTGTTTAGAACTAGACATGAGCCAAACCTGTCCTTAGCTACCAACCGATTTTGTTTGGCTTTACTACTCGCAATTATCTGGTTAACACACTTAGCCCATTATCCAGGTGCATGCGTACACTCCCTTATTAAATTAACCACTTTACACCTGCATGAGTCATTTATGAGAGAACAGCAGTCCTAGCTAACACAAGAGGCAGTCATGAGTGTCAACTGTCAAGTGCTATCAACTTCACTTTCTTAGCCTCGGCATACGAGGACAGGTGGTTCTTTGTCTCTGCTGCTCTTCCCATAAAAGCATATGGTCACTTATAGCTGAGGAGGTACAGTTGGAACAGAAATGCCTAATCATTGGCGCTCATGTGGACTTTAACAATGCCCCCAGTGTGGGAATTGTCGAAAACCAGGGGGGGGGACATTTTATCCGTATTTTGCAAACTGATGTCAACGAAATTTGAAAGCAGCCGAGTTTTGCAAGCAAGACTCGAATCAAAATCAATTCCTTTGTTGAGAAAATTAAAAAAATACATACCATGAAAATTTCTTCTCTCTGTCAGAGACTCAGACTCAAATATGCTAAATCACACCGGAACAACTGAAGGGGTTGGAAACTACCCCTGGGGTGTGCAATGAAGACAACTGTGGGGGTCCTAAGAAAGACTAAGGGTTGAACCCCCAACCGATCCCACCCCGAATGCCCTGGATCCGTCGAGCATACCACATGAAACCCATACGGGTCCCATATGTAACCCATATGGGTCCCACATGGAAAGCCATATGGGTCTCCCCATCCCACATGAAAGCCATATGGGTCTCCCCATCCCACATGAAACCTATATGGGTTCCATTAAATGTTTACAGGCATGCTGGCAGAAAAACTCAGGACTGATAGTTCACTAACCGCTAGAATATCGCAAAAGCTCTAAATCTGTGAGATTATGTGGTGAACTTAAAAGCCTCAGTGGCCCTAACACTGCCCCATCCTATAATCATAAACACCAAACGTATTATGAGCAGATTTTAGTTTCTTCTCTAATGCGACGACACAGAAAGATCGATTTAACACAAACTGCCTGCTAATCTAACGGTAACAGCACAATCAGCATACAATGCCATACACATTTACTCTCGGCTGCCAAGTTCCTATGAAGAAAACTCCCTTTGCAGGTACATGCATATCCGACATTTACAAAATAAAATTTTCCTAATTTTGAAAGCACTAAACAAAGGTCAATCCCTGCCATCAAGTGGAACATCGTCATTTTGCAACCACCGAGTCTTTAAATGACTACAAAATAATGTCTCCATGATATCTGCGAAATAGCATCTCAAAGACTCTAGCTGCAGCTATTACAAGTTTACGTATTCACTCGTCACTCGTCACCTAAACTCTGTGCCATTGCAACGCCGCATTTCATTGAAAAACTCCTGCTTCAAAATGAAACGATCTTCAAGTGTAGATCACAGAGGCTTTCTACTCAAACAATGAGCAGAACATTTTAAATGACCGATTAAAATACAGAACCACGATACATCATGTCTAGTTTGTTATTCATCCAGCAAAGATCATGGTATTTTTTTTAAAATTACGCCTGCAGGTTACGGAAGTGCTTGTTGCGGATATTAGGAAACAACTACACTGCACAGAAAGAAAAATGAGACTGTTCGAGGGAAAGAAAGATTAGGGACACCCATGTGTTCTCAAAAGGTCCTAAAGTGGTAGCTACTGCTCATACACGTAATTTGTGGGAATGCGAGGTACAGTACCCCCTTCTTGAACTGGGGTATCGTGGCCCTCACTTTTTAAACAATGCCAATCAATATTTTATTACAACTGGATATAAATGAGTAATATTAAATTTAGGCGTTTCTGAACTATTAAGAAGCACGACAAAAATGATGTAAGCCCCTAATACTGCAACTAAAAGGTGGCTTGTTTTTATTGACACAAAAATTAATGAGAATACTTGCAGGGTAATGTGTCCAAAATGGTCTCCATGCGAAAAGCGAAAGTGGAGAAGAAATTGGTACCCCCACTTTTTAGACCAAAGTTATGCCCCTGCTACTGCTCCTCTACAAGTTTCTGAATTTCCACAGTATCTACTGCACAGCAGTAGATAAGTGTATTGCTGAAACTGAAAAATAATGTTGAATTTGTCCAACAGTAGCACAAGATTGTGGACTTCATAAAAGGAATAGATACTGTTGAAACTGAGCAGTAGTACACATTGTTGAATTTACAATGTAGTCAATATAATTGAAATTGTACAGCAGTAGAAACTCTTGAAATCTGCGTTGAAACAGAATTTGTTAAAATTCCACAGCAGTACATGTGGATAAAAAATTCATACAACAGTAAAATTTTCACATCAGCAGAAGTTTTTGAATAACCAGCTTTCAAGCCAAGTCACATCGAATCACGACACCTTATGCTGCTTCTACTCGAATAACAGGACGTGGAATGTTGGGCTCAATTATCAACATTTTCGCCACTTCAGTTTCCCCAAATTCAATATTATAATTATTATACTATAATTACTATTATATTATCATAACTCGATGAAAACTTGCACATCCATTAACAATTTCGACAGAATATCTGGAATGCAATTGGATTTGGAAAGTCAAATAATGGAAATCCTCAAAAGACCATCTGATGTGATTTACCAAACCAAAGAATGTGAACGTTAAATACACACCGGATACCATGGAGACAAACCTGGTTTCTATGGATACAAACCCGGTTACCATGGACACCAATGACATGATGATAACGAAATCAAGACAAGAACATAAATAAAATCAGTAGTCACCAAGAAAAAATGTGAATTCTACAACGCATAGCTAGAATTTCACAGATCAGAAAAGAACGCACTCGAAACTATGAAACCCCGCCCCTAAAAGGTGCTAACCTAACACACACGAACAGAACCTAACGTATAATAGTGTTTAATGACGGCACAGCAGTGGCAGCTGTTGCTACGGTGACGTGTATTTAATTGTGCTAACCAGACATAACGAGAAGCAAACTGCATAAACTATTTAATTAGACACTCTAGCTAATTATTTCCAATTCCGCCAGTTTGCAGAGCAGATTGCTATTTGATTATTGGAGATCTCGCTGTTACTCTGTGACTCCCGGCCAGCCGTAGATCGACGGAACAAAGCTGTCATAGTCGCACTGGTACTGATAATCCTCCACGAAAGCTCTCTTGTCTTCCGGTTCAGGGTAGAAAGTTGCCAGACCATGCTGGTAGTTGTGTTCGATGATTTCAGTGGCAAGTCTTGTTGAGACTTCGCGAATTGTCGTAAGTGGCGGATAGACACGACCTTCGCGCAGATGTTCATCTGTCACCATGTCGGCCAATGTCTACACCCAACAATATAAAATTTTCAGTATGTATAGATCTAAACTAAAAACTCAATATAACAGGCTTCCTTATAACACAACTTCTGATATAAGACAGCCAGGGACATTGCTCCCAAGACTAGTTCACCTATACAAATTAAACTAACAGGACCTTGACCTTGACCTTGTTATAAGGCGATTCTTGACAGCACCTGACAACCCAAAGACACCATTACATGACGAACTACTATCAACAAGAGCTCATGAAGACATAGTCGAGAGGTTAAAGAATTCTTCTGGCATTAGGTCCTAGGTCTTCCTCTGGTACCTTCTATGACCGCCTGAAAACTGCTCTTTTTCGCCGTGCTGGAGTCGGGAGCGCCTCTGAGTAGTTCCCTTGAAGTGGCGCTATATACATTTTTTGAATGAATGAATGAATTAGCTCAAATACTACAACAATTGACATAAATGAAAACATTTCCCTATCATAAATCGTAATTGTAATCAGAGATTTATAAAGCACTACTTCAAGACACTCGTCATTGGCGCTCCTGAACCAAACCAGTGAAATTACTGTCGAAGAGTACAGAATTCAGGTGCTTGTGAAACCGTGGAAGGGAAAACTGAGCTCGAGCCGCAGCTCTCGAGAAAGGCGATTCCAGCCGGTGGGCCCAACATAGGCTAAGATTCTGGACCGAGCTGTAGCAGTATGCATACAAGGGACAATCAGTAGTCCATGGGCAGCCGAGCGAAGGGTGCTATGAACCGGGACCAGGGAGACTGAAATGCAGAAGTCCTTAACGTATGATGGATCAGAGCCAACAAGACGATTGCGCATAAATGCACAACACATCAATCAAACGAAATCACAGCCAAGAAAAGCCTACCGCTTCATTGACCACCAGTGAATTATTAATCAGACAAGATGAACCAGGCAGACATAAAGCAAGACAGAGACAGGAAAGAGGACAGAAGGAATTCAGAAATGTACCTACAGTGAAACGTTGATAAGTAAACATTTGTCTCACCTGTGAAGCTTTGAGGAACATTCCATCTGTGATGTGGTGAGTTTTGGACAGGATAGCAGCAAGAGCAACTCCAGGGAAGATGTAGGCATTGTTACCCTGACCAGGGTAAAATGTCTTTCCATTCACCTCCACCGGGTCAAAAGGACTGCCACTCGCAAAGATACAGCGTCCCTGAAGAATGAAACAAAAAATTCAATTTATTTTCATTTTATTTATTACTAGCAACAAAACCATGGACTAGGAATGCTTAAAACCATGGACTAGGAATGCTCAAAATCATGGACTACGAATGCTCAAAACCATGGACTAGGAATGCTCAAAACCAAAAACTAACACAATTGACTAATTTGTATTTTGGACTTTTTAGTATGTATGTATCTAACTATTTACGTAGAGCCATTTATGATGCTGTCAACTGAACTAATCAGTGGAGTATCTGAATATAAATCATAACTCAAAACAAGACCTTTAATTAATTTATTTATTTATTTATTCATTTTCAGAGCACTTATTTATCATCTCTTTCAAAGGTGTTTCAAAGTGTTTACAAAAGGTACATACAACGTACCGGGTTATAACAACATGCAGAAATAAGGGCAAGCTATTCCATGTGGATGAAAACAAAACTGAAACGTGTGTTAAAGCAACAACCTCCCTTAAAAGCACATGGAAGGTTCTGCCTGAAACCTGAAACGGGGCACCACAGCTCCCATAAATAAATAAAGCTCCGATATCTCACGTGGAACATTAGGACAGGTGCTCATTTTCTTTATTTCCTTGAGCTGGCAATGGAAGAATCCCAAAGTCCTGGACACGGAGCCAGTGTTATTGCAGGACTTGCCGTGTGCTTCCCAGCTTATGCCGGTACCAAATTCTACTGCCTGGTGAAAGAGGCACTTTGTGCTTGCCCAGGGTAGTCACACGGATTCAAACCCACAACCACATGATCCGTGAGCAAGTAAGTTACCAATACACCACAGTGTTGCACTCTTGTAAATAGGCATAGGCATACCCCAACTGGCATTGCCATACCCCGATCGAAAATATTAAATTAACATTTCGTGACACGAACCTCCGTGAGTCTGTAGGCTTGTTCTGCAGTGCACTCTGCCTTGCTTGTCGGGTTACTGAGGGCGAATATGATTGGTCGCTCATTGAACTGACCCATATCACGAATGAACTGATCCGTAAATGCTCCGCCCACAGCTGCTGCTCCTATGGCAACAGAAGGACGAAGTTCGCGACAGACTTCCTCAAGATGGACTATGTTCTTGACGTTCTTTGCATATCTTGCCTTATGCGAGGTTAATTTGACACCAGGACGGTTCTGCAATAGAAAACTAGTTTTGCAAAACTATTCTGGAAATTTGCAGGCATGTCATTCATGTTTTTTTTCTAACATACACTCTTAAACAAGAGAAATCAAAAAATATTAAAGATCACAGGATTGACTATATTGTTCAAAAAGAAATTGCAATAGCAGGAAAGCTGAATACTTATCACTAACTGCAAATTCAATTATAAAACTTTACCAGAATATTCCTACAACGCTGAATTATCAAATAATACAAAAAACATCACAGCTATAACTCATAAAAATCTATATTAGTTTACAAATGACTGCATAACCAGTCATTAGGTTGTTACTCTCAACGAGAACATCCACAGCACAGCACAGAAGTTTTGCTGAGGTTGGTCCAACTCTCTGGAATAGGTTACCTAGCATCTTACGACATGAAGTTCTCAGTATCTCTTTACCTCTATTCCATAAGTGCTTGAAAATAATTTGTTTGATCCTGGTTTTCCATTGTTAGGTTGAGAAAACCTCTTATGAATTTTCTTGAAGAGGTGCTATATAAATATACGATTACATTACATTAATGTCACGTTTGTGCTTCAGCCCATATATCCTTCAACCCAGAGACCATTAACCTGAGGACTTTTGTGTATAGAAGTGTGTAATCTTTTATTTACCTCTTTAAGTAATTAAGTAAGCTTAATTACTTTTCAATCACAAACATGACTCACGATTTTCATCATTAACACAACTTACTTGATTTTCTTCAGAGATAACTGGACGGATAGACTGAGAGAGTATAAATTGTAAAAGATATGTATGATTACACTTACTGTGGTAAGTAATCCTTTGGAGTCAACCATCCATATTCTGTTGATGGCATCTGCCTCCGAAACTCCCTCATCCTGCATTGCCATCACCAGCAGATCAGCGATGCCAATGGAAGCCTAAACCAGACAACAAACAACATCTTGAGCATTCCTTGTCTCTTCCCAGACAACAAATACATCATGTTATACAACATCTCTTCCCATTGTTTAATTACTAACTGAATCTGACAGAAAGGAATGCAGTTTTCATGAGACATTGTTGACACACACAACAGCAGTAGGCTTAACTACTTCTTAAAGCAAAATAGCAGATTAGTATCGAAAGACCGCCATACCAAAAGAGCGTCATAACAAAAGAGCAACAAATCAGAGAGCAATTTTCTAAGAGCGACATAAATATTGCCGATTTGAAAGAGCGACATAACGGAAGTGACAAATTGGTTAATATCGTAATGTTTGTTGGGTCGTGTACAGGGGCGTAACTTTGTTCCAAAAAGTGGGGGGTACCAATTTCTTACGTACACGAAGCAAAGCGGAGACTGCGATCTCTGGGAAGGCTGAATAATAAAATATCGAATGGCATTGTTAAAAAAATTGGGGTACGGTACCCCCAGTCCAAAAAGTTGGTACGAGTACCCCTCGTACCCCCACAAATTACGCCTATGGTCGTGTATTCGAAGCCAGAAATCACTGACTATTCACACTGCTTATCAAGGAGTTAAGTGAGTCTGTTCTATATGCAAGATAAAGTTTGTTTGAAGAGTATGTGGGTTGTGTTTATTTAGAGGTGTGTTATGAACAACTTCTAAGGACTGGGCGGGAATTCCTGCCAAGTACTTATATTCTGATATCAATCTCGAGAAGTACCTTTGAGGGATTGTTCACAATATGCACTCGACCTCATGTCATAGATTGGTATAAGAATCAGACACTTAGCACATTTATTAGACTCGTAGCCTAGATGTAGTGTTCAGACTGGAAGCCTACATTTATTGCTTTTGAATGAGCACTTAAACATTTTGTCGCTCTTTTGAAGTTTGACTTCATTTCTTAGTTTGTCACTCTTTTGATACGGTATTTATGTCACTCTTTCATTATGTCACTCTTATGAAGAGATCCCATAATTGCTGCTAAAATCAGACATTAACGTGTCTAGAATCTTCACAAGTAATTTGATGTCAAATTCACCGTAACTGTCAGACATTTTTATTAGTAAGTACCAAAAGGGCCACACTATTGTCTGGTTATGCACTACAGTGAGTTACTATCAGTATTACTACTACTGTTACTATCATCATCATTGTCATTGTTATCATTATTATTATTTACTTATCATTTAATCATTATGCTATCAGCATTATCATTTTCATTATCATCATCATTATTACTAAATTAACATTATTATTTTAAATACAAGATAATTGATATATTCAGGCTACAACAGCAAACTTGTCATTTCTAGAAGTGGCTCTTGATAAAGAAAGTTCCACAAAAGTAATTTGAAGCACAATAGTCTCTGAGTAGAGCCCTTGAAGAGGCGCTATATAAATTCTATGATTGATTGATTGATTGAAGATATTACTTCAGCACCTTTGACTGTGGATTGGTGCTATATATATAATAAATTATGTTACAGTAACTACAATAAATTACGCTTAGCTTAGAGTAGCACTTTGGAAGTTTGGAGTTTATAATTATGATTAATAAATAAATAACACATAAATTATTTAACGAGTAAACACCATATATAGCACCACAATTTAAACATGCTAGAATTGAACATCAGCTTTAGATAAAATGCCCGTCTACCTCTCCAGCTCCTTGGAAGAGAAACAGGTTGTCTGACAGCTTTTTCTTTGTGATGCGCATCGAAGCAATGATACCAGCCACTGCAACCGACGCTGTGCCTACACAAAACAACAGGATGTTGATAAGAGAATTTATATAGCACCAAAATAAAATTGAGGCCATAGATGTGCATGTGATGGGTTATATAATGATCAAAAGAGTGTTTAAAGGTATGTCTTTAGCCACGACTTGAAAGAATCAGTCGACCATGAAGCTCAACACCTTCACGAACAGTGGTCAAAGGATCCAACATAATTCAGTTTGTTTACTGAGGATTATTAATTGTGTCAGTCAGTCAGTCAGTTATTTAGTCAGCCAGTCAGTTGCTCAGTCAGTCATTCAGCCAGTCAGTCATTCAGCCAGTCAGTCATTTAGCCAGTCAGTCATTTAGCCAGTCAGTCATTCAGCCAGTCAGTCATTTAGCCAGTCAGTCATTTAGCCAGCCAATCATTCAGCCAGTCAGTCATTTAGCCAGTCAGTCATTTAGCCAGCCAGTCATTTAGCCAATCATTCAGCCATTCATTCAGTCAGTCAGTCAGCCAATCATCCAGTCAGTCATTTAGCCAGCCAGTCATTCAGTCATTCATCCAGTCAGTCATTTAGCCAGCCAGTCATTCAGTCATTCATCCAGTCAGTCATTTAGCCAGCCAGTCATTCATCCAGTCAGTCATTTAGCCAGCCAGTCATTCAGTCATTCATCCAGTCAGTCATTTAGCCAGCCAGTCATTCAGTCATTCATTCAGTCAGTCATTTAGCCAGCCAGTCATTCAGTCATTCATCCAGTCAGTCATTCAGTCATTCATCCAGTCAGTCATTTAGCCAGCCAGTCATTCAGTCATTCATCCAGTCAGTCATTTAGCCAGCCAGTCATTCAGTCATTCATCCAGTCAGTCATTTAGCCAGCCAGTCATTCAGTCATTCATTCAGTTAGTCCCAACAGACATACAATACAAATCCTCATTCCTAGCTTACATCATGCTCTCTAATCAATCTTTCTCTCAATCAATTATTTACCACAGAGACCCAAAGTCCCACAAGAGAAAAAAATATCCATCAATAATCATTCCCAGTAACTGCCACACAGTCAAATAACCAGTTTCCGAAATGTCGATGCAGCCAATGTTTCGGAAAGCTTACCCTGAATGTCATCGTTAAACGTTAAGTACCGATTCCGGTATTTATCCAAAAGGCGGAAGGCGTTCTGATTGGCAAAATCTTCAAACTGTACCAACGTACTCTGGCCATACCTGAGATCAAACAATGGATACACACAATGCTCATAAATTCTCAATCGCATAATATACACAAGTAATAACACAGCGGTTAACTACGCAAGCGTCTGCCATGAAGTAAGCAATTAAGTATTTTATTTATTAACCAAATGTTAATTGCATTTTGATGTAGAGACATCCAAAACAATTAGTGATAAAAATTAAACTGAGATCAAAGGCTCCATAAGAGATGAAAGCAGTGTTCAGGTTTACAATTCCTCCTAAACAAATTGATACACACAAAGTGATACAAAATATAAAATTGGATATTACACCTTAGTGGGACGCGATGGTGTAGTGGTATGTTCTGTGTCATGTAACCAAACCAAAGGGTCGCAGGTTCGAATCTACCTCAAGCCACTGCATAGCAACCTTGGACAAGTTGCTCACCCACAATTTTCTATGAGGAAGGCAACGGGAAACCACCTCACTCATCTGATCCTCGGGTGGCATACAGCCAATGAACCTGCCTTCGGGCAGAGAACTCAATAGTCATTATACCTTATAAATATTCCATGCCTCTATTACTCAGCGCCACTGCCTATGCCCTGTACTTGGCATTACTCACTGAACTTCTCTCTTTCCTAAGGCCGGCCTACAACAGGCGTAAATTTTGTTGTTGAAAATAGATTTACTTTTACTTCCTTCCTCAATACTGAAAGAAAAATTACTTTGTTAAGAAGGAATGACATAACAAAATAACAAAATGATTTACAGAGAAAGGGAGGGAGAGATACAAAGATGGAGAGTGAGAAAGAGAGAGAGACAGTCAGAGACAGACAGACAGAGAATCAGAGAGAGACACAGATAGAGACGGAGAGAGATAAAAAGATGGAGAGTGAGAAAGAGAGAGAGACAGTCAGAGACAGACAGACAGAGAATCAGAGAGAGACAGAGACAGAGAGATAGTGAGAGAGAGATAGTTTTGATCTGACACGTGCAACACGTCATCCAGCACGTCAGAGACACAGTGGGCGAGGAATGTGAAGTAGAGAGAAGAGAGAGAGGACTAATTTGACAGGTGACGGATACATACAGCTCAAATGTATAATAATAGGTGTGCACAGTTTTGAGAGAAACAGATAGAGAAACAGATAGATAGAGAGAGAGAGAGAGAGAGAGAGAGAGAGAGAGAGAGAGAGAGAGAGAGAGAGAGAGAGAGAGAGAGAGACAGACAGACAGACAGACAGACAGACAGACAGACAGACAGACAGACAGACAGACAGACAGACAGACAGACAGACAGACAGACAGACAGAGACAGACAGACAGAGAGACAGAGACAGAGAGACAGACAGAGAGACAGAGACAGAGAGACAGAGAGACAGAGAGACAGAGAGACAGAGAGACAGAGACAGACAGACAGACAGATAGACAGACAGAGACAGACAGACAGACAGAGACAGAGACAGAGACACAGAGACAGAGAGAGACAGACAGACAGACAGACAGACAGACAGACAGACAGAGACAGAAACTGGGTCAGTTCAACTCAGAGTTGAAACCTGTACAATACACATTACACAATGTGTAAAGTAGGTCTTTAAAAAATTTCACGCTGCCGGCCTTTCTGCCGCCTCTAAAGTACAGCCGCCCTGTGTGGCCACACCACTCACCCCCTCCCAGCTACGCCACTGCCAAACACAGAGACAACACCAGTAAGATAAAAACGGGTCACTGATGACTAACTAACACCTGGTTAAGAGCAAAAAAGGATCTACAAAAGAAGATTGACAACCCGAAGCAATGTAAGTAAACATGAACAACGGGGGTGAATTTTCTACGCCGTTCACGTCCACGGAGGCGCTCAGATTGTCGCCTCTCCTCAAGAACACTCTAAAGCTGTCACCCAACGGAAAGACGACCACAGCATAGGCTCTCCCAGTAACCATAGCAACGGTGGAACACATTAGCCGACTGGATAGAGTGCTTGCCTTGTAACACTGAGAGTAAGGGTTCGGGCCTCTCCTTAGACGGTTGATATATATAGGGACCTCGAGCAAGTACGTCATGCGCAATTGTGTAGGGACCTTGAGCAAGTACTTCACCCAATGTTTGCTCAATGCCATCGACTGGTGCTTGGTCAGTAGATAGTTATGCTTAATAAATGTGCAATTTGATAATATTAATAATAATAATATATTATTATTATTATTTTTTTTTTTGCCCCAAGGTACATATGATCCCTTGGGGACTTAGATATTAATTTGTTGTTATGTTATTTCCAGGAAATCAGGCCTCGTCCTCCGTTGAGTCCCTGAATGTGACTATTATTATTATTATTATTATTATTATTATTATTATTATTATTATTATTATTATGAAAAGTCATAATATAGACTGTAACCTAATGGCCAGTTCAGTACAGTGCCACAACAAGACCTGGGCCTCCACTCCACCTCAGTGATTCCCAGCCAATCACTGCCCAAGGCATGCTTTGTCCTCCCCCTCGTCTAAGGAGGGCAAAGAAGAGGGCATTAACCCTCACAAACGGTCGTTCCCAAGTCCACCCACACAACCCCAATAACTACCCTTAGACAATTGCCAGATACTGTTGTACCCCAGAGACTGAGCCTAACGACCCCACTGCCCCAAACCAAACAACCACACCCCCAACAACCAACGGTTAGCTAGCTCTTATAGAAGTCCAAGCGCTTATCTACCCAAAGGTCTGTAGCCAAAGCAAAACCCTTAACACAAAAGACTTTGCCAGGCCAAAGAACTTCTAATTGAGGAACCTGCGTAGGCTTCTGGCATATATTTATTCAGCCATTAAGTGTGACTAGCCATGCTCAAAGATCGAAAACAAAAGCAAACACCCTCTAACCCACTTCAGTGGTGCCTCATCAAAGTCAAGTGGAACTGCACTGTATTGTCTCAAGTTGTATATCAATCCCATTGTATTATCTTAAACTTGTATGGGAATTGCATAATATAACACAACAGAACCGTATTTGACATAGCCCTCTGTCCATAGTACAGAAGCATTTGGATGCACGTGGGTGTCACACAAGTCCAAATGACATAAAATCGATGGCACTGAGCAGCTGTGAGTTAAGGACTTGCTCACGGTATAGGGACACAGTGATGCTCGAAACTATGGTATTAAATGGTATTAAATTTAATACCATGTATTAGAGGTGTATCGATAGCCCTTTTTACCAATTATGCAGATACCGTGTATAGCCGATTATTGAAATAGCCGATACCGCATCCAAATGACATAAAATTTAACATATGACATAAAAATTTAATACCATTTATATATATATATATATATATATATATATATATATATATATATATATATATAAGTTATTATAGGAGTTTCCAGTCCTGCATATAATACTTGGTTTCTAAATAGTGCAAAGCTAAATATAAATCAATAATAAGAAACAAAACATAGATATTTGTTTTCATTTGTCGTTTTCTAAAGATTATTGTGCATAAAACGTTAATTATAAAGTAATTTGCATCGTCGGCGATTATTTTTTGCCGATGCAAATTATGCCGATTCCTCTAATAAAACAGCCCGATTACGAATGGGGTAGAGGTATCGGTACAGCTCTACCATGTATGCCATTGGCCAGTGGGACGCGATGGTGTAGTGTAATGTTCTGTGCCTTGTAACCAGAGGATCGCAGGTTCAAATCTACCCTCTGCCACTGCGTAATGACCTTGGACAAGTTGCTCAACCACAATTGTCTTTGAGGAAGGTAAAGGGAAACCACCTCACTCATCTCATCCCCGGGTGGCATAGACCCAGTGGAACTGCCTTCGGGCATAGAACTCATCATTATCATCATCATCATCATCATCATCATCATCATCATCATCATCATCATCATCATCATCATCATCATCATCATCATCATCATCATCATCATCATCATCATCATCATCATCATCATCACAATCATCATCATCATCATCATCATCATCATCATCATCATCATCATCATCATCATCATCATCATCATCATCATCATGCCATTGTATGATATCAAATTTGAAATGTAAGTTGCCTTAAGTTGTAGTGTATTTGAATTATTGTGTAGTACTGAAAGCTATAAAAGTCTCTCTCACCTCAACACAACGGACTGGATGAACTCGTCGATGAATTCATCGTACGTCTCGCCTCGAATTCTCTTGTGTCGTAAACCAATGTACATAGGATCATGGAGCAGGTTCTAAATAACACAACCATAAAATTCTTACATAAAACTTGAACGGATCATATCAATACAAGGAAATCTTCATCTTCATCATCATCGTCATCCTCCTCCTCCTCCTCCTCACTACCATCAACAAGTCCGTGGACTCGCCTGTAATTAGTGATTTCTCAGATCTAGTGCTTTTCACATGTTAGGTACAAGTCTGGCAAGAAATCCCTAAGCAGCAATAAAACCCTCACAAAAGTTTGTAAAAGTATTTTATGGAAATTTACATAGAAAATTAATGAATGTAAAAGTATATCAAAGTACAGCTATTTTATCAGATTTTTGCAGCGAAGTACTCACCAAATTTGCATTCATACAATATGTAAGAGGTCACTACTGCTAACAATGAAAATGGTTACAATCATCTGCCGTCATGCATCATACTAAGCACATAGGTGGCCCCAACTAGCGGGACTTCGGTCCCTTTAGGGTTTCCTTTTGTGCCCACTAGAAAGTTATCTTATTCGTTGTTACGTTGTTACTATGTTTACCGTGTAACGGTGTTACTATGCTTACGTTTATGCTGTTTACTTTGGACCAATAAAATTTATGGTTATGGTTATGGTTAAAAAAATAATCAAATGACTGAGAGTCTGAACCTCAAGTGCATTAAAGTAGCTCCAAACTAAAATCCATACAAAAGCATGTACGCTATTTTCATTAAAGATCAGTGGAATGCAGCATTATTAGCAGTGTCGACATAACCTATGGAGTACAAATCCTTACATCATTGTCTGTTCCAACATCCAGCACAATTGGGAGGCACTGTTGTGGGGGAACGCCCCCCATTGCAGTGTAGAGAGCCAGCTTTCCAACTGGAATTCCCATCCCGAAGGCACCAAGGTCACCAAGACCGAGAATGCGTTCACCGTCCGTTACAACGATCGCCTGAAAATATCAACCAAAACCAGAATCTACATCCAATCAGCGTAAATGTAATGGAAACCCTTTCTGTAAACGTAAATTCAATAATAGTTTTTATGGGAGGGGGATAGAGTAATGGTAACACTCATGGCCAGGAGATCAGAAGTACGCGGTTCGATTCCTGCAACCCCCTCGGGTGGGCGCCTTGCATGGCTGCCATAATGTGTGTTTAGTTAAGACATTGATAATTGTACTGTCGTGTCTCAATGTAATCTTACTGCATTTGTCGGTTTGAATTAATAAAGAAAAAGATTATTATTATATATCAACTGTATGGCCTCCACCCTGCTCATTTTTCAGTAAACTGATTGGGTGGGATCCTTCACCACCTCTGCACATTTAAATGGCTGCCATGTCATTTAAGGTCCCCACGTACGGACCGTGCTAGCTCGAAATTCAAATTTCTTAACCCTTTCGCGTCTGTTGTATCCATATGGCAACACAACAAATTTAAGTAATTTTTTTTCTTATGCTAATTTTTTTTAAAGAATTTGAAAGAGTATCTGTAACATCTATGTTGGCTGAGTGTAATTATTGCCTTTGTAACTGTTATTGCGGCCATTTTGTTCTACTATTATATCCTTGAAGTGAATGTAGTTACAGTTTTTCAAAGGTAAGTTTTGTTGGTTTAATTTTTTTTCACTGATGTCTGCTAGGGGAGAACAAAAAATATTTTAAGAGAAGGCATGGATCAGTATTCAACTCTGATATACCATCAAGTTACTGTTTTGTGCAAATTTGCTAATTCAGTTAGTTTTATACCAGTTGCCATTTGGCAACAATGGGAAGTCGTGGATGTGTAGAAACCAAAACGTTGGGGATTCAAGGTCTTTGCGAGTTGCTGTGCTTACACTGGATTTACCCATGACTTCATATTATATCAGGGCTGTACACCAGAGCTAGCAGTGTCAGAGAGTGTGGGATTTCAGCCGGCTGACTTGTCATAATGTTGTGCAAGACTCTCCCAAAGAATGTGAACGATGTCGTGTATTTGACAACTGGTTCAATTAACCAGAGCTCCAAATGAGACTGAAGCAATTGGGACTCCACTTCCCTCTGAAGGGACTCTTCATGCAAATAGCTTCGAGGTTGCAGTTTGAAGTCTGAATCTGATTTCCGCAAGGCAAGTCGTGGGTCATGTCATCTTATGACAGCACGGTTGACACAAACTCGGGAGTTTATGTCACCTGGTGGTATGAAGTTTATGTCACCTGGTGGTATGACAGTCGTGCAGTGCAGATCTCAGTGACACACATTGGCATTCGTCCTATATCAAGATCATGAAGTGCTGGGACAGGAAGGTCAAGAGGTATGTCTAGGTTCAGTGCCCAGCTGCAGTCACAGACTACGGTGCCCACATGGGACGTGTTTACCTTCTTGATATGCTCTCTGCAATGCACCGCATTGACCACAAAAGTGTAAAGTATGATCTTCTACTGGGTTTTGAACGTTGCCTGCATCAATGGCTTGATCCTTTACAAACGTCACTGCTCACAACTTGCAGTTCCTGAAAAAGAGAGACTGGATCTTCTTGGGTTTGTTTCCCATGTTTCCCAGCCTGTCATTGTATCGAACAAGCCCTCTGCTTCTCTGGTTCGAAACGAGACTGTCAATCAATCACTCAACTAAGCCTTTATATAGAGCCCCTTCAAGGCAACTATTCAGAGATGCTCCCAGCCCAACCCCGGTGAAAGAGATCAGTCTTTAGAGCATAGAAGAAAGCGGTGGACGAGTCTCGAGGAAGAGACCGAAACGCAGGAGGAAGCCCATTCCAAATTGTTGGTCCAGCCAGTGGATACGGAGAAAGCGCGCTGCTGCATAGTAGCGGTACGTGCGAAGGGAACATAAAGGTCACCATGAGTGGCAGAGCGAAGAGAGCGGTAACCAGGTGGAGCAGAGGCACGAGAACAAAGCTCGCACAGAGAGGAGGGAGCACGGCCAAGCTGACATTGTTAGGCAATGGAGGCGACCCAGTAGACAATGCGTTGCGAGAGTGGTAACCAGTGGAAGACATCACACATGTGACAGAGACATGACCGAATTTAGGAATGCGCCCGACCAAGCGCGCAGCGGAATGTAGTGTGCATTCGAGGCAATTCAGTCGAGTCAGAGGAAGCCCAATATAGAGGGAGCAGCAGTAGTCAAGCCGACAGATAATGAACGCATGAACGAGAGTAGCAGAAGGTTGGGGGAGGGGGGGGGGGAGAAGAGAGCGGAAAACCACGCGAAGCTGCATGGCATCAAGCACATGGCCTAATACTCAGGAAAAAGAAAGCGGACAATCGAAATACGTTTAGACAACATCGGGCACCTGCCTGTTCATAGACCAGACAAGGGGCGTTGCAGCAACTGCAAGAAATCCATAATCCGCATCTTGCGTGCCAAGTATGATGTATACCTGTGCCTCACTTCCCAAAAGAACTGCCACTTAAACTACCACAACAAGCCATAAATTGCCAAGCAAGATGCAGTCGTTTTTATGTTTCTTTGCTGGTTGACATTTTCTACATCACTGTTGCCATATGGAAACTTTTGCCATGCATTCCCACTGTTGCCAAATGGCAACATGTAAGCTTTTGCCATGCATTCCCACTGTTGCCAAATGGCAACACTAATTAATTTTAATTAGAAGTTAGTTAATTACAAAATAATGTTATATGGTACAACATATTGCACACATCTCTTCAAAAACACACTTCAAATATTTTTTGTTGTCCTAAAAATAATTCGGGCACGAAAGGGTTAAATCAGAGTTTCCCAAACTGTGGGTCGCGACCCAAAAGTGGGTTGCGAAGCTCTGGCAAGTGGGTCGCCAAATTTTTTCGAGAAACATTTATTTTTTCGCAGCAACAATATTTGGCTATGATTGGGCTATTATTACCTGGATTGCAATAAATTGTAAACTGTTTTTACCTAAGTTTCCTTTTAATGCTTTAAATTTTTAAGCGCTGTACGTTAATCCGCATATTTCGATACCAAGATACGAAGCAAATTTTAGTACACAATGCTTAATTTTACACATGGGTACCGAGACTACCAAGATATTCACAAGTGGGTCGTGACCCAGAGAAGTTTGGGAACCGCTGTCTTAAATAACCCCCATCGGTATGTAACCCGGCATCCTCTCACACACAGAGCTCCATAGGACATATATACTCTAAAAAACGTAGCTGACCGGGGGGCAGTGTACCAGATTTGGAGCATCTACTTTTTGGATAAGTGAACAAAACCTGATTACATAATTAAGCTGAGAAATTCATTAGACCTTATCGAACTTTACAGCCATTCACCCTGCTCAATGCCACCACGTAGTCGACATCATCAACATAAACATCGAGCTCCTGATATCAATTTCAAATTTATCCTCAATACATGCGGACTGTTTAACATTTAACATCTACCAAGCGTACCGTAGAGAGTGCTTCTGATTAGGTTCCCTTAAAACGGTGCTAAATAAATTTCCAACTGCAATTAGAATCACACGGGTCTGTGTTAACTTAAAACAACTGTAAATAGATCAGTGAAATTGGGTCACGGGTACCACAGAAGTTACAACAACACTATTTAGGTCCGGTAAACAAGTTTACTTTGCACAAAAATAGCAGTGAAATTAACCTACTTGTGTTACTCACTGCTGTGGTGGAAGGATTTTTCATAAACAGGAATAGCCTCTTAACCTAACGTCATGGGGCATCCATAAAAATAATGTGCTATCAGCTTCAGTTTCTCGGCCTTAGAACATGATGGCTCGTTCTTCCTGGCAGCAATATACGCCCAATGTGTTCATTTTATGTCTGTGATCACTACATGGAACTATTAAAACAATCTCGAAATCTTATTCTGCCACGGTGGGGATCAGAGTCATTGACCTCCCAGTTAACAGTCCACTAACTACTAGACCAGCGGTTCCCAAACTTCTCTGGGTCGCGACCCACTTGTGAATATCTCGATATTCTCGGTACCCACTGTGTAAAATTGAGCATTGTGTACTAAAATTTGCTTCGTAAATTGGCATCGAAATATGCGGATTAACGTACAGTGCTTAGAAATTTAAAGCATTAAATTAAAGCATTAAAAGGAAACTTAGGTGAAAACAGCTTAGGCCCCCTACATTTATTGCAATTCAGCTATAGTTATAGCCCAATCATAGCCAAATGTTGTTGCTGCAATAAAAATAAATGTTTCTCGAAAACATTTGGCGACCCACTTGCCAGAGCTTCGCGACCCACTTTTGGGTCGCGACCCACAGTTTGGGAAACTCTGTACTAGACTATGGTGCAAACCTGTGACCGCATCACATTGAAAACATGAGCTCTCATACAACACTTTGTGGGGCATGGCGTTCGATTGTTTAAAGCGTTCGTCCTGCAAAAAGGAGAGTACAGGTTCAAGCCTCCTCTAGTAATTGTAATCTCCAACTTCTTAAGTGCCACTCGTAGGCCAAGCGCAGGGCACCAGCTTATTCACGAGCGCTGGACAACTGTAGGTAAGCAACTTGTCCAAAGTCGCTACACAGTGGCTTGAGGCAGATTCGAACCTGTGATCCTCCGGTTACAAGGCACAGAACATACCGCTACACCACCGCACCCATCTCGGGCGGTAACTGCTTAAGGACCTTGGGCAAATCCTTATCATGCACAATAGCTCAACGCCATCAATGTGTGCAATTCTGAATATTGAAAGGCGGGCAATAACACTTGCATTGTATCGTATAGCACTTCTAAATGGTGAAATTCATGACATAGACACACCCTATTGGGTATGAAGCAACAGCAAGCTGAAGTCCTTGACTAGGCCATTGAACTCTGAATGCCTAAATGCAATATCATACACGAATGTATGATTTTCGTTCGGCAACTCGTGGCAACCTCTGCATTCAGGCAACGAAAACCAGACGACACGGCTCACTGAGTTTTGCCATTGCTGGACCATCTGTTTTTGAAACGCCTACTGCCTTGCATCCACAACCACCAGCAAGCAGTCAGTGTATTGATTGATAATAGGACTTACAATGAAAACGGATGTATGTACGTATGTATACCGATAAATTCCCAGATACCATACCATACCATATGTATGTATCATGTTGGTATGTATGACAAACAAACTGAAAAAAAATTACACGCCGGAGAAATATGCGACCATCTTGGCCACGCCACGTGTGCAGTAAATTACACTCAGTTATGTGAACATGCTTCCACAAACAGTGTTCCTTGATGCATAGCCACATGACTAAGGGAAACAACCCAGACAACAAAGGCCCCAAAATTAAAATGCCAATATAACAATAACAACAACCTGAGGGAATAGAACTACCTGGGGTAAATAATAATAATAATAATAAAATAATAATAATAAATAATAATAATAATAATAATAATAATAAAATAATAATAATAATAATAATAATAAAATAATAATAATAATAATAATAGCATGTCGATTGCAGTCCAACGCTTCAATGTGGTCGCATACCGGGGCACATGTCGGAACTGCCTGGGGCTCACCTTGCTAGGCCCACCTACACACTGACACTTCAACACGCAACAATAATAATGTTGATGACAATATTAATAATAATAATTATTATAACAAAATTTAGTAATATAAATAATGACAATAATTCTATAATAATGATGATAATAATAATTATAATAATAATAATATATCAAATACCAGCACTGCAACACAACTAGTACATGACATGTGTCAATATCATATACTACAGAATATACTACCCTAGAGACAGCCATGGTACGAATTTATCAACTTTGTTTTCTTAGCTTTGGTATGCCAGGGCATGCGCATGGCCGGTCCTCTCCCTCACCGACTTATCTTCCCACTAACAGTGGCATAAGGCGTAATCATTTCGTGGCCGAGTTCATCAGCGAAGGGTAGAGCAGAAATCTCGAATCCAATTTCTGCCCTGGGATTTGAACCTACGACCTTTCGGTTGACGGTCCAGCTAGCTAACCACTAAACTAAACTATCGCATACCCATTCCATTTGCCATTAAACGCAACATTATTACAGCTTGACTGTAAACAACACTGATTGTCATTGACTACCAGACACTATTAATATCTATAACTACTCTAGCCAAACAGTGTCTGCTGTTACCTAGACAACCCTGTTTACAGCGTACCGGTTTATACCAGTTTGGTCAGCGTTTAAATGCATGGCAGTTTTCTTAACACAATACTTCATTATATGCTGATTATAGCAGATGAGGTCTCTGCTTTAAAGGGACATAAATTCTGCAAGGTTCAGGAAATTTATGTAAATCAATACCAACCACGAAGCCACCAGTTCCTTACTAAACCAATGCAACCACTGGTCACAAGTGTGACTTATTAACTTGGAAATATTCTTTACAACTATTATTAATGAACAGTTTAGGCAGAATGGGTCATGAGAAAAGAACCTTGGAGCGATATTTGGACAGGTATGAACCGAGATCTAGGTAGCCAAGCACATGGGGAACAGTAGGGTAGTAATCCATTGTTTAATGACATCCTATAGCTACAAAGGCTGTTGACGTCTTTAAAGTTCATTGACATAGTTCAGTTCATTTTCATATATCTTTCATCCATCAGTTTTATTTGCTTCTCTCGTGGTTGTTTTTGAGATGGTGATGTTACTCATGTTAGGCAGGTGCAAACAGAGTGACCTATATCCTTCTGTCATCCGAGGAGAGTTCAAAGTGCCATCTCATATTCTTGAGTTACCAATAAATACTTCAAGGCTTTCTGACTTGGATGTCCTTGGCACGAAGGTTATTGTTCTCTGAACAGGTGACTGACAGTGTTTCACTTCTAGATGGAGACATTGATAAAGCACTTTCTGTGAACCCTCAGAAGCATTGCAACCTTGTAACCGGCAGATAACTAACTGACCTAGAAAGTTCCGTCCTAAGGTGATTTCTTTTATTGTCAATCTATATTTGTGCACAGAGCAAATTTCCTTGAGAATAAGGTTGACTGATTTACCTTATCAACAGGCTGTACATACATTATTCATTAACACCACAACATGCTACTGTCAACATGTGGAAATATTCAACCATCAATAACATATTTCTGATACAAAGAAACTGGATATTTGGAACATACAATAATAATAATAATAATAATAATAATAATAATAATAATAATAATAATAATAATAATAATAATAATAATAATAATAATAATAAAAATAATAATATATTATATTTCTTTCCTCTTTGTGTAAAATTGTATGTAAAGCGCTGTGCGTTTGCTAGCGTTTATTAAAGAATATACTTACTTACTTACTTACTTACCGAATCTCGCAGGATTTTGGACAGATTGGTTTGAAATATTTTGTTACCATCATCAGAGATCATCGCGCCATTTAAAAATTCGCCAAACTGTATTTAAATAGCCTACGACGTCACCATTACCATGACAACGCATTATCCTTTACACGCTAAGCGTAACTGGTCATCTTAGTTCCGTTTGAATAATAACAATAAATACGAATGTACACCTCGTCACCCCCTCGACCGTCGCAGAAAGCACGTGGAGTTTGTAGTGTATGTAAGGTGGAAAGACAACTGCATAACCAGGATGGGAAAGTCCATCTACATGGTCCTAGAAGCCAGCCATGCCCCGGCTCACACAAACCACCGCTTGGCACCACAACGCCGTCCGAATCCGGACTCAACCCCGGAATAACCCGGGAAGCAGAAGTCCCTCGTCAGTCGCAATCTGACCCACTTACACCTGCGGAGGATGGAACCAAAGCCCCAGAACCGGACGGAGAAGCGAGGATGGAAGGAACCCCCCAAGATGGGATAACCCATCCGTCGCTGCCACATAAAATTTTGAAGCCTATCCCAAAAGCTGCTAGATTAAGCGTCGGCAGACTTCTGACCTCGACCATCAATAAAATTCTCTCGGACTCAGTCAATCCAACTCCATGGAAGATGTTGCTCACTTTCGGAGCAGGAATTCTCGAGCAACCAATAAGAGGAGGTAAACGTCACAACCTAACATCAACCATAAAAAAGCGGGTTGAAAAATTCCCCACGGACTGGCCACTCAAATGGGCGGAAATTTCATCAAACAGCCTCCATGACAACAACCGCGGAAGAAGAACAAAATTGAGTGACGAGCAGGCGGTGGCTGCGGCGGTGGCGTCCAAGTTGGAAGACGGTAACATAAGAGCGGCAGTCAGAATCCTATGCTCAAGCGACAAGCCGGCGCAGGCAGACCTCGAGACCCTGGAAGAACTGAGAACAAAACATCCGGAGCCTCCGCCCAAACGACATGTGATCTCGCCGACAACCCATATACCGCCCTTCCAAACCACCGAGGATCAGGTTAGAGCTCAAATACGCTCTTTTCCGGCGGGTTCTTCGGGGGGGCCGGACGGCTTACGGCCACAGCACCTGTCAGATCTGATGAACTGCGCCGATATCGGGGCGGAATTTATCTCAGCCATCACTGGCTTAGTTAACCTCCTCCTGACAGGAACCTGCCCGGAACAGATTACACCGATCCTGTTCGGAGGCACACTCCTGGCACTGAGAAAGAAAACTGGAGGCCTGCGCCCCATTGTAATAGGCTACTACTGGCGCAGACTCACATCCAAATGTGCAAACACCCATGTAGTTCCAAAAGCAGTGACCTACCTCGCGCCGAGGCAGGTGGGAGTAGGTGTACCTGGAGGGACGGAAGCCGCGGTTCACGCGGCTAGGCGATTTCTGGAAGAAATGCCTACAGATTCGGTCCTGATCAAGCTAGACTTCAGCAATGCTTTCAACAGCCTACACAGAGACCGCATGCTCACCTCGATGGATGAGATCGCGCCAGAACTGACATCATATATCCGTCTTGCTTATGCTGAAGCTTCGATACTACAATTCGGACAATATACTATTCTCTCACAAGTCGGTCCCCAACAAGGCGACCCGTTGGGACCGCTACTGTTTTGCCTCCCGCTGCAACCAATCCTTGAGAAATTATCATCATCGCTTGTGCTTGGATATCTGGACGATTTGTCTCTGGGAGGAAGGGCTTCTATTGTGGCGGAGGACGTGAAGACACTGGAATATGAGAGCGGATTGCTAGGTCTGCAACTCAACTACGGAAAATGCGAGCTAATATCGCGCATGGAGAGGCGAGAAGTTCCTTCAAACCTTCAACACTTTCCCGCTATCGCACCGGAAACGGCCTGTTTGCTTGGTGCACCGCTGTCGTCCGAGGAGGCCCTAACTGCAAGCCTGGAGTTTCGCTGCTCGGAACTGACGCTGGCGATGTCAAGACTGGAAAAAATTGCAAAACATGATGCCTTAGTCCTCCTCAGAAGCTCACTGTGTTCACAAAAGCTACTACACACCCTAAGATCCCACCCCTGCAGCGGACATGCTCTACTAGACAAATATGACGAAATACAGAGGGAAGGTTTGTGCTCAATCCTCAACCTTAACCTTACCGATATGCAATGGCTTCAAGCGTCCTTACCGGTCAAGACGGGAGGACTGGGCATACGTCGGGTCGCTTCGCTTGCGCTTCCTGCCTTCTTGGCTTCCGCTGCAGGCACCCACGTCCTTCAGTCCTCCATGTTAGGTTACGACCAATCCATCACCGACGCGCGCTTTGAAACGTTGTTACAGCGATGGAACGCCGAAAGTCAAATCACACATTCAGATAATTACGCAGCATACAGACAATCATATTGGGATGGTCCTCTCGTGAAGAGAGTGGTGGACTCATTGGACGCCTCTCTGGTCGACGCTTACCACCAAGCAAGATTCAAAGCAACCTCAGCACCACACGCCAGCGACTGGCTGTTCGCACTACCGATGTCATCATGCGGGCTGCGATTGAATGACGAGGCGGTAAGAATTGCAGTAGGCCTCAGACTGGGGACGAATATATGCGAACCGCACGCATGTCCCTGTGGAGCAATGGTGACGGCGGACGGGTCGCACGGTATGTCATGCAACCTAGGACCTGGCAGAATCGCCAGACATGCAGCTTTGAATGATTTGATAAGCCGAGGCCTATCACGAGCGGGCGTCCCTAATATCAAGGAACCACCTGGACTGTCGAGGACGGACGGGAGACGACCGGACGGACTTACGCTGATACCGTGGCGCAGAGGCCGAAGTCTTGTATGGGACGTCACCGTAACTGACACTGTGGCGCCCTCTTACCTACATGCAACGTCCGCGACATCAGGAGCAGCAGCGGAACTAGCGGCCACGAGAAAGAACAACAAGTACAGCCAGATCCGCGCAGACCACTTTTTTGTCCCTCTGGCTTTCGAGACCTTAGGCCCTATCAATGACGACGGAATGGCCCTTATAAAAGACTTGGGGAGATACTTAGCTTTAACCACCGGAGACCCTAGGGAGACTTGTTACTCCAGCGGTTGTCAATCACCATACAACGCTTCAATGCTGTTGCCTTCATAAGAACTTTCATGCGGCCAGAACTTGTCGAGTGATGTTTTGTTTGTTTGATAAACAAATGTACAAATAAAAAAAATAAATAATAAAAAAAAAAAATAATAATAATAATAATAATAATAATAATAATAATAATAATTGTCAACATAATAATAATAATAATAATAATATTCTTTATTAATTCAAACTGACAAGTACGCAGTAAGATTACATTGAAACAGCAAACTACAGATTTTCCTTCAAAAGTGCTTCTTGCAGTAAATGAGTCCAGATACAAGTATACACTACACATACATGCAATGGTACTTACAGCTCCATGCATATGTGTGTATAGAAAGAGAGAGACAGACACAGCAAGATATAAAGTGAGACACAGAGTTGAAGGAAGAAACTAAAGTATAATCACATGCACTGTGTGGCCCAAGCAAGTGACGTAGCTGCTAAAGTTTACACTTTACCAAACATGTCACTGTCAGTAAACAAGAACTGACAAGGTCGTGATTTTAAGCCTGCAGAAGATATAAAGACGATGGTTTCTTCGTGTATTGACGTCTCAACTACTGTTTGTTTTGCAGCCTAGTGGGGCCAGTCAACACCTTCCGGTCGAGCCACATACAACCAGCTGTTATGGTCTCACTTGAAAACACCTGTAGCAAGGACCAACCTCATTTATGCATACACATATTCATAATCATATTTATAAGTTTACACAGCACCTCTCGGAGAGAAACTCACCAGGGGTGCGTGTTAGGAATTTGTCCCCTCAGCATGCAGGTACAGTGTCAATAAACAGACCTTGAAAAGGGTGTTCACACAATACAAATGTTTTGATTAACACTTTAACGATGAGCGTGTACTAAAATGTATGGAAAAACTGATCCCTCTCGTCGTTAAAGGGTCAAAGCACTTTAACGCTCCTCCTCAGGAGTTTATATAAGTAACCACTGTGGTCCCTATCAGCTGACACAAAACCATTCTCACGTCTTTGTCTTGGTGTTGTGTTTAAGTTGTCTTCTCTGTCTTTTCCTTTCTTTCTGATTGTCTTTGTGTTGTTTGTTTTGTCTTTATCTTTGTCTTGTCCTTATCTTTGTCTTGTCTTTATCTTTGTCTTGTCTTTGTGTTGTTTTTGTCTTGCCTTCTGGTGTCTCTATGTTGTCTTCTCTTCGTCTTTTATTTGTCTTTTTTTGTCTTTTCAATGTCTTTGTGTTGTCTTTGTCTTGTCTTTATCTTTGTCTTTGTGTTTTTTTGTCTTGCCTTCTCTTTGTCTTTGTGCTGTTTTTGTCTTGCTTTCTCTTTGTCTTTGTGTTGCCTTTGTCTTGTCTTGTCTTCTCTTTGTCTTCTCTTTGTCTTTGGCCAGCGTTCATTCACAGTTGCCGATCGCTCCATCTGGAACTCTCTACCTCCTCATGTTCGCAACTTACCTCTTTCAGTCAACTTATGACTCTTAATGTTTGCTTGGCTTCAATGTGCACTTCTAAACTTCGTAAAGACGGCATCATCAAATTACAGTTGTACTATGTAGTATCAGACAAATTCAAGCTCCATGCCAAAACTAGGACCTGAAGTAGACTTGAAGAAAGTAACATTGTAGACTTACCTTTACTTTTGGTTCCGGCCAGTTGCAAAGTATCTCATAAATGTGTCCAATGTCATTGATCGTTATGTACAAGCCTCTGCAAATATTTCACAAGTAGCCATTAAAATTCCATAAACTCAGAAAACACAAATAAGAGAGTCTACGTCTAGTTAGCTGTAAAGAATAACTAGTAAAATGCAGTTTAGGCATGACAAGCAAAAGTTATGCAGTTCAATATCACATTACCATAAAGAAATAAATGTTAGAAAGTGATGAATAATGGCGATGACTGTTCGTTTGCTTAAAGTCGAGAAAATTGGGGGTCGGTGTAGTCATATGCAACTACTTAATACAAAGTTAACGCCCATCGACTGATACCTGGCACTCAAGTACCAATCATCAAAATTCACAAAAATAATAAGTAGTTAAATGACGAAAATGATTACTGCCTCAGTGACAACAAAATAAACTGAGTGAAATGTCTAGCAAATTTATAGGAACTGTTTGCTTTGCACGCAGGTGGTGTACGTAACCACAGAGTTATATGGCACCTTTGAAAACCTCTTGAAGGTACCCCACCAGCTCAAACAATGTTACAGTTCATTGATAATAGCAACTTTATCTGCAGGCAAACCATGCTTGAACTGCTGGACAAGTCTCCGTTGGCATGCTCCTGCACACACGTACAACCCAACAACTAAAGTTTCATCCTAGCTTTCAACTGTAAATGTAGCCAGAGTTAAGAGTAAAAACCAGGAACTGAAGCATGATACCTCGGCTTTCGGAAGATGAACCCGTACTTCTGACAGGCAAGGCCAACGGTCGGGGTGTAGATAATCGGAGCCATTTCCTCGATGTTTTCCGTCATAAGCTGGTAAAAGAGCTTCTCGTTACGATCCAGAAGTCCCGCCAGGTAAATGTACTTGTCAAGGTCATTGGTAAAGCGGCGGACGTTGGCCAGAACCCTTTCCACTTGTTCGTCCTGTGTGAACACGACTGGAGGCAACAGACCGTGAATTCCAAGCAGCTGACGCTCTTTCAAGGTAAATGCCATTCCCTACAAAAAGGTAAATGCCATTCCCTACAAAAAGGTAAATGCCATTCCCTACAAAAAGGAAAGAATCTATCAGTTTTGCATTCATGATAATTCAGAAATGCATTCTTCACTAAAATGCAAAAAAATTGAAAACCTGATTCAGATAAGGCTTCCACTAAAAAAGGATTAAGCACCATCATCATCATCATCATCATCATCATCATCATCATCATCATCATCATCATCATCATCACCTGTGAAGCAGTGCCATTTCGGCTTTGTTTTTGAAAAGCATTGTTTGCTGAAAGGAATGGCGCCTTGCAGGCTGCCTGCTTGACTGATTGAGTTGTTTTAATATTCGCGATAACTCTGTAACAAGTTGTGCACATGTCAGCTTGGATAGAATAAACGAGATTGATTGATTCATTGCTTTAATAGGCTTGGTCTCCACACAGTGCATAGTTCAAGTTTTGCAGACACAGGTGAGCTTCCAGCGCTCACATCCATGTGTGGCAAGAGCACTGACGGGTCCAACGTAAAAGCTAAGTTAATTTTGTGATGCTGGTGCATTTGCAGCTTAAAGTCTTAAGAACTGCCAAATTCCACAGAGTCATTTATTATTTATTTATTTATTTATTACGAAAAATTTTAAAGCGCACAAAGTCACACAGAAATGCGAATCTGTTCGTCAGTCGCCAGATGAAGAGCATGCAATTAGATATCCAGATGTTGAAAGCTAGTGAAAAGTAGTGAGTTTTGAGGTGTTTCTTGAAAGAAGAAGAGGTTGAGCAACGAGTAAGATTTGCAGACACAGGTGAGTGATAAATGAAGTGATAAAGCTACAAAATCAATCATCTTCTACAAATTATTCTTAGTGTTGTGAACAATTTGAAGTGTGCCCGTAAGATAAGAATGCCAATAATTCAAATGCTACGCACAACAAAGGAATTAAAGTAAATGACATACAACTCTAGCTTGGAAAATACATATGACATGCCACAGTGAAGTAATAAAGCTACAAAAGCAATCACCTTATACGTCTAAGCGACATTGAAAGCTAAATGGTTTTACCTGAATATGATTTTGTGGTGCTTACCTTGTTGATCTGCGGATCTCGCAGAAGGGCGATTCCTCTGTCTTTGACTCCAGCGATTGCGGACGCTTTCTTCACGCCGTTGCTACTCTCTTCACGCACCCTGCCGTTACCTGTAACCTCGGACTTGGTCACCCTTCTCGTATCGGAACTGGAAAGCCTGGCCACGATCGCAGAACCGGCCCTCGCTTCAAGATTCCTGGCGGCTACCAGCCACGACGCCATACACAACGGGCGCCACGTCAAGCTAAAAGCCATACTGCCGCGATTAAATAAAATGAATCCGGCTTAATTTCAATGCACCGACGTCTCCAGAATTTCTCTTCTATCTCCTGCGATCGGGACTTGACAAAGAGATTCTGTCGATTCTCAGTTCTTCCTTTTAACTGTTGTTTGCCAGTTCGTGAGCAAGCCAGCGTGGCTGCGTCTGAATTCTTCAGAATGTATTGATCGTTACCTGGGTCAACGTCTCATCCGACCAATCATAACCAGCAACCACACCCAGGCCCACCCTTTCGATTCCAGCCAATCAGAAACGTCCTATAATAATCCCACGCTTTCGATTCCAGCCAATCGTAAATCTCTGTTACGTACTCTGACCTAAATTTCTAGGTGGGTTCAAGTGCGACTCACAGCGTGGCCAATGAGGTATGAGCGTTGCAAATTAAAGCCTTGCACAGCGTTCTTCCGCCAACGCGTACATTGACCGCCCCAGTTATAGCCAATCACCGCATATAGGACAAACGCGGTAACTACCACGCGAGGTTTGGAGGTCGTTAAGTGCGTCTCGTGCTGAAATTATTAGCAATGACGCTGCTATTCAACTTAACCAGTCGCTCCGTAACTTAATTAAGTTATATTGCTACTGTATTTCAGACAGTTTGCAGACTAGCAGAGAAACACAGGTCATCCAAGTAGCATTCCTTTGTCCGCACCTAAAGTTCGAGTCCAGTACCGGTTTAGTAATTGTTATCAAGAACGAAGGACGTCATACGCCTCATGAATGTGTAGGCTACAACTGGCCAGGTTAAAGCATGCGGTATGGCTCCCCTAGGCGTGAGAAAGCCGGTTTGTAACCGATCGTGGCTCATAAGCGGTTTCAACCTCAGGCTAGCACGATACGTTCATGGGGGCGGGGGGACCTGAAATGATGCGGCGTCGATTTAAACGGGTAGCGCTGTTGAGGGGTCTCGTCGTTTATTGGTTGATGCCTTATGCGTCAGACATTGACACATTGTGCCATCGGTTGGTGCTTTGTTCATTAGACATTGGGGCGATCGAAGTTACTAATTAAAAATAACAATAAATTAATAGAAAAAGGAGAGTGGTCGAGCCTCGAGGTCATACAGTCCCTTTAGAAAAACGCGTAGATTTAGGGCCTACATTTACTCTGAGCTGCTTAGGCCCTATAATATCCTATGACGGTATGACCCTAAGTCGCTGCAGCATAGCTTACTCTATCGGAGTCGGAGTGTATAGGCTACTCAGAACACACAAACAACAACAGGGGCAACCATGGGCGGCGACCCCGTGGGGTCGAGGGGACAAGACCCCCACCTTTAACAGTGGAGGGGACACACCATGCATTTGTCCCCCCCCCCAAATTTTTTTGAAGAAACACCAAAAGTCATCAAATTTTATCGCGCGTGAGCGCAATAAAATGTTTTACCTCTTTTTTGACCAGATCAGTTCAAAACTCTTTTTTGACCAGATCAGTTCAAAAGTGCCCCCCCCTACCTGTCAAACAAGATCGCCGCCAGTGGCGGCAACACCACAATTGTATTTGATATTGACCTCCCTCCAAAGTTCACACACGTGACAGTTCATACAACAGGGTATCGATGGCGCTGAGCAACTGCACGTGCCCTAAGGACTTGCTGAAGGTCCCAACACATGAACCGCCTTGGGGCGGTTCGAACCCGCTTTACAAGCCAAGCGCTCTAACCCCAACTGTGCACGTGGGGTGACGTGGGAACTGACAATCTATTTCTGAACAATACGAACTACATGCCTCTCTCCATGGCGTGCCGCCCTGAAAACATGTCTGTGGCTGCAGACAACACCTTTTGTGTAGAAGGTCGACAGACTCGACAAATATATACTAGGCCAGGCCGAATTGTCCTGTTGCACACGATTTGCGTAGGCCCCCTACAACAAAAATTGGATTCAGGACATACACGTGCGTCACGGCCGCTGAAGTTGCTGCAGGCCTCGTATGACAATCGTCCCATCTAGACTGCCTATAGGGGGCCTACAATGCAATGTAATACAACTATTTATGACACTGCCCTCCTTCCAAAGTTCGGAAGGGCACACACGACATGTGATGACCACACGATAGAGCATCGATGACCCTGCGCTATTGTCCGCAGGCCCGCCGACAGAAATTCCGGGCCCCTAGGCAGAGCCGTCGCGGGCCTCTAAACTATCTTTAGGCTTTATGAGAAAACTTTACGTAAGTAAGTAAATTTTAAAAATGATAAGTAAGGTAATAGCCTATTCAGAAGCTTGAAGTTTAAATTGATTGTAGTTAAGTGTCAGAAATATTATATTTAAAAAACCATAGGGTCTAAGTTATAAACTTGTATAGGGCCTAACTGATTAGGCCTATAATATATTTTTCATAACTTGATTGCGGGTCCAGCCTGGGCCCTTAGAAATCGCCGGGCCCGGGTATTTGCGCACAATCAAGCCCCCTCCCCATGGGCGTCCGCAGGAACATTTTAGGGGGCAAAATTTGTGTGGGGGCAAAAAATTTTGGGGAGGAGGAATGACGTTTTTGCATTAAAAAAGTGCATAGAAAAATATTAAAAATAAACATTGATCAAGCACTTAATCTAAATAATTAAGTGTTTTTCACTTTCGTGTTGGGACTATTATAATAATCATATTAATCGAAAGATTTTATTTTTGCAAAATATTTACAAAAAATCTAGGGGGCAAATGCCCCTTGCCTCCCTCCGGACGCCCATGCCCCTCTCGGCGGGCCTGACTGTGCATGAAGGACTTGCTCAGGGTTCCTACACAATGACCTACACAACCTACCGCGCCATAATTGTGTCGAAGGCTCGAGATCTAAACCTATTCAATATACACTAGACCGCTTCTGGCCGGCCTTCTATCTGAATCGAAGTTCTTCCAGCTGAATGGCTTAGGCTGACAGCAGCGTCTGTTATTAAGTATTTCTCTCGGCGAACGTGGCTTTATGTGAACAGATGCACACGATTAAGTGAAATGTTGGCTTTATTCAGTGGCGGATTTAGCTATAGGCCCGGGGGGGCGGTTCGCCCCCCCGCGCCCCTCTTGGTCGTATGACGGCGCCCCTCCGGACCAGACCCTCCTGTTATGGTGGGCTGCCAGAACGGGCCTGGCATGCATGACCGAGGTTTAGCTAAAGCCATGTCCATAGTGATAGGCGTAACTGCTTCCACAAGTATTGCTCTGTCTATCTTTTACGTGTGTAGTAGGGAGGGGGTAGAGAAACAGACAGCATAGGGAGGACATGAAAGATTGGCATGACCCTGAATTGACCCTCACTCTCCATGCATGCAAGCAAAGTCTCAGGATGTAGGCTAAGTTCCAAAGTGCAACAGAGTCCTACACACGCATGCAAAGTCATCCTCAATATGAGTCATATGATACTCTCCCCAAATCTCAGTGCCACCATCACACAGGCTGAACATATCCATCACCAACCTAGCACACATTCCGGCTGTTATGGACTCCCAACAGTTTAGTACATCAAATTTCTAGTGCAGCAGGTATCTAAACCTAAACCACATGGCGTTTTGGATATTTAACCTTGCAATTCTCTACAAGTCGCTTTCGGATTGGCGATCCGCGTATTGGATTAAGCTGCTATGAAACGAAGAATATTTGGTATTTATAAAATCAATTCACGTTCCTGAAATAAATTAACATTTAGCTGTAAATTGTGATAAATTGTATATAATTATAAATTGTATCCTGATTTTTGACTTTAAACTAGTAAACTCAAATCCGCAGAAAACTGAGTGGAGCGACTATACTCACTATAGGCATAAAATTATGAAGCGAGCTAGTCTTGAAACAATGTCAAACAATGTTTGAAACTTTATCACAAAATTTGGCCTACCTACAGTATGCAAGTGAAAATTCAGCTTTTCAGGCGGAGAGCGAAGAGCAAGTGTGATATTGTCTCAGTAAGAGAGTCCAAGACAGTCTTGCAGCCTGATGCAGTATTCTGATTAGAGGAAGCAGTAGGCCTAAGCATTCAGGGAGATCATAGAGTATAGCGTTGCAGTAGTCAAGTCGCGTCAGGATAAGGCAGTACAACAGTGTTTCCAATAATGCTGAATACAGAGTAGAGCGAAGCTGCCGGATTCTTCTGAGGTGAAACAAACAAACCCGAGAAATGGCGGTTATCTGAGGTTTTAGGGAGAGTGTTTAGCCAAGGATGAATCCAAGATCCCGAACAGAAGATTATGGACAGAGAGAGGATGAAGTAGAAAGTGAGAGTTCAGCGCACTGTATAGCTTAGAGGAACGGTCAAACCAGATGAGCTCGGATTTGGCAGGGTTAAGTTTGAGGCGTATGGACAGAATCCACAGCATGATGTCATAGATGTAGTCACTAAGTCTCTTTGTAGCTGCTGCAACCTCATTTAGTCACCGACTTACATTTTACGTTTGCTTGAAAAATTTCGGATTTCAAATGATTAAACTGTAATGTCTAATTTAATAAAGCAGGAACGACGCCAAGTGCAAACGAACAGAAGAAGAGCAGTCCCTTAAGCTAGCCCTGTGTCCGCCAGTGTCCATGGGCATGAAGTGTTAGCAACTCCATTTTTCTTAGCCTCGGCATATGAACGTTGGTCCTCTTCCCACCGACAGTGTACGGTCAGTGTACTCATTATAGCTGAGTTGGCTAGGGATGTAGGTGGAGCAGAAATCTCGAACCAAATTTCTTCTTGGCGGGGATTTGAACCCCTAGAGCTATTGAAAAGGATGATTGATGTGACGTTATTATTTTAGCAAAACAAGGGCTTTCATTCAGAGGACACCGAGAACATTCTTGCATAGTTCAGAATAAGTCTGCTCCCGGTTCTTCCTTTTAATTGTTGACTCAAGTCACTCAACAATTGATATATCTAGTAGAGCCAGTTTCCTGAACCTTTTCATATCCTCAAATATCCTATTCCAATTGAAAACGTCCATGGTAAGGGACATAGGATAGGAAACATTTCGTCACTGTGAAACAGTTTTATTTAGGATAGTAGGCCTATATATACTAGTGAGTGGTCCATATACTACACATGGCATAATTTCAAATATACATGTACTATCATTTACATTTTATTACCAATTTATCCGAGAACGTGGCGCCCCTCAGAAGAAACCCTTCCCCCCACGCACGTAATCCTGGATCCGCCACTGGCTTTATTGCTGTTCGTTGCCTTGCGTAGTAACTACTGCACGAGAGGCAAACCACCATAACGTAAACACCATAATTATATATATATATATATAGATATATATAATACCGTCGATCTATAGGCTCAAGCAAATAAAACGAGTCTTAGCTGAATCAGTAGGCCTACGTCTAGCCTTAGCCCTAAATTCCTCTAATCGCCTGTTTCATTAGGCTGTTTACGTGTTCATTAGCGTATCCACCTTTGCTTACAGAAAGAGTACAAAGGCATCCACCACAGAATCATCAACAAAGGGAAGTCGTCAAAGATCACATGCTGTCATATAGGCAGAGGCGGCGCCAGGATTTCAGGTGTTGGGAATTGGGGCTGCAGCCCTAAGCCCTTCCATTTCTCCCCCTCCGCCCCCTTCATGTCCCCTCCCTTCCGCTCCCTGTACCTCCCTCCCCTCTTCCATACCACTCCTCTTCTTCCTCCCTCTCTGTCCTTCCTGTCCCTAGTCCCTTCCCTCCTACTGCAACCCCCACCCACTTTGAAGCGGGGGTCCGACCAGGGAAAAATTTTCAGGTTCCAGATGTGAAAAACGGTATTTGCATGTCTGGCAACTGCTTTAGTAGAATATTATACTAGTAATAATTTTACTAGTAGTACGCCCTAGTTATTTTCTGCAACTGCGTTCAAGTTCAAGCTTTGCCTACTGTTGGTCATAGCGCAGAGGCAGTTTTCTGTCGCCTCGCTGAATTTCTTAAATAATTAAATTATCCTTTTCCCAGTTGATACGTCCGACAACTCCCTTTCAATCACTAGTATGGAAATGTTGCGCAATCTAGCCTGCGACGCAAGGTATGACTTGATACGTTTCATGACAGAAAATGATCGCTCTTATTCGACGCTTGTGACTGGGACAGTGATAGCGATCTAAAACATGCGCAAAATCTCTTCAAAACTTGCCCTAAAAGAATTTTCAGTACTTCTGCGGCACGTAAAGTAAGTAAGCATTTCATCGCTCCAAACCATGGGCGTCAGCAGGAATTTTTTTAGTGGGGGCGCAAAATTTTTTAGGAGGGAGCAAAAAAATTTTGGGGAGGGGCAAGATGACCCTTTTGCATAGAACAAATTGGCACAGAAAAAAATTCAAAATAAATGATGATTAAGGACTTCACCTAAATAATTAAGTGTTACTTCGCATTGAAAATCGTGTTGGGACTGTTGTAATAATCATAATAGGGGCCTAATCAAACGATTTAATTTTTTTAATATTTGCAAAATCCAGGGGTCGCAAATTAATGCGCCCCTTGCGCTCCCCTCCGGACGCCCATGCTCCAAACGACTTATCGTAATTTCCGTAAAACTTTGAACAAGAGCCTCCCAGCCAGCAGGCACGTTAAAATTAAAATAATAATCAAGTAACATATTTGCCTCACTGCCTGAGATAGTTGATGATTTGGTTGTCTTTGGTCATTGCAATATACTTTTCTAGTTTGGGTAAGCATGCAGTGACAGAGATTCCCGCTTTTTGCTTTGCATGAGTGGGGCCTCAGCCACAGTTGGGGAGAGCTAAGCAGTCTTGTTGTCCTCGAGACCAAGGTCTTGGTCTCGAGTGCACTCGAGTTCGTTTTTAAAAGTCTTGGTCTTGGTCTTGGTCTTGAGGTTCAAGGTCTTGGTCTTGGTCTTGGTCTTGAGGTTCAAGGTCTTGGTCTTGGTCTTGGTCTTGAGGTTCAAAGTCTTGGTCTTGGTCTCGCAAGACCAAGACCAAGACCGGCTGTTAATATGAACAGTCATTTAACAAAACTCAAGAATTCTGTATCAAGCCTGCTTGCATCATACGACCAATATCTATGGATGGATACAAGTCATGTTGGTCAGGAAAACCCATTGGCAGCAGCAACAGTTATTCTGTATCAGACGGTATGATAAACCATGGGAAGATTTCAAAAGGACTCACTATCTGTACATTTACATCCAGTGCTTGAAAAGCTACTCTGTGTGTGTCAGCGACTTCAGCACCTGTAGAAAGTATTTTTTCACATGGCGGAATTTTTATGAGGCCCACCAGGAACGTCTTGGTCAGAAAATTCTGAGCGAATTGGTTTTTATAAAATACAAAAGGCATTTGGTATAAGAGTTTGCATGAAGGACTTTTGAATACAAATTCGGATTTCTCTGCAGTTTGCATTTAAAGTTAATTTGCTTGAATAAAATAAAAGACTCATGTTTTCATTAAAAGAGCGAATATTCCGACTTTACAATTTTTAGAAGTCTTGACCTGATTTCGATTTTTTGGGTCTTGGTCTTGGTCTTGGTCTTGAGGTTCAAGGTCTTGGTCTTGGTCTTGGTCTTGAGGTTCAAAGTCTTGGTCTTGGTCTTGGTCTCGAGGTTCAAGGTCTTGGTCTTGGTCTTGGTCTTGAGGTTCAAGGTCTTGGTCTTGGTCTTGGTCTTGAGGTTCAAAGTCTTGGTCTTGGTCTTGGTCTCGAGGTTCAAGGTCTTGGTCTTGGTCTTGGTCTTGAGGTTCAAGGTCTTGGTCTTGGTCTTGGTCTTGAGGTTTAAGGTCTTGACAACAAGACTGGAGCTAAGCCCCCTAGCCCACCTCTGGCGCCGCCACTGGTCATAAGACCTCCCTATACTCATTCTCTTGTACTTACGTGGCGGCTGTGCGGTTTACGGAGTGCATGAATTTGGAAGTGGATACGATAGGCTAAGTAGGCCTACTGTTATAGCCGGTGGCTGTGTAATATAAATCTAAGCCATTTATCGGCGTTTTCTTTCACTGCGCGTTTCTAGGTAAGTAAATAAAGTGACGAAGTACGTCTTTTATTAGGGTTCTTCAATCGAATAAACAAGGAAATCTAACTTCCCAATACAAGATAAACGTTTTTATGAAAAGTGACGTACGTTATATGTTTGGGGGAGGGGGTCCATATAGTTGGCCTAGAGCAAGCGGTAGCGGGATCGCTTCCCGCAACCCTATCAAATTTAGGTCCACTCAGCCTTTCATGGTTCGCAAAGGTTCACCAGTCACTCTGGTACAGAGTAAAGCAGGGAGGCGACCTGACCGACGACTCTGATGAGCGTAGACTCGGATCCGACCTGGGCTGGTGAACCAAAGTCCTCCGTGCCCACCTTCTCGTGGTGCGGACCGTTAGTACCCTTCCTAGGAAGTACTCTTCCTAGGAGGGGGAACGAACGGGCACGGCAGGCAAAACCAGGGGAAGGCAATGGCAAACCACCCCTGTTAATCATGCCAAGAAAATCGTCATGCCACACACCAAACCACGCCGATGGTCGCGGATGGAGGGACTCCCAGGCCGGAGCGCTGAGGTGGGACTCCCAGGCCAAAGCGCGACTCAAGGGCTACTGGGAGAAGTAGCAAGACGGCAACGGAGACTGTGTGGCATGACGATCGCTAGGGCTCCTAGAGCCGACGGCACAAAGAGACAAAGAGACAGCCTTTCATTCGCGAGATGGCGCGTTTGTAAAAATTAGATGTAGCATCATGTAGGACGTGATGGGCGCCTTGCATGGCTGCCATGTACAGTTAAATTCGACTCCTGTAATAACTTGTGATCATCCGTTCATACTGATTCGTAATCATACTGCGTTATTGTCAGTTTGAAGATATTAAACGAATATTATAAAAAAATGAAGTGAACTTACTTGCTGAAAAGAGTTTGTCTTGACCTAGAAAGTACCCTAACCCATAAATATTAACGACCTTGACCTCTCTAAATAAACACACTGTATGTTTCGATTGCAGGAGGAAGTTGGTGTATTGATGTTTGGAAATGTTATCACAGATTTCGTGATTATCTTTGACCAATGCGATGAGCATTTTATTTTTATGTTAGTTATCTAACATCTCAGACGTCAATGTTTTTGTAACGGATTTTGAAGTGAGATTACGTTGGCCTATTTATGAGTAAATTTTCGTCTAGACTGTGAGTCATCGTATTATAATAAGCATATTGTGCCCCACGCTTTAATTCCGGTGATTACTTGAAACGCCCCAAAAGTCAGATAAATAATTGGAAACGCAGTCTGGGATTTAATTTTGGTTTCCCTTGTTGGAAGCGGTGACACTATATGCTAGGCTTAAATTTGATTAAACGAGCGATAAAATTACAACCAAGGCAAATTTTGGACTACGAAAATTCAAAACTTCGTGTCGTTTGTATGACTGGCCAAAAATGCACAGATTGTACAAAATTTAGAATTAATGATAAAAATTAATTATATTTGGTGTTTGTTGGGATTATGTGTGCTGGAATGATGGCTCGTGGCAAGTTACAAAGCTACCAAACTGAAATCGTGTTGGTGCTGTAATTATGGATGATGACTGAGAGACTGGTGTTTTATGAGTTTGCAAGTAACCAATTAACACTCTAGCACACAAAAATTAATAAAGAATTAGGTAGGTTAATGTTTGAGTTAAAATATGATGGTAACAGTGTTAACTACTGGCTGATAACTATCAAATTGAAAGGTTGGTAGTTCAAAAACTCGCTCGGGCAGAATTTGTTTTGAGCTTTCAAGATCCACTTGCACCTCTGGCAAACTCAACTATAAATCAGTGCCCTGACCGTACAGTGTCAAGGCAGCAAGGGAAAGCTGGCAACCCATCCTGATATGCCAAGGCTAAGAAAAAGAAGTGAGTGACATTTCATACTTTTGTGAGACTGTCAACCAAGAATGTCAGAGGTTCACATGCCTGTGAGGGCAGAAATTTGTTTCGAAATTTGTTGTCACTATTGTTGATCCTTGTCTCCTGTGCCCCATAGCCAACTTTAATGAGTACACTGACTGTACATTGTCTGTGGGAAGATCAGACGACAAGGGAGAGGACCAGCCAACCATTCTCGAATGAGGAAAATGAAGTTATAACATTTTATACCCATTGCTGCCTCTCTTAAGTCCTGTTTTCTTCGTCAGTGACAACACGTGAATTTGACGTTGTTAGTGAACTCTAGTATAATTTCTGTAGGGAACGAATGCCTTTGACAGGTGTTCAGAAGACATTTCAGGATTATTCTTCTCTCACATCATTCAAACTAATGAGCAGTACCTGCGAGAGATGTTCGTTCGACAGACTCCATAAAAATATTCTGCTACATTGATACATAATCCTATATGCACAGATGGTGCTGGTAGTGTGAGTGTTGTGTGGATTTGAATGGCTAGTGTTAATCTGATGACGGTGTCAAATCATTGTGTTGGTGTTTACAGTCTGATCAGAACACATACCTATTGGTGTAAGTCTGACACAGTTCGAAGTGCTGTGTGGTTCATGGCCAAGCGTTCGGGTGAATCAAGCCATGACAAAACTGTTAAAGCGTTTGAACAAACGAGTCAGCGAACAAATTCGAGCAGTGGACAAATGCTACCATCATCAAGTCGCTTCAGATCATTTGCGTCTTATGGGCGCTTTGCTCCGATGTCGACCTTCTCATCTGCATGTGCCGTACTGGGCTCCAGTTCCAATCTAGCTTTGCTTTCAGGTAGGAGAACTGCAAACTGAATATCAGTGCTTTTTTGAGCTTTCAATCTATACAAAAGGATGACCATGGTGAGTTCAAACCTGTCATGTTGGGAAAATTGCTAGGAAATTATGTAATTGGGTTGGGCATATCATGAAAACGATTTTCAGATCTTGATTGTTGGGAGAATGTTTTGTGCATTTTGTAGAATTTATTAAGCTTGTTTTCAGTCCTCTGAATGTATTGAAGTACAATGACCTTAGTTGCAAGTACAAGTACTTAAGTAGTAAGTACACATGAGTCCAGTTATTATTATGCCAAAGAACAGTTCGTTTACAGTCAGAAGTAGCCTGCATTGTAATTTAAAAAACATACTTTATGTGTCTTATTATCCCAACAAGTTGTGATTTAAGGAAACTTTATTACACTGCCAGAAAAATACCATGAGTCACTAAGGGAGTCCAGGGGTGCGGGCTGCACCGGGTGACACCTTCAGGGGGGGGTGACACCAAAATGACTGTCTAATGGTAAATGATTAAAATAAAAAATGAAATAAAAATATGCATTTGTAAGTTTAATTCTGCTATATTCAGTGATGTACAGGAATTACGATTTACGAGTAACATTAGTACAAAAACATTACTAAGGATAGTGTATGGTCTGGTAAGGGACTAAGGGAGGACGTCCATGGGTTGACACCATGACTTACCGCACTGGGTGACACCAACCCTAGTGACCCCACTACTCGTATATCTGAGTTGGGTGGGTGGGGGCACAGAGGGAGCATGAATCTCAGAACAAGTTTCTGCCCTGGTGGGGAAGTGATTTGAGCGAAAATGAGTTAAAATCCCATGTCTTGTGTTGTTAAGATGGTTCTGCTGGCTTAGAACCAGCGAAGATGATGTCGATGCAGGAGGACGCCAGGGCAAGACGCATATCCACTGAGATTATGAAACACCGTCTTTACGAGAATGTCATAACTGCCACACGTCCCAGATGTCTCTCAGTTGGCCCACCAGACTATAACTACTACCCATTCCTTCCTTACTCGTTTTCAACTCATTCCATGCCAGTGACTCCGTTTCGCGGAAGCCATGAAACCAGCCCAGCGTCGACACCCTCTGGGAGTACCAACACGCATGGGTTTTTCCGATTCTACTCGCGTGGAACTACGCCGAAGTGTACAACTCCAGTGGAAGAGAACTGCACGCTGGAAGAATCCTCGAGCATTGGCCTGGCCTCTTTGTTTGGTCGATATCCACGTCAGGGATCCGTGAGTCGGTGCCACATATCGGAAGGGCCAGAAATGGAAGAGGAAGAGACAAAAGCGGACGTTTCATCCGATGACAATGTTCCACCGTGAACTGAGCCTGTGGTAAAGAAATCTCAATGTTATTACCATGTGAAGAACCTTCAACCAGTGAAGTTAATATGAAATTGTGAATTTTTCAACTGTTCTTTGTCAAATGTAGTAGTCTGAAATAATTGCAATGGCTTTTATAGTTTATCTGTTGCTAGGCTCGACTGAGGTAAGGACATCTCGATGATACTCTCGATCAACTGTAGTTTGTGATCTGTTCGTGTTAGAAAAGAACTTTCATTTGCACCAAGTATGTGTAGCAATGGGTTCTCCAACTTACAGCAATTGTGTTTTTTGTTGAGTAGCAACTCTCATTGAAGCTGCAGGATTTTTAAATTCTATAAAAGTGAATTTAATTGCTGTGAATACAAGGTTAAAGCACTATTCAGTTTTTCAACTGTTGCTTGCACTGTTGTCTGATCAGGGTTGTATCTGGGCTGCTACTAGTAAGTTGAAACTGCTGGTTAAGTAATTTATTCTGAAGCGTTTACTGTTAAATATTTTACAGTTTTACTTTTGATAAAATCTCTTTTTAGAGAATAAATCAGTTGGAGTTTATTGGTTAACTTTAAAATGGAGTTATTCTTTTTCGTATTTGAATCCTTTTAAATTCCGTGAAATAAAGATCTTCAATGTTGTATTTATGCTTATTTATTTGTAGTTTGTACATGCCTGTTTTGGCATTTTGTATGCAATATTTACGTAACAGAAGTTCGAATATTAATTGCAAAGCAGTGTTATTTGTTTTTTGTGCTCTGTCTGGATTTAAACTGTAGTGCATTGAACTGTTATGCTAGTTCTATTGTTTCATTTCCCATCTGCAGGAAGATGTCATTGTTTAAGAAGAGAGCATTTCTTATGCTAATGAGATTAAATTATACGAAGGAATAGCTCAGTGGTAGTTGTCTCGCTTATAAAAGCTGCTTCCAGAGTTTGAATTCCAGTACAGTCTCTCTGTCTCTTAGTGCGATGTAGGGAGATTACAGATGAGTGAGCAGGAGATGAATTCTGTACATTACATGCCTGGTACATGATTAATTAATTAATCGTAGTTAATTATCTGGTTGTAGGATTGCTTTGATGTGTACATATATATGTTTGTACCCATCTCTTGACATTTTCTCGTATGGGGCATCTTTCTAAGATATTCCGAGAAGTGCTGTAGTTATTGAAGTCTGTGGTGTTTATTCCATAATTTTTACCAAGCATGCTGTGTAAGTAACTGGTTTCCACCTTCCGTCCCGTACGTTGATTACTGCAGTTGTATTAATTTATATAGCACCTCTATGGATTCTCTGTGATGCATAGGTGTCAAGTGCTTTAAGAGGCTTTTTTACTTTGTGTTACTGGGTTTGGTCGCACAACTTTGTGAATGACCTTACTCCAACAGAATAAGCAGAATTGAGATTTGCAGAAACTGACTCATCAGAGACTCTTAAGACCTAATGACAGGGTACATGTATAGGTGCAAGATGCATGGATTTATTCAACAATGATAGATTTATTCAACAGCTAGTGATATATTGATATGTTTAACCACAGCATGACATCTGTGTTTTTGAATGTAACTTTTTCTTGTTTTACTATTGAAACGCTCTAGACCATGCTTGCAGCTGTCTTTACAGCAATCCTGCAGTTCAGAGCCTACCGAATATCACTTGATGAATTGATTTTATGTAAAGTACTTTAATGCATCTTACTTTTAACATCAGGTTGTCTTTCATTCTAGTTACCGATATTGTAATTAAATGGTGATAGCTGTCGGCTGCCAGCACATTTGTTTTTATACAGTGTATCTTACAGTCCAACTGCAATGCATTTGATATTGTCCTCCTTCTAAGGTTGAGCATTACACAAACAATCGTATAACAGAACATTGATGGCAATGAGCAATTGTAAGTGAAGGACTTGCTCAAGGTTCCTACACAGTGATCGAGTGGAGGCTCGAACCCATACTGTCCGCGTAACAGGCCGAGTGATTTATCCATTCGGCTACCGTACCCCACATGTTTTTGGATGTCAGTTGTGTCTGATAGATCTAGATCTGTCCAGTGTCTGTACCATTAGTGTGGCTAGAAACTCTACAGTGTATTCTGTCTTTGATGTGGCTTGCATCAAAACGTTTTTGTGGCTGTCATACCAAGCCAGTTTTACTGCCCAGCTACTTGTGTACAACTATAACTTATTGTATGGTTATCTTAGTGTATGCTGTTACTCTCTAAAGTGTTATGATTAACTTTCAGCCACTTCTTAACATCTTCACCTGCGTTTATAGTGTTTTATATAGCTAATTTTTATGTTTTTCTGTTCAGGCTTCTTACATTCCATACGAGTCATCTTTATCTTTTTGCTGTTCACGTGTTGCTTAATTGTCCAGTTAATGAGTTGTAATTTTATTATGACGGCTTGAGCTTCTTCATTTCCAGTTGAAACCTGAATTTCAAGGCGGACTGTTTGAGTGATGCAAACCTAAAGACTCTGGTTATTAAAAGCCGTTGTTAAATGAACTCCTAAAAGGTTACGATGTTTTAAGTTAAATTAAAAATTCAAGAATATGATAATTAGTGTTCATATGCATAATTTTGCCTCAGAATTCTGATTGTGCAGAGATTTGTTTGTTTGTTGTTATGTTGTTGATTGGCAGTGATTGTCATGTCTTCAAACTTAGACCATTACATAATTGTGAAACACTAACAAGTGTTTATGTCTCTTGCAGTGGTGCAGTGAGTGTTGCTGGGTTCCAGGGACATGGTGGTGTAGCGGTATCTTCTGTGCCTTGTAACCAGAGGGTTGCAGGTTCGAATCTACTGCGTAGCAACTTTGGACAAGTTGCTCACCTACAATTGTCCAGCGCTCGTGAATAGGCTGCTGCATGCTGTGCGTTTGGCCTTCAAGTGGCACATTAGAAGTTTGGAGATTATGATTATGACAATGTGAAAATTGTGTCCCATCTTCTGATTAACAATTATACTCTTGCCTTTAAATGACTTCTTGGCCCCTAGCAAACCTTCCATCTATCGGATTTGCATTTGCTGACTTTTGTGCATAAGTGCTTTAAAAATAAAAAAATAAATCTTAACAGTACTATTTTTAAGCATCATATATGTACCATTTCTTACGTGGAAACCTCTGGTACCATATGGTTTCCTCTGTTGCCCACCTTTGCTATGTTAATTTCAGTTTGTGCAGAACATTTCACTTGTTATACGTGCTTTAATGTTTGAGCTTAATGTTATTTCAAATACTTTTCATGGTGTTAGGCTACATTTGGAATGTGCACTGTACTGTTTCCAGTTGCTGTGATTTCACATATCTGGTTGAGACGAGTATGCGCATTTGTACTTGAGCAATGAAAGACAGTCGTTAGAAAGATATATCTGTTATGTGCGTGCGCGTATTTTAACAGTCTCGTAGTTGCTTACAGTCTGATCTTTTAGACTAGAAGTTGTTTTGTAAAATAAGCAAGTTGTATGCATGGGCGGCGATCATGGGGGGGGGTCGAGGGGGACAAGACCCCATGCCATTTAGTCCCCCATATTTTGAAGAAACACCAAAAAAGGTCACCAAATTTTTTTGCGCATGAGCACGAAATTTATTTTTACCTTTTTTTTACCAGATCAGTTTACGGCGATAAATTTTTTTTACCTCTTTTTTGACCAGATCAGTTCAAAACTCTTTTTTTGACCAGATCAGTTAAAAAATGTCCCCCCTTACCTGTCGAACAAGATCGCCGCCACTGGTTGTATGCTACTGCATCTAATCGAATGCTTTGAGTAATTAGTGCCTCTGGTTTACGAGATGTTAGCTGTTCCACTTCTCCCCCATAAAGAACTCCACAGAGAACTGAAAAGTGGTCTTAGGAGTTTATTATGGGTACCTTGTTTATCTGTGACAGCTTGTCTACGTAATTATAGCAGTTAATGTGAATAGTTAAATGTTGCTGAAGGTCACTTCGTGTTTTGCACAAAACTTTGTTGACGCAGTTTACCAAAGATCGTAAAACCAATGTAATTAAATATAAACCGGTGTAATTAAACATAAACCGGTGTAATTAAATATAAACCGATGTAATTTAAAAAATTATAAATTGTAATTAAATGTAAACCGATGTAATTATATATAACCTTATGTAATTAAATATAAACTGGTGTCATTAAGTATAAACTGATGTAATTAAATATAACCCAATTTAATTAAATATAAACTGATGTAATTAAATATAAACCAATGTAATTAAATATCAGCCAATGTAATTAAATATAAACCGGTGTAATTAAATATAAACCAATGTAATTAAATATAAACCGATATCGTTAAATATGAACCGATGTAATTAAATATAAACCGATGTAATTATATAAAACATAAGAGTATTTGGAACATTTCTTTGATTATGGAGGCCCTAATTGGCATTGTCTGTTTTGACTCTATTGTTCTTGTCAAGTGCCGTTCTTTGGCATGCACATATGTTAATACAAGTAAGACCAAATCCTCCAGTTTTATCTGTTAAGCACAACTCATTGCTTTTTGTGGTTTACCAAAGACCATAAGCTGATATTGTGTTTTAGTTAGAAAATTTCTTTGTGGACAGACAGTGGCTCAGTTGGATTTGTCTGTTTTCTGTTTAGTTGGTGCTCAATTCAAAATTTCTCTTATGGCTCTACAGCAGTTTATCTTCCAATAGCCTACTCGTTGTTTCTATCTTTGTACGTGTTTTCGTGTTGATCCCGAATACATTGACCTGATGAACATCAGCGTTTATTTTCTCCTTTTAAATTAGAAGCAAAAGTCCAGTTGTTGGACTAGTTATGTTTTTAGAAACCCCAATGCATAGCTCTTATTACCTTGAGTATTGATGGGTATCAGAAATTTAGTTTATCTTAGAATTAATTGATATTTTGTAGGACATTAAGTACCATTCACAAACAAGTCCCCAGATAATTCATACAAGGTAAGTTTAAGATTTTCGAAGTTTTTCTAAGGACTCACTCACTAACTCACTCACTCGCTCGCTCACTCTCGAGTCATAAAAGGTAAGTTTAGCTAAAATACAAGTGATGACCTGTCTGCACAATGGTAAACAGCTGACACCAATTAATGAGCCCAGGAACAAAGAAATTGGGCTGGTTTCGTCCAAAGCATAAAGAACTGATTAAGAAGTTTTGATTGGACAACAGGGGCGTCATAACTTTGGTTTAATGGACAGTAGCAATTTGCCTCTTCCCTTGCAATACAATACAATACAATATTCGTTTATTGAAGAAAACAAGCTGACATGCCACAACTTGGTACATTATCAGAGAAAGAGTTTGCTCTATTAGTAAGAGCTGTTATAGAGAATTCGTCTTTGGGGGGGGGGCGTAATTGTAGGACAAATTAATTGGAGAATGCTACAGGCCTACTATACGCCTACTATACGTAATGGGACGTGTTGCTTATTCACGGCATAATCAAGCGAGTTGCAGTAGTCCAGACGGCTGGAGACCATGTAATTAGCGAAATGAATCGTGGACAAAAAGGGAATATGACACCCAAGCATACGGAAATAAAAAAATGTGGCATTGGACAGACTTGCATACAGAGTTAATATGTTCACTGCACAAGATTGCATCAAACGGACACATACCCACACCCAAGCTCTTACATCAAGCGTTCGCTCTGTAAAGTAGAATTTGACCTTCAATGTCTCGACTAAATATTCATCTCAACCTGTGCTCATTTCCAGCGAAGTTTTTCATGCCATCTCGGATTCCCTTCTTTGCTTTAGACTGGTCGAATCCTGGAAATTATCGTACATAGTAGCGATTAGTAGCGATTATCAACTGATGACTTGAGAATATTAATTGCTATAGCTGCGCTATAGAAGGTTTAAGCTCATTTTTCGCAAAATTACCAAGAAAAGACGCTATAAAATGACCAGACTACACGCTGTGACAAAAACTTTCTTTCACAGGACTCAGAGTTGCGCGCAGATCGTTGGTTGCGCGTCGGTCCATGGTCGGTCCCCGTCATGCGCATTGAGTCACTTCCTGTTGGGATATCGGACCACTTCTATTGCCGTGTTCTTTGTATTGAGTTTAATTCTTGTTTAAAGTCATAGAAATTACACAAAATGGGAGACGACGTGCACCAGCGAACTCTGTGAGTTCATTTAATTCGCACTGATTTTAGAGTATATTGTGACAGTGAAGTCTTTTGTGTTAAGTCTGGTATTTTGACCGGGTGTCGGTTGTCGCCATTACGCTTTCGTGTTACAAGCTAATACGGTATATCACACAGTGAAAAACAACGGAAGCAGGTGTAGTAGTACAATGTCTTACGCGTCGGTCTCGCACTTCTATATCCAGGGTTCGATTCCAGTATACGTCACAGATTGCATTTTCTAGCTATGTGAAATAGTGAATGTAAATTTTGGACTTTGATGTTGTAATTTACTAATTTCTCAGTAATGTAAGTCTGCTTACGTGCTTCTAACCGAACCTGGTCTGTCAGTTCAAAACTGTTAGATGAGTTTGAAAACTGAATTGTGGCCATCAGCTTAAGTTAATTATGCACACTGGTATAAATTTAATGAAAAAGATATCTACTTATTTGTTGTTCACCTATAGATGCATTTCTAGGGGAGGTAATTCTTAATTATGTTTCGTTTTGTAAGGTTCCTAGTCCCTTTACAACGTTCTTCAAATGCACCAGACTGTCAGAGATGCATCATGAGTACAGCAAAATCGTATTGCTCTTTTGTGTTTTAGATATGTTGGCAACCTCGATTCTACTGTGACAGAAGATCTGCTTGTAACTCTATTCAGCAAGATCGGGCATTGCATGGGCTGCAAAATTATTCGAGAAGTGAGCTACATGGGTCCGGTTATGCTTGGCTGTATTTTCACTGTATTTGTTTAGGAATGTAGACAAAGTATCTCGATGTGTATGTTTATTGTGAATGTGTCATCAGCTGTGATGATATTTCTAGCTTTTCATTTAAAATGTGTGCGGTAAATTATGTATGAAACCAAATATTGTATTGTGGTTGCTGTTGTGTTACCATTTGTTGCATAATTTTTATATGCTCTATGGTATGAAGGTTGGACCATTATGATTGTTCTAATGTTGTTCTAATAAGTGTATTTTATATGGCAATTATTATTCTACTTTATAGTTCTATTTATGTATATGTTACAATTATTTTAATATATATAGTTCTGTTTATAAGTGTGTGTAAGTAAGCACTATTGTTCTATGTATAATTGTATATATGCTTGTGGAAATTTATTAAGCACTTTTAAAACACTCTGAAAGTGTTACAGTACATTGATGTCTAGCGGATCTGCACATGTTCTGGTAGATGTTGTCGGCTGTAGTTGTAGTGTCGGTGGGCAAGAGCGCTTCTTAGCTACTACATTTCAGTGTTTAAATCCAATTCCAATATCCATTCTTCTTCTATTGCAGATGAGGACTTGAAAAGCCCTAGTCATTTGGGTGGATCCTACTCACTTGCTTACGCCAGACAGTAATAAGTATAATTTTAAGTATTTGATTCTTATTCTTGTTTGTTGATCTTAGATAAGAAATAGGCAGAGCATAAACTTTCTGACTAGTTCAGATCGTAGAATTGTGCTTATTCCGTCCGCAATCCACTGTAATTGATATGTCAATCGAGTTGGATTATCAGTTTGTGTAGTTCTTCATATTCTGTGTCTTTTTGTGGTTATTGAGACTTTTTGCGCACAAATTATATTTACCCTGTTTGTCTGTTTAGGCGGGAAATGATTTGTACGCGTTTGTCGAGTTTGGCGATCATACGTCTGCACAGATGGCACTTATGGCCATGAACAAACGACAGTTCCTTGGACGGGTATGCATAAGTTTCTCATCTGTCATGTAATCAAGCTTAAAATGTTTGTGAACAATGGGTCTCCCATATAGTGCTGCCATTAGGAGCCAGGTGAAGTACGTATAATGAGGTTATGTTAGAATGAGTTAGTGTTATAGCGTATGCACTTGTAAGTAGGCTCGTCCATCATCAGAAAATGTTCATAAATAATGGGATATTCATGTGATGCTGCTGCAGGAAGCCTGGCCTGTTGTATAATAAGGTTATATTCACATGATTATGAGTTGAAAGAACTTTAGAATCCATTTCACCAATCACGTTGGTAAAAGTCCACGTTGGACTTTATGCTGCTTGCATTTATGTGTGTATGTCCTTTTAAGTACATCTAAAAGCGCTAAGATGTGGCTATCTGACTGATTGAACAAGTGTGTTTGTGGAGTAGTTTCATAGTTTTTCTTGCAATGTAATGTTGTAAAGATGCACTTTACGACAAGGTTTGTGTGTGTATATAACTTTTGAAAGTTTAATGTATTATAAAAGAATCAGTTCATACGGAGCTTCCCATGCTACTGGAGGAAGTTTTAAACTCGTTGACATTTGAACTACGCATTACTATGTACTTGTTTTGGTGTGAAAATTGAGTCAAGTCTGCATGTAAATAAATCACTTGTGTTCAGCAGATGTGCAACGAATGTGACCAGTCTGTGTTAATAGAGATATATGAAAGAAATTGCAGATTTTTTAAATTATTTAAGAAAGTTGGCTGATTTGTTTTTATCTGACAATTGTAAGTTTGAAACATAACTGGTAGGAAATGCTTTATTAGTTCTGTTGTCATAAGAATGTTGCTTTTTAGGAGATGAAGGTCAATTGGGCAACATCACCAGGCAGTCATAACAAGCAAGATACTACTAGTCAGTTCTCGCGTCTTTTTGCTCTTAAACGTGTCTCTTATTGTCAGTTACTTAGCATTAGATGTAAATGTGAATGGTTTCAAGTGCTTACGGAATAGCTCTAGGTAAAGAAAGACCAAGAAGCTCATGTCGTAAGATGCTAGGTGACCTATTCCAGAAAGTTGGACCGACCACAGCGAAGTTTCTAAGCATGCATCCTGTATGGGAACTTTACTTCTTAGTGAGAAACGTCTGCACCAGACATTTCTGTTGTGTATCTTAATTGTTACAGAGCCTGTATTGGGAAATTAAATCGCTTGTCATCTGCTCCCAAAACTCAGATGGCCATTTGAAGAGATTAAAGTGTTTGGAAATTTTAAAGTAATTTGTAGGTTTTTTAATAGGAATATAATTTTGATGTTTGTTTACTTGTTTGTACTTTCAGATCATTTTCATGTTTTTGTCGGCGATCTTAGTCCTGATATCGAGTCACATCAGCTGAGAGAAGCATTTTTGCCATTTGGTGAAATTTCGTGAGTCTCTTGAATTATCATTTACCATCTTACGTTTGTTTGTTAAATCCTGCAATGTGAGCTTAAGCTAAAAATAGACTGTTAAAGATGAGGAGGAGTGTACTGTTGGGTAATATTTTATCATCTGAAAATATCCAAATGAAATTTTAGACTTGTAGACATAACAGATCATGTGCATTTAAAACATTTGTAATCTGCCACGATAACTTCATTTATTTTGTATGTTTAGCTGCATTGCATTGCTAAGAAACTTCACAAGGATACTTTTCCTTGAAGTTTGTTAATATGTTTGGTTAGAAATGTTGCAAACTGTGTGTCATCAGTATATTGGAATGGGCTCCCTGTAGCGCTTCGCTTGGTCCCAAGCACCCATTCCGCCACATTTTATTCAAATCTCAAGACTGTACTCTTCAGCCGGGGTTGGGTCGGGAGTGCTTCTGAGTAGATTGCCTTGAAGAGGCGCTATATAAATTCTCCATATGAATGAATGAATGAATGAATTGCAATAAAATTTTAAACGAACTCCTGAATTCTTCTACAACCTGTTGATTTAAAAACTGACTAAATATCATCAAATTCTGAGATAGTGTGGTGGGGACCATTGGTTGATTTGACATGGAATGACCCATATATGTTTCTGTATCTCAAATATATGTTTGCTTTTTACTTAGTGACTGTAAAGTGATTCGTGATACACAGACTCAGATGTCAAAGGGATTTGGATTTGTTTCGTTTGTAAGAAAAGAGGTAAGTGTTTACACAATTTTTCATTTGATTTACATGCAACAGTCATTGCTAAATATTTGACCAGGATAAAAGAAATTATGTATAAATTCTTTAAAGTAAGTTCTTATTGTTGTTTTGTATATAATGTATGTTCTAGTTTTGTCAGTATTAGTAAGTTTTATCTAAAAAAAACTACAATAAATGATAATTTTTGAAAATATAATTTATAATTCAGGAATCTAATTATATATTGTTGTGCTTTGTGGTAGGATGCTGAGTGTGCAATCATTGGAATGAACGGACAGTGGCTCGGAAATAAACCAATCCGAACCAACTGGGCGACGCGTAAACCTGCTGCATCTAGCCATCGAGAAGGTATCATATAGGTTTCCTCTGGTGGGCTGTGAGAAAGTGATGCAGTTTTACGGTTCTGACCTGTATAGCTAAGCACCAAGGACTAAACTGTGAAGTGTGAATTAATTAGTGCATTAGGTGTAATATATTATTAGGGGGCCTTTCTGTGATTCGCCGAAGCCTGGTTGTTGAATTTATGGATGATAAACTTATTAATAAAGTTATACGAATGTCACTTTCAACAATTTGTGATGTTTTACTGTCATGGGGATACTACACAAGTTTTCTTGTGGATATGTTTTATGTAGCGTGTAGAAATTTCTAATTTCACTTCTTAGTACTATACATGTAGGTGTATTATATCGTACAAATTTCCTCTTTCAGTTGAGATACTGTAATCATGGTGGATCAGTTTCATGGTGAATCACTGAAATACATTGTATGTGGTGAGACTGAATACTGGACTTGTCTAATCTTATGATGTATTTGCATTCTTTGTAGCTCCTCAAAAACAACTGCGATACGATGACGTCTACAGTCAGTCAAGTCCGACAAACTGCACCGTCTACTGTGGAGGAATAATGAATGGCCTCACGGGTAATGATGTATTTATGTGTATATATATATGCCGGATCATTCTTATAACGTGTTTTTGTCTTTATAACACGGCTTCAGACACGAGGCATTTAGAGACATGAATCTAGGATTTGGTTCAGCATTTTGACTCCTTTGTGTGTTAACAATGTTGCAGAACTATAGTTGTAGTGTTATAATAACACTATAGCATGATTATTATATTATAAGGTGGTTCTTGATAGAGCTCCCAAACACAGTGCTATGAAGTTAAGTAAAGATCCATAGCCCATGTGGAATGTAGGGGAGGTGCTCATATACATTACCTGGACCTTGAGCTGGCAATGGACAAATCCCAAAGACCAGGATATGGGACCAGTGCATCTCACGGTTTGCCATTCCGTTTTCTTCTCCGCTTTTGCCGATATCAACTATACTGTGTTGTGACAGTTGTTGTTACATGGAGTTGAACCCGCAACCGCAATTATCCTTGACCAAGTGTCTTACCGATAGACTACCATGTCTACCATGTTACAGCAGTGCTCTGCCGTGAAAAGCCAAAACACAGTAACTGGTAAGCTATAACAGTCATAGTTACTGTGTTTTGGCTTTTCACGGCAGTGCTCTGAAGGCACTTGTGAACAAAGCTGCAGATGGACAAGGACATCTCTGGAAACGGAAGACATGATCTTGTTTTTTGTTATGTATGTAATTGTAATTATAATCAATAATTTATATGGCGCCATTCAAAATCAGAGGTGCTCCAATGTTGCGTCATGGCTGTGCTGGGATGTTTGTTTCAGAGGAGTTGATGCAAGAGGCGTTCGCGAACTACGGCGAAGTTCAAGAGGTCAGGATCTTCAAAGAGAAGGGCTATGCTTTTGTCAGGTACGAGCCTTGAGCCGACGCCCATCTCACGTGTGCACAATGTGTGTGTCTGTCTTGTTCCATAATTTATGTAGTGCCTTTTCAAATCTCTCGTACATGATAATATGCCCGATGGCAGCTTGCAACAGTGAAGATGGATGTTAGGTATGGCTTGGGATACGTTAGCTTGTTGAGTTGGTGAGGTGTGATTTATTTAAGATTTAAAATTTATGTTAAAGATTAATTTTTTGAATTATGTTTATTCGTTGTGCAGGTCCACTGATTATATTTACTAGCCCATGTGTAAGAATTTAAAAGTTTTTTAAACAATATACCATGTAATGCAGTTTTAAACGATATACCATGTAATGCATTTTTAAACAATATACCATGTAATGCATTTTTAAACAATATACCTTGTAATGCATTTTTAAACAATATACCATGTAATGCATTTAAAAAAATATACCATGTAATGCATTTTTAAACAATATACCATATGATGCATTTTTAAACAATATACCATGTAATGCATTTTTAGTGAAAACCATTTTGATTACAGCAAAATTTAATTAAAGTAGGCAATTTCAGTCAAAGTTTCTTTTGTGTTTGTTTATGAAACTTGATGAGTCTTGTTTCAATGAACCAACAGAGTTTTAAAGATGTTAGGTCTCTTGGCGTAGAGAAGAAGTTGCAGATGTAGATGAATCTGTTTTGCTTAGGTTTGACTCAAAGAAGGCGGCAACAGAGGCGATCGTGGGAATGCACGGTGCAGAAGTCGGTGGCTTCAATGTCAAATGCTCATGGGGCAAAGAAACGACGAATGGTTCACAGGGTCAGAGTGCAACTAGTACCGGTGCATCTGCTCCTGCTGTGAGTTTGTCTTTCATGACTTGCTAAGCGGACAGTGTTATCTTAATAGATCCTTTTGTCTTGTTATTCCATGTCTGGCTTTGTGGGAAGCTCGATAGTGTAGTGGTTAGCGTGCTGGACTGTCAGTCGAGAGGTCAGGGGTTCAAATCTCTGGGGGTTCAAATCCCCAGAAGGGCAGAAATTTGGTTCTAGATTTATACTCCGCCTGCACCCCTAGCCAACTCGGCTATAATGAGTACACCAACTGTACACTGTCGGTGGGAAGATGACAGCGAGGGAGAGGACTGGCCACCGCCCTCTTATGCCGAGGTTAAGAAAATGCAGTTGCTAACACTTCATACTCGTGACTGCCCTTGGGCTAACTTACATGTAAGGGACTGCTCGTCTTCTTGTTTGGCTCTACATTCCATGTGGGCACAAAGCCATGTAAGTCAAGGGGTTGGAAATTAACTTGGTTTCGCTCCGAAATATTTATGTGATTTAATTCATTGCCCTCATTCTGCTGCGTTTCTTCGTCCTCTTCGTTCCTCTGACCATTTGGACCTCCTCGTTCCCCGTGTCAGGACTTCACTGGCTCATCCAGATCTTCTGCTTCCATTGGCCCTCTGCCCTTTGGAATGAACTTTCTCCATCCGTTCGTTCTTCTATTCTCTTGAACTGGATGCAGGCAGAAAGCGGGAATGTTATATCATTACATGCTAACAACCAATGAAGCTATTTCAAAGCCAGAGATCACGCTTAACTATTTATTATTTTTTTTCTTGCAGCAACAGCGGTATGTGAACCCACAACAGTACGGCTCCGCTCCATCGTATTATGGTCCGATGGGCTACTACAACTACCCAGCAGCTTATGCTGGCATGGCACAGCAGTTCCAACAACAACAACAGCAGCAACAACAACAACAACAGCAGCAGCCTTACATGCAAGGTGGTGGAGGTGGTGGTGGTTATGGCTACGGTTACGACTATGGGTGAGGTTCTGTCTTTGTCTCGTTCATATGGTTGTTGAGTTGGCCTGCATTCATAGTTGTTAAAAACGATAGAAACTAAATAAAAAACGGAAAAAAACGTCGTTTTTTTCCAAAAAATAAAAAACGGGAAAAAAACGGAAAAAAACGAAAAGAGAAAATAATTTGACTTTCTCGCATCTTGTAGGCCCTACTGAAATTTTAAATTAACAACCTTGTTTACAGAATTTAATCAGCAAATAACAACTTTATTAGTAAACACTAAGTAACATCAATCTACAACAATTATTTTATTTCTTATAAGTTTGGTGTAATAAGAAATTGAGAAATTAAAAAAATTGAAATCTTTTCAAGTTTAAATTGTAAACATAACTCCACATAAGTCCATGCTGACCAAACTAACACAATTAAAAACTAAACTTTGGAGGTATAGACTACGGCCTATATAGGGCCTATAGTGTAAACTTTCTCACAGTAAATGCATTTCAATTTAGCCACTGCTGAGTTTGTCTTTCTCGTTTATCAAAGTAATGTGAATCCATTCCGTACCCTTTTCTTTTGGCATTTTAGATAACTTAGAAATAACTTTATTTCTTGTACTGTGCCATTTCATAAAGTATTTATTTCTCAAATGATGATGTAAATAGTGAGGTAAATCAGCTGAATCCTTGAAAGTACGGAGACAACGTACGGGACATCAGACAAAAAATTAAACAGAAACTGAAAAACATTAACAGACAGTAAATAAATAAATAAAAAAAGTTACATAATAAAACGGAAAAAAACGATAAGGAAAATAAAAAACGACGTTTTTTGGAAAAAAATAAAAAACGAAAAAAACGTTTTTAACATCTATGCCTGCATTGTTCCGCATGGTGTCAATCTCGTTCCCAGCCAGGAATGAAAATGTTCTCATATTTTGTTATTGAGTCTGTAGTGAGCTTGATATCAATTGAGTAGTGTATTGGCGTTTGTACTGAGTCAGGAGCAGTAATAATAATAATAATCTTTATTAATTGAAACTGACAAGTACGCAGTAAGATTATATTGAAACATGACAGTACAATCAAGATCTTATTTAAACACACGGTTTGGCAGCCGTGCAAGGCACCGCCCTAGAGGGGGTTACAGGTATCGACTGCAATCTAATGCTGTCCTGGCCATGAGTGTTACCATTGCTCTATCCCCCTACCCTCCCCAGTTTGGTTGGCATGCTGGGCGTTGGCTTAGAATTTAGTGCAGTTATTATCTGTTCTGTGATCCAAATGCTTCAGTCCCTGATGCGTGGAATCCTTGTAGCAACTTTAGCTCAGGTTTCATGCACCTCAGTGGTATATTTGGTTCCAGTATTTGTTGAAACTTTACTGTGGCTTGTGCTCTGGTAGTGCCAGTCCCAAGCCTGGATAAAGGAGGACGGCAATGCTAATCAAGTTTGTTATGACACAGTGTAATCAAACCGTGACTAATGCGCAGCATTTTGTGATGTATTCCTTGCCTGGTTCAGAGCAGCTGATGGGCACCTCTCTACGTACCACTCTGGGTATGGGAAACCTTTACACAATGACATTAGAACTTGGATGGGGCTAAGAATTAGCTAAAACTTCTGTTAATACTTTTCACTCAACCTCGTAACATTGGTATATTTTATGTCTATGCCAAGTTCTGAGGTTCCGTATCTGTGATGATGTGTAGTAGTTTAGTGTTGGTGCTTGTGATATGTAGTAGTTGAATGTTTGTGTTTGTAGGAACTGGGGAACCACACCATCCAACCAGCAGCAGTACTGAGAAAGTAAGTGGACTGCACACAGATCTATTTTTAAGTTTTTGTTTCAGCTGTCTGTTAAAAGTTGTGTTTACATTTCCTTTCCAACACTTTGGACTGACTGGACTTTGACTGACTGTTGTTTTTGTGTAACTTTGACTTTGTTTATAAGCGTCCATCTCCCTCTTCTTCGTCAAATATCCTGTAAGTCACCTACAGATGTCCATGGTCCCCTATTCCTGTCCTTTTTTTTTTAAATTTATTTATTTATGCCGGATATTTCTATAGCGCCTCTCGAAGTCTACTACTACTCAGAGGCGCTCCCGACTACAGCATGTGATACTGTGTCGGAGTTTTCACGCCGAAGCGCCACGAGCAATTGCGAGTGAAGGACTTGCCCAAGGTCCGTACGCAGCGGCTAGAGTGGGATTCGAACCTACAACCCTCCGGTCACAAGGCGTCGAACTTACCACTGAGCCACCACGCCCCACGTCCTTGTCCTATGGTCCCTACAACTCCTTGTCCTATGGTCCCTATAACTCCTTGTCCTATGGTGTGTATTCTTTTCCTGTGGCTTACTATTCCTGTCTTTGTCCTTTGTTCCCTATTTCTGTCCTATAGTCCATGTCTGTGGTACCTATTCCTGTCCTTTTCCTATGGTCCCTATTCCTGTCCTATAGTCCTTGTCTGTGGTCCCTGTTTCTGTCTTTGTCCTATGATCCCTATTCCTGTCCTATGGTCCTTTTCTATGGTCCCTATACCTGTCCTATTGTCCTTATTACTGTCCTTGTTGTATGATCCCTATTTCTGTCCTTGTCCTGTGGTCCCTATTTCTGTCCTTATCTTATGGTTCCTATTTCTGTCCTTGTCCTATGGTTCCTATTCCTGTCCTTTTCCTATGGTCCCTATTCATGTTCATGTACTATAGTCCTTATTCTTGTCCCTATTCCTGTCGTAGTCCTATTGTTCCTTTTCCTGTCCTATGGTCCTTATTCCTATACGTGTCCTGTGGTCCCTATCCTATCTTCCTCCGAAGAAATTACTTTGTTCTTATTCACTAGATGTTGTTACATGTTGCCTTAACACACTAGACCCACCTTAAAACGCAGTTCATTATAAACACGGATTCTGATATAATGCGGTCGGGGAACATGGGTTTCAAAATTAGTTGGGCTTTTGAAAACAACCTCATTATTGCACATCCTCGTGATTTGGTGGTAGTCCTTGACATGGCCTGACATGGCCTTTAAATTTAGACGGTGTTGTTAGGAAGCTCTGATGTATGTAGATTAGTATAAGAATTTGCCAGTGTCAACTGTGTTTATGGGAAATATCATGTAGATTATCTTGATTACTTGTAGGCACAGATGTGTGATTAGCAGAACATAACATCTGTCAATAATACCTCTGAGGCTTGGTTATTTTTATTAAAGGGCTTTGACACATCATGGGAAATGGCGATTTTATGCTTTTTGCTTTTTGTTTGGGGTGCTTGATGGTGTAGTGGTTAGCATGCTGGACTGTCAAGCAAAAGGTCAGAGGTTGATATCTCTGCCAGGGCAGAAATTTGGTTCAAGATTTCTGCTCCACTTGGCCCTCCTACCCAACTCAGCTATACTGAGTATACTTACTGTACTTTGTCGGTGGAAAAATGAGACTGCGAGGGAGAGGATTGGCCACTTGCCCACATATGCAGAGGCTAAGAAAATGAAGTTGCTAACGCTTCATACCCATGGCTGTCTCTGGGCTAGCTTAAGGGACTGCTCTTTACTTTTTGCTAGATGATTTGCAGTGATTTTATTTCTAACTTTGCATCCTGTAGAAATCATGCAGCGTGTTTTTCTTTATAGGAAACTGAAGACTGAAAATAGAAACAGGGGTTATTTTACGGTGTCAGGAAACGGTTGTTTCTCGGCACGTTTGAACTCGAAACTACAGAGCAGATTTCAGTTTGATAAATAAATTGGTTAAACTGCTTCCTTGTTCTTATTTTGTACAGGATTTATTCGACTGTTGTTCCAGAACTAATTGATTATGCAGACTTCTTAAGAATAAGCTCTTCTTATGCAGAAGTCCTTGTTAAACTAAATTTCTTTATGGTGACGTTATGCGAGTAAGAATTCCGGATGCAGAGTGTTGCTGCTTGTTTCAAGTTGTTTCGAGCCAATTTAGCCATTGGTGTAAATACTATGGTGTGCTATGTCTTGGCGTAAGCCATGTCCATTGTATTTCCGCGTGCAAGGAACGTTTAGCAAATCTTTTAACGGATTACTTTCTGAATCCCTTCATGATTTCTCCATATCTGTGCTTTAGGTGATGCCTACGTTACATGTTTTAAGACACTGTTTGAGGAGCTTATGGTTTTTTATGACAATAATTATGCATGGTTTTTTATTCTCTGCTGATCCAAGTGACAGGAAAATCCCAACCGTTCGGGGTGTTTGTTTTGCTTAAATATGATTTGCCATTGACATTGAGATCTGTTTTTCCCATTGTCTATGCATTCTCTGCCAGTTTATTTTGTCCCTATCTGACTGCAAGCTGCCATTCTCAGACGAGATACCGCTGTTGGAAATCTTGGGGAATAACCAGTGATGTATTTTCTTAAATTATAATTTTTCTGCTTACAATGGAGCAAAATTTTGTGACGAGTGTTCAACCAAGTTTTGTGTTGACTTTTGTTTCATCTGCCCACAATGCAGATCATGCCCCTATTAAACTTGGCATAACTGAAGCATTGTGCCGAATTGTTTATTACCATAGTTTCTCAGCCCATATAACTTTTAATGCAGAGTCTACATTTGCATGTGTTTATACAATCCAAATTACTTAGACAAAACGGATAGGATGAAATCGTTTAGTATGAAATGAAAGCCTGGTCCTTTCCCATGTCAACGCATGTTTACGTTAAATTACTATACAAGACTTAGTGTACATGTATTATTACAATTATTTGCAACACATGTAAGGTCGCACAAAGTGTAAATACACACACACATATGTATATATATGTTACAGGCAATTCGTAAAACCAGGGATTTTGTAAAATCCCTGAAATTTTTAGGTACTTTGTAAAATCCCTGATTCACTCAGGCACTTTACAAAATCCCTGAAAAAACCAGGGATTTTGTAAAATCCCTGAAATCAGAAGACGAAAATTTGACAGATTGCCTGAAATGAAAATGACGAACATAATCGATGTTTATTACGCAAACAAACCCTATTTTCAAGGGATCGACAGTTTAAGATGATATTTTATTTTAAGTTTAGTTCTCATGTTGTACAGCCAGGAATTTTGTAAAATGTCTGAAAGTTTATTATGCATGTTCTTATTATTTATGTTCTTCCCACCAGTAGGAATGATCGCAATACAGTTATCTGATGTCCCTAACCGTTTTAGGATGTAGTACTGTCTGTTGGTCTTTGTTGTTGTATCCTTCATCGCTTCTTTCAGCTCATCAATCAAATCGAAATACGTTTCCTTCTTCATCAGCGCTGTTTTCTTATCATAACAAGCAACTGTTCCATAAATTTTACCTCTGTCATATTATGCTCACTATCCATTTTGTTTAGAACTGACCTAACCAAAGGATAACCAGAAAATAAATAGTTCTTGCTGGGTTTTAATTTATATCAAGGGTACTCGTCTGACCACAGTTAATCTCAGCCAATCGGAAAATATTTCGGTCAACTTCTAATTGTTGCGACGGCACATCAAAGAATTATAAGTAAATAGACAATCAAAGTTCTCTGAGTTCTGCGAAACAAATAGGGACAAATTTTTCAAACGGAAAGTGCAGTTGCCGAGCCGTATTGTTTACTAATTTGTGAAGTATCAACAACTTCAATTACCCTGCAATTTCAAAGTCCACCGAGTGCTGCAAGACAAATAGCTGCAAATTTTTCAAAGGGAAAGTAAAGTTGTCGAGCCGGATTGTTTATTAATTTGTGATGTATCAACAACTTCAATTAATTTGCAACTTCAAAGTTAAAAATTTTCAAAGGGAAAGTCAAGTGTCGAAACCATTCGAATATGTCTTGTGACAACAAAAACTGATGTAGAACTTAACTTAAAATAAAATACCATCTAAAAATGGTAATCATTTGAAAATAAGACTTCTTTGCATAATAAACTGTCAGACATTTTACAAAATTCCTGGTTGTACAACATGAGAACTAAACTTAAAATAAAATACCATCTTCAACTGTCGATCCCTTGAAAATAGGGTTTGTTTGCGTAATAAACATCGATTATGTTTGTCATTTTCATTTCAGGCAATCTGTCAAATTTTCGTCTTCTGATTTCAGGGATTTTACAAAATCCCTGGTTTTTTCAGGGATTTTGTAAAGTGCCTGAGTGAATCAGGGATTTTACAAAGTACCTAAAAATTTCAGGGATTTTACAAAATCCCTGGTTTTACGAATTGCCTGTAACATATATACATGCACGAGTATATGTATTGAAAACGTGATATGGGGTCATCCATAAAGGACGTCCGCAATGAGGGGGAGGGGTCTTCGAAATGCGGACAAGGGGAGGGAGGGTTATGACCAGTGCGGACGTCTGCATCTAAACTTTTAAATTTGATAGTTTTTTTAAACACCACCTTGTTTTAACCTTCCCCGAAAGACGAAAAGGTCAGTGAAGTGATTGCCTGATACCACGTGCATGTTATAACCTTTACTTTGACTAACGAGGATTTTATTACAGCACATCCTGCGATATGAAACCCGAACTGTCTCTTAAACGTTCACAGGTACTGTGGAATAATTGTAAAAATAATGATGACATTAAAAATTATCTTAGACCTGCGGACGTCCGAAAAGGGGAGGGAGGGAGTGTGAGGTCAAATGCGGACAAGGGGGAGGGAGGGGTCCAAAGCAGGTCATGTTTTCGTCTTTTATGGACGACCCCTAACCAAAGCAACGCTAGAGTTCATCTGTAAGTAAATAACGTTCGGGTGACGGAGAAACCGCCACTGGCTTTTCGTCGTCAACGGCAACAGGTGGACTTGAAACGCTGCGACGGGTAATCCCTTGGGGGGGCGGGGGAGTTGGGGCGCTGGATCCCCGTATGTAATCGAAGAATGTTTCTCTTGAGTTGCGTGCTTTCCTTAATCCTCTTGATGGCGACTGTCATTTCCAAGTGTTGGGGATTTTGTCCTCTGTGGCTTGTCTCTGATGTCAACTTATGGCGTGGATAGATAGGATTCGAGTTCTGTGACGTGACTCCAGTCTGCACTGGCGGCGATCGTGTTTGACAGGTGGAGGGGACACATGACGTTTTTGAACTAATCTGGTCAAAAAAGAGGTGTAACCTAAAAACGTTTTGGGGGTCATTCATAAAGGACGTCCGCAAAATATGACCTACTTTGGACCACTCCCTTCCCCTTGTCCCCCATTGCGGACGTCCGCACACACCGAAGCCAATGAACATTGTGACTAACGTCATTTATAAGCTACCAGTTCTATCTTACTTAAAATGTCAACCAGTAGCCTACATGATATTTAAAATTGAAAAGTAAGCCCAGTGTTTTAAAGTTTTAACACACGGCATGAGGTTTTAGGCAATCACCTCACAGACCTTTTCGTCTCTCGGGAAAGCTTCAAACAAAGGGATGTTAAAAAATATATCAAATTTAGATGCGGACGTCCACACCGGTCATAACCCTCCCCCCCTTGTCCGCATTTGAATGACCCTCCCTCCCTCATTGCGGACGTCCTTTATGGATGACCCCTTGGCACTCGCGTGCGTAAAATTTGTTGACCTTTTTTGGTGTCTCCAAAATTTCGGGGGCAGCTGTATACTGTCCCCCACTGTTAAAGGTGGGGGTCTTGTCCCCTCCGGGAACGGAGCTCATGCCTGTCTGTCCTCTTAGTTACGCCTTAGTTACCCTATCGTTTCACCGTAGGCTTTGGGCCATCCACATATTACGTGCGCAAGGAGGGGGTCGGGGGTCGGATTTCGGCGATTTTGCGAACGGTGGGGGAGGGAGGGGGCAAAATGTGTACGTACGCAAAATAAATTTCTAATTATGACGTCCACATTAGCCTATTTGTAACTCTGTATTGTCCTATAGTCGTTCGAAGCTAATGTGCAGATGGCATTTTATTACATTATAGAAAAGCCATGTGCAGTTATTCTGTGCCGGGAACGAGACACCTATTATGTGTCCATATTGGCCCTCACTCATCCTTCAATCTGGCCTAAAGTGCAGACAGTCGCTGTCGAGACACTTTCTGCAGCTGGTCTTCGGGGGGGGGGGGTGTGCGTCAAGCGTACGTACGCGGGGGGGGGGGGTGCGGAAGAAAGTACGCTTGCGAACAGGGGGGAGGGGTCCAATTTTCCCGGATTTTTGCGTACGTAATATGTGGATGGCCCCTTTCTCACTTTTCTGTCTGGTTGGCTCCCCTCAGAGACGTAACGTTGGTCTTAAAAGTGGGGGCACCAATTTCTTACATACAGGAAGCAAGGTTGAGGCTGCTATCTCTGAGAAGGCACAATAATGAAATATTGATTGGCATTGTTCAAAAAGTGGGAGGTACGGTACCCCGAGTCCAAAAGTGGGGGGTACGGGTACCCCTCGTACCCCACAAATTACGCCTATGGCTCTCCTCCAGAATATTTCCTCTTTCGCGCCGTTGATCTTACTTCTTCTGGTGCGTGACTTCTTGCCGACGGTAGACATCTAGATGTCGCGCTCTCTAATCAAGTGTCCGTGACATGCGCACCTGGCTCCGTCAAACAACGAGGCTTTGATATTCAAGCCGCGTTCATACCGCACTGAGAAGAATCGATAATGCTCCTCAAGGCGTTCTGTCGCAACCCGGCTTAAGCCTTCCTATAGCCGACCTGAAACTGCTACCCGCGCCGCCATATCCCCACACGCCACTTCCGCCCGTCGTTCTTTACTGCCTTCTCCTATAAGTCGGCGATTTCGTCGTCGACGGCTGTACTTGTCAGAGATCCGGTTCCGGGAGAACAAGAGCGCATGCGCAAGAGAAACTAAAGGCGTGTAATATGGCTGACGGGATTTCCGGCGCTTGAGGCCCCCGTGTCTGGAACGAGGCTCCGACTGTGACTGTGAGTCGAGGCTGAATCAGTTCTCTGTGAAGTCGCGTCTAATGCCGCCTTTCAGATTGTGCCCATAACGCAGTATCTTTCGTCTTTGATTATATATATTATTGCTACAGCCCTACGGATGGACTGTTGGGAGATATGTGAGATACAATAAGGATGAATTGGTGCGAGATATCTTGTGAGATACACTAAGAATGAACTGTTGCTAGATATTATGTGAGACACTAATTAGAAGAACTGCTGCGATATATTGTGTGAGAGACACTTATACGAGATATAATGAATTTTCGCTAAATGTTTTTCTGAATGGACCTATCGTATTAAACTACTATTCCCTGGTGTTCCCTTCTATTGTAACTTGGTGTGGGTCTCAACATACAGTTCTAGGCTTCGTACTCTGAGGACTTTGCAGAAGAGGGCTATCTGTATTGTGGCTGGAACCCCGCACGACTCGTCAGCGGCGGCAATCTTGTTTGACAGGTGGGGGGATGCACGGAACACGAACTGATCTGGTTAATAAAAGAGGTGAAAATTTTGTTCACCCATGCGACTCGCATAGCCTACTCATCCCATCTTCTCCAATTTAAAGACTGAAAAAATCCAGCAGATAAGGATTCAACAAGTAGGAGAATAATGTACCTGTACAACCAGAGGATCTTGCCATCTGCATTTGATGGTTTTTATGACCTTGCATCTAACATCCACTCCCACTTTACTAGAAATGCTCAATCCTATCGCAACCCGGCTTAAGCGTGTAGTGGTAGTGAGAGGGTGTCACTGAAACCTAATTTAGATCTGATTTAATCGATTGCTGTCTATGGTATTTTTAACGACTGTAATCCTGTCGCGTTTGTGTTGACAGGAATTTTTTCAATAAACGAATATTGATTGTATCCATGCAGTGCATGCACGTGCTAACACGCGTCTGTTTTCAAATAAAATAGCCTAACCGAGGTCAACATTTGGGAAAATATTCCAATTGAAGTTCTCTCATCCCTAATCTTTTCCATTATAAACGCAAACGTTATGGTGTGAACTAACTGCCTGAGGTGAGTGGCGCTTTAGAAGTTTGGAGATTATGATTACGATCCTTCACTTTCGCTTCCCGTTTGAATGGGCGCTAGGCCATTTGAGGTCCCGTCCTAGAGCGACCGTATGGCCTCAATCCTCCCTTTTCAGTAGCCTATCATTCAAGCTCTCCGTGTACGGATCGTGCTAGGCCGAGATTCAAATCTTTTATAATTATGCGCCACCGCCGGTATGCGAATTGGTAACCAACGCACGCAGATGTATGGGACATACGCTGCAACCAACGCAGTTAAGTAAGTAAGTAAGTAGTTTATTCGCCACCAAATAAAACAAACACAGCAATAACACATTATACAATTACAGTGGCAGGCTACCCGAGAAGTCTTGTAGGACTCATCTCGCCGGTCGCCCAAGTCAGCGTCGGTGACTTATGGAACAGAGGTCCTGCTCAAACAATACAACTGTGAGATAAGGTTAATCGCGTTGAGCAATTGTGTGATGGAGGTGGAGAAGAGCTTAAGGAAAAGGATATGTAGAGTGTGGTGTAATCTGCGTAAAGATGGTGGTCAACAGAGGAGGATTTCTTGAGATGGCTTAAAGGTGTGGTATAAAGGATGAATCGGAGTGGACCCAGGACGGGAGCCTTGAGGGACACCACAGGAGGGGTTGCGAGCAGTGGCTGGAGGCTTTAACAGAGAAGGATCGGAAAGACAGGTAGTACTGGAACCAAAGTACAGCAGCGCCAGAGACGCCAAACGAAGTAGATAATCGTTTAAGGAGGCATTAAATACACGTTAAATACACGTTACAATTGGTTCAACTGTCCGACCAACAAAGGATTTTTTAAGAAACATTATTTCCACTGGTGAGGATATTTTGAAAAAGGACATTTTCGCGCGTAATTTTAAGTCAAAATGCACTGCATCAGAGAAGTTGGGAAAAGGACATATATTTGTAGCTATAATGACTCATTGTAAATGAGGATTTCAACTTCAAGCCTCAAGGTCATAATAAAGGTCATAAGATCACGTAGGGCCTACGCGTGACTACGTGCACTGGCGGCGATCTTGCTTGACAGGTTGGGGGACACGGGACACTTTGGAACTGATCTGGTCAAAAATAGGGGTAAAAAAATGTTCGCGCTCACGCGCGATAATAATTTTTTGACATTTTTATGGTATTTCTTCGAAATTTCGGGGGCGCCTGTATACTGTGTCCCCCACTGCTAAAGGTGGGGGTCTTGCTCCCTCGATCCCCTCGGGATCGCCGCCAATGAACTCTCATGCCTGTTGTGCGTACACAAAAAAATCCTGGAGGCGCCCCTGTTAGGGATAGTATTATTAATTAACTAGCCTAACTTGCAACTTGTATACGGGCGAAAGACATCAATCGATGGCGCACCTAAAGCCTAACAGTTTTCAGGTCCATTCATTTTGATAATTTATATAGCGCCTCTTCGACAAGCCTACTCAGAGGTGCCTAAGTCGAGCCACGGTTTGTAACGTTTATTTAACGACGTCGTCGTATCAAAGATGATTGACGTCAGACGCAGAACACATATATACAAGTATATCAATCAATCAATCAAACATTTATATAGCGCCCCTTCAAGGAAGCTATTCAGAGGCGCTCCCAGCCCAACCCCGGCTAATAGGTCACGTTTGGGGTCCAAGACAGGTTAAGTTGACGGCCGGCTGCCAACCAAGAAAACCCCCGTAGGGGGAAAGTGGTGGTAGGATTTTCCCATGCTCGGTCAGCGCAGTTGGGTTTTCTCCCCTCCCCCGTCTTGGTTACATTTGTGGGGCTTGGTATTTACATTAAAAGTGTTCATGTATGTAAGAGTTCTGAAGGTTCCCTCTTCAGTAGTCTAATTAAGTTATGTCTTAGTATATGTACAGAGTAGGCCTACTTAATGGTCTATTATTTACATTATACTGTTCGTGATTTATGTAGTTTGAAGAGTTATAGTGCTCTTCAGTATTCGTCAGGTATGGTTTATTAGATTATTTACAGTTCTGAGATAGTTCGGAAATAGTTCGTGGTGTTTGTTCGAGCCACGGTTAAACAGAGAAGACTTAAGTAGGCGGTAGAAAGCAGGTGAACTGCCTCGTGGAAATAAGCGCAAAGAAGGTGGGCGCCCATTCCACGTAGAGGGGCCAGCCACTGAGAAGGCATGACGCTGTTTAACTGAGAACGGGACCGATGGACAAACAGCTCGCCCCCAGTTACAGAACTCGACGGGACATTAAGCCAAAGAGCGGACAGCAGAAATCAGATAGGTAAGACGGAGCTTGTGTGTGCAGAAGATCAGTCCCCAAAGACGGATACATTGGGAAGGACTGGAAATGTAATTTGAGTCTACAGAAATCCAGGTGAGTTTACGTCAAATGACTGTGAGGTCATCGCAAGTCATTAAGTGGTAGTGAGAGAGGGTTGCTGTTCAAATTCGGAGGGACCTTTTTTCAAATATGTGACGATTGAGTACAAGATGTTTTGCTGGTTTGATGACAGTTTCTTAAATATAGGCGTTGGCCTCTATAGACTTACATGCGCACACAACCACACAGTGCAGCTAGCACTAATAGGCCTATGGGCCTATATACCAGGCCTATATATATACAGCATTACATGCACGCAAACTTAATAACAGGTCGCTATTTTTAGCCTGCTCAGGCCTACAGTAAACAATAGGCCTAAGCGTCTGCATAGTCCATAGGCCTATATGGTACAAACAGCCTAAAGACTGAATATGTGTGCTATTATTCAATCGTTGGAGCAGTGTGACTCGCCTGTCTCACATGACTGCGTCACGGTCTTTGGCAGTTGAAATTATTGCGCAGACGTTCAAGGATATAACGCACGTCAAATCGGTGAGCAAATTAATGGTTCTTTCACACACAGTTCTACTACATACAGAACTTTACAACAATCGTAATTCTTAACTTTGTAATATTTTCTTCAGCGTCCAGATAAGCTAAGTCATGAGAACGGGCCTTAATAGCGCTCAATCGAAATCAAAGACTGAGCACGATTCGGTTCACGGTTGAGAAATGAGTCGTTTTGTACAGCATTCTAGAGCTGTTCCGAATATTCGTATTCGATTCGCTTCGGACCGAATAATGCTTCGAATAGTTTATTCGCATTCGGCCGAATAGTTTTCTTAATAAAGTAGATGTGCATTACGGGGTTTGGCGCAGCACCTCACTATTCTATCAAATTTGTCAGGGGATGGTCTCCACCCCCACATTTTTTTTTTCTTTTTGTCCCCATTTAGTGTACGAATTGCGCCACCAAAAAACCTGCCAGCCAAAACAAAAAAAGGATCGTGGATTGCCTTAACACATCAAACCGCAAAAGTCCCGTTTGCTGCCGGCCGAGACCCTCCCACGAGGCCGGCCACACCCCTTGGAGTGTAGTAGAAAAAATTACGTTCGCTAATCGTACGGTGGTGGCGCAGTCGCTAGGTGGCGTTCTAAAAGCTTAAAAACCCTTGCAAGGTAAATATGAGTGCATGGGCTAACACAGTGCGCTACAGAAGCCCGGGCGCTGGAGAAGACTCCCTTGGCCCTATAGAAGTTCAGGGCTTTGGGCGCAGTCAGCGATCAAACAAGGAGTGGCACTAGCAACGTGCTGTGCTGTCACGTATATATGATACTCCAGTGCATTAGTGATATACTACATCCTGTCTATTCTCAGCCACACTGTACTGGACGACTTCAACATCCTGCGCGCTGTGCGAATCTAAGTGTCGACCGCGACACGATGGAATGTGTGCGTAGGCGTTGAGGATGTAGTCTGAGTCAATGGCATATAAGTCCACGAAGGCACTCAGCGACCCGTCACCGAGATACGCTGTGCGAATCAAAGTGTCGACCGTGCCACCAAGGAATGTGGCCCCTGGGCGTTGAACACGCTGAGTCAATGGTTGAAATGCCTTTGTGTCACAAAACTCCACCAAGGCACTCAGCTGTCTCGAGCAGAAACCGAAACCAAAGTTCAGACCTGTTTACGAAAACCATATTCTATAGGCCCCTATTGTGTGTGTATGTGTGTGTGTGTGTGTGTGTGTGTGTGTTTGTGTGCGTGTGTTTGTGTGTGTGTGTGTCTGTGTGTGTGTGTGTGTGTGTGAGTGTGTGTGTGTGTGTGTGTGTGTGTGTGTGTGTGTGTTTGTGTGCGTGTGTTTGTGTGTGTGTGTGTATGTGTGTGTGTGTGTGTGTGTGAGTGTGTGTGTGTATGTGTGTGTGTGTGTGAGTGTGTGTGTGTGCGTGTGTTTGTGTGTGTGTGTGTATGTGTGTGTGTGTGTGTGTGAGTGTGTGTGTGTGTATGTGTGTGTGTGTGTGTGAGTGTGTGTGTGTATGTGTGTGTGTGTGTTTGTGTGTGTGTGTGTGTGTATGTGTGTGTTGAACAATTGGTCATATGGTTATCGGCCTGCGTGTGCAATGCTGTGCATGGTGGCTGGTTCATTAGCCGGCGTGATAATGATGCTGACTCATTTTTATATCAGTTATGTGTATGCACGGTGAAGCCGCCATTACGTGCGTTTGTACAGAAAGCCATCGAAAAGCCATGACCGTCCTGAATAACCAGTTTCTCTAGCAATGGAAAACAACGGCTGTTGACAAACTAAATTTCATTTATATAGCACCGCTTGTACTAGTTAAATGCCGTTGGTGTACATAAACAGCGTTGGATGTTTACAGTTAAAAGTAACCATCATCATCTTGTTACTAAGCCGGCCGCATACAACAGACATGTACGCATACGAACGCACGCAGAAATTAGGCCATGCGTTCATCAACATCCTGTTACCAAGCCGTCGCGTGACACATCCTGGTATAGACATACGCCTCAGTACAGGCCAGTTTAAATATATATCAGTAACAGGATGCTAAGCAGATGTCCAAAGTCAACCCAAGTGGGTCAGCTGGCTATCAAACCCTGATTTTATAAATTTATATTGCGCCTCCTCAACAAACTCGTTCATTCTAGAAATTTATATAGCAGCCTCTTCAAAAAAGATATTCATTCTGAAAATTTATTTTGCGCCGCCGCTTCAAATTAGCTTTCTTAAATTAATCCTTTTGTATCGGGGAACTGTACGATAAGCTAGGGTTTACTACAATACTCAGTTTCCTGATACAACAATATCCGGTTTGGGCCCCGCATTATTCCACCTTTCATACACTAATCTAGACTAAGGTTTTTTACTGCAGACAACAATATCCGGTTTGGGCCCTGCATTATTCCACCTTTCATACACCAATCTAGACTAAGGTTTCTTTCTGTAAGATGTTGCGGTTTGTCATTATAAACGAAATTATATATATATTATATAATCGACGAAACAAAGAAATTATGTCTTACATGTGTTGATGGCCGGTCTTCCTCAGCACACATGAAGTAGGTCTGTTATAATTATCAGTAGGCCCGAGCACACATGAAGCAGGTCGCCGAAAAAACATCCGCTTTCGTCCAACTGTTACAGCTCTAACGCAGTATATATATATATATACATATCCATTATGTGCACACGCGCGACCCTTAGCCTACTTCCTTGTATAAATATATATATATAGGCTACCGCGTATGCACATGAAACCCACTGCATGCGACTGATTCATATCCTGGTCTGCACTGTTCCAGCCAAAGATGTTAATAGGTTAGGGTTCCAGCGGGCTAGAAAAATATATCGTGATATAAGCCACAATAGCTGCCACGACCCGTTATAAATGGGTTCAACTGAAACGTCCCGAACAGCGAAAGCCATAAGTCCGCACACAGAAATACTGTTTTGGATGAAAAATTTTACATGTCACAAATTTCTGTTTTCTGCACGATTTGAGCCAAAATAATGGTATTCGCCTGATGAATTTTTGACCAAATTTTGGGGGTAAATTTTTGGGTGGGTGGAAAAATTTCACACAACGCAAATTTGCTTTTTCTGCACGAAGTAGACCAAAATATTGATACTGACCTGATGAAGTTTTCTCAAAATGTTTCACGAATATTACCACGCTTGATGCGATTTATTTCAAACTAAGTCATTTAGCAAACAGCACAGGATACAGTAAGTTTGGACCTGAAAATTTTACACGTGGCAAATTTACTTTTTCTCCACGATTTAGGCAGAAATATTGATTTTGGCCCGATGAATTATCAACACCAAAAATTGGGGGTAGAGACCGGCCCCCACTGAATTTTAACAAGGCCAATGCATCTCCTTCCAGCCTGTGGACATACAGAAGAAGCTCTACGTGTTTGTGCCGTTCGCTGCCGGCCGACCCAAACCATTCGGGTCATTTTTCAATTTAAATAAAAGAATATGTTATGGTATACATAAAATCATAATGTTGGGGCAAAACTTTTGCAAATGGCTCGGTATAGGGAAAACAACCCTCTGCTGTCGCAGGTGCATTGGGGAGTACTGTTTCAAACATTTGGCACGACTGCGAAACGGTTGTGGGACAAGACCATGTGCCAAATGTGGAAGGGGTATTAAAAACCATTTGGGTGAGTGTATACGTTGTGGTTATTACGTCATAAAATCAAGAGTACGACGCTGCGGACTAACCCGTGAATTCGAGAAAGAATGGAAAAGACTATCGAACATATTAGTAGAGTAACAAAATTCTCAATTAAAGAAACGATTCTGTTATTATATTGAGATAATACAGGTGAGCAAGCGACAATCGAATATCTAGTAAACAAAATTTCATTTTAAACAAACGATTCTGTTATTGTATTAAGAAAAAGTTTGCCACAGTAGTATAAAACAATTTATAACTATGGCATTGTCTGCGAATGAAAAAATTGAACAATTGTTGGGTGAGTTTACTGGCCCCCCAGCTCTTCGAGCCGTTCTAAAAAATATCTTAGACGAACCTATCCCAGATGCAGTCAAAAGGCGCTTGCTGCAGCCACTGCTTCCAAGGCCAATTCCTCCAGTGCGTAAGCGCAGAGGGATGAAACGTAAGGCCCTTCTGGCAGAATTCGACCCACTCCTAAATAAGAAGGATAGAGGTGGACCACCACCCTTTCTAGTGCACAGAGAGCTCGCCAACCAGCATCTGAGAGACTTCCGGGCAGAAGTACCTCTTAACCACAGGCTGGAAGGAGATGCGTTGGCTTTCTTGAGTGCAATGGAGCAGAACATCGAGGCACAGCTAAACGAAGAGCTCTTAAAAAATGGCGGTTTGAAATACTCTCAAGTGTTGACTGTTGATTTGGAAAAGTTGGCACCGACCGTTGATAATGTGTATTGTGGCAACGCGCCCCCCGGCATCATTACCAATACCGCCTACTTTCGAAGCACAGCAGTACCAATTACCAATGCGGATAAAATCCAAGGGGCTATACGGAAGGCCAAGGCCGAAATACTAAAACACCTCGAGGATTATACCAATGAGGGGTCGGGGTGGAGGGCGAGGCGGGTCGTGGCGCTAAACCTCAGTTTTGCAAGATATAAGCCTTTCCGAGGTAAGAGCTACTTTCCCACACCAAAGTATATACCCCCCCGTACGGTTATTAATGTAAAGAATAAAGATAACCGATGCTTCGAGTGGGCCATACTAAGCGCAATGTATCCCGTAGAAAAGGACCCTCAACGCCCTACTAAGTATCGTACACACCTCCTCGAGCTAAACTTCGACGGTATGGAATTTCCAGTGAAGGTCACTGATATTGGTAAGTTCGAACGTCAGAACCCAAATATAAGCGTCTCAGTCTTCGGGTGGGATAAAGCTTTGTATCCAATTTATGTCTCAAAGCAGAACAATAGGGACTATAATATCGATCTTCTACTGTTAGTCAGTGGTGAGAATTACCACTACGTCTGGATTAAAGACCTTGGTCGAATTCTTAATCAAAACAGCAAAGACAAAAACAAGAAACACCCATGTCGTCGCTGCCTACACATATTCTGTAGACAAGACTTACTGGATGCTCATGTCAAAGATTGTCAGGGTATTAGTGAGAAGCCTCAGCGGATTGAGATGCCAAAACAGGATGAAAATATCCTCAAATTCCAGAATCACCACAAACAGATGCAAACCCCATATATCATATACGCAGACTTCGAGGCTCTAAACATACCAATCGAAGGTGCAGTCATGAACCCCAGCGAGAGCAACACCAGACAGATAGCTGAGCAGAAACCGTGTAGCTTCTGTTATATAGTGGTTCGATACGATGGCCGCACGAAGAAACCAGTTTTATACCGTGGAGAGAACGCCGTGCAACAATTCCTACAACGAATACAAGGCGAGCTGGACTCTATCAAACAAAGGCTGGCCACCCCAGCTAAGATGGTTATGTCAGCAGTTGATCGTCAATCCTTCCGCGAGGCTATCGAATGTCACATCTGTGGAAATGCTCTCGAAGCGGATAGAGTTCGTGACCACTGCCACATTACCGGTAAGTACAGAGGTGCTGCTCACAACGCTTGCAACCTCAAACTTCGAATATATCCAGATAAGTGTAAGGTACCAGTGGTCTTCCACAATCTGCGAGGTTACGACAGCCATCTCATCATGCAAGCGATCGGAGGCTGTGAGGCCGCACAGAATGAGGAAACTGAAATTAACTGTATCCCAAACAATATGGAGAAATACATGACATTTAACATTGGGCAACTACAGTTCATTGATAGTCTCCAGTTTCTAAACAGCTCGTTGGATAAATTATCAGGAAACCTGTCGCTAGAGGATCTGAAAGTCACAACGGCATATATAAAGGAAAATTTCGTTCACAATGATAACACAAAACTAGATCTGTTGAGACGAAAGGGCGTATATTGTTACGAGCACATTGACGATTACCACCGCTTCGCAGAAGACCGACTTCCACCCAAAGAAGCGTTCTACAGCAGGCTGTCCCGAGAGAATATCTCTGATGCGGATTATGAACACGCCCAACGAGTATGGAACGAATTCGACTGTAAAACTCTGGGCGACTATCACGACCTGTATCTCCGCACGGATGTACTTCTACTCGCAGATGTCTTCGAGACCTTCAGATCCACATCGATGAAGCATTACAGTCTGGACCCCGCTAACTACTTCAGCCTGCCAGGAATGGCCTGGGACGCTTTGTTGAAAAAGACGAAGATCGAGCTCGAACTTTTAACCGATATAGATATGCATTTGTTCGTAGAGAAAGGTCTCCGAGGTGGAATCTCGATGGTATCCAAGAGATTCGCAAAGGCCAACAACCCGCAATGCCCAGATCACGATACCACGAAGCCAGAAAACTGGATCATGTATCTCGACGCTAATAACCTCTACGGCTGGGCGATGCAACAGTCATTGCCAGTTGGAGGATTTAGCTGGGAAAGTCCAACTCTCGATGAAGTGTTGGAAACTCCAGACGACGCGCCTGAAGGCTTCCTGCTCGAAGTCGATCTTGAGTACCCGGAGCACCTCCACGAATCACATAGCGACTATCCCCTAGCACCGGAGACCCTGACAGTCCAAGAGGAGTGGTTGAGTGACTATCAGAATGTGCTTATGAACGAGTTGGGAGGCAAGTTCACAAAGCATGTGAAGTTAGTACCAAGCCTACGACCTAAGGAGCGGTATGTGGTCCATTATAGAAATCTCAAACTCTACCACTCGTTAGGCCTACGAGTTGCTAAAATTCATCGTGCCATTAAGTTTAGACAGGAGGCGTGGATGGCTCCATACATCGAGATGAATACGAAATTGAGAGCGAAGGCAACGTCGGACTTTGAGAAGGATTTCTTCAAACTGGCTAATAATGCAGTTTTCGGAAAAACCATGGAAAATCTTAGAAAAAGAATCAGGGTCAACCTGGTCCCCACCTCAAAAGTTGACAAACTTCGTAAACTAATTGCGGACCCGGCCTACATATCACACAAAATCTTCAACGACCAACTCGCCGCGATTCACAGTTTGAAGAGCAAGCTCAAGTTAAACAGACCTGTATATGTCGGCCAGGCGGTCCTCGACCTCAGCAAGCATCTGATGTACGACTTCTGGTACAACGATGTGAAAAACGAGTACGGCAACAATGCTCAACTCTTATACACAGACACTGACAGCCTGTTATTTCAGGTGGAAACTCCGAACGCCTATGCCGATATGTGGAACAAAAAACACCTATACGACTTTAGTGAGTTTCCTAGAGACAGCCCGTACTACGACGTCGAGAACAAGAAAGTCGTGGGAAAGTTCAAAGATGAATGTAACGGAGTTGCCATAGCCCAATTCGTGGGACTGCGTCCGAAAATGTACTCGATCTTAAAATCGGGCGGTTCAGAGATCAGGAAAGCAAAAGGCGTTCAGAGAGCGGTTGTGAAGAAGGATCTGCACCACGAGCTATACAAGGAATGCCTGTTCGAACGAGAAGAGATGCGGCACACACAAGTCGTGATTCGAAGCCACGACCACCAGATCGGAGTGTACGAGCAGAATAAGATCAGCCTCTCTCCATTAGACACAAAAAAGTGGATATCTCCGGACGGGATAACAACGCTGGCATATGGGCACTACAAAATCAACGACGGCTGAGTATTCTGTCGGGGGGTAGCTCAGTGCCCATAGGCACCAGAAGCAGCTCCTCACGTACAAATCCGCGGCCAGGCCCATCAACTAGATGGTATAAAGCCGGCTGGTCAGCCTGTCGCACAACATCCAAAATAGCGTGGATGGTGAGCGACCAGTTAGGATCGGTGGCACGTTTGCTTCCACCTTCGAGCTCGCCGGGAGCGTACAAATATCGAACGAGAACGTCGTGTCCGAGAATAGGCTCATCCATTCCCCACAAACGAGTTTTCATTTGTGAATGAGAGGGCTTCTGTGTCACTTTAGCAGCTTTCATCGCTTCAACCGGCTTCATGTCGAGCAAGCGCGTCGGCTCATCGTTTAGTGCAGCTACAACTTCGGGCAACCGGCGAACCCATTCCACCGACCGTTCGGATGACCCCCTTGCAGCCAGGAGCAATTCCTGAGCGTACTGGGCACCGAAAAGCCGCTCAGCTAGAGTACGGTTAAAGCGTTCAACGATGCCCTGTTGACGATGATTTGCGGCCTGTCCGCGTCTTACAAGAACGTCGTGCTTCGCCAGCAACGGTGTAAAATCACCCATAAATTCGCGTCCAGGATCGACCTGAAAGAGTCGAGGCCAAGTTAATGGGCCCCTCTTATAGATCCGGCTTAAAGCGGCGGCGACTTCGGTCGCACTTTTGTTGATCAACGGTTCAGCTTCTTTGTATCGTGAAGCAACATCGACAACAGTGAGAGCGTATTTATAAGTCTTTCGACCTACTTTATCGTGAGGTAAAAACAAGAGATCGGCTTGGTGTACCGCGTTTGGTCGATTTTCATCGAACTTTGGACGCGGTATGCGGCGTGGAACGGGAAGATAAATCTGCCACACAGCTTGTTTCTTCAACCAATCACGAGCCTCCGCCTCGGAAACTTTGGCGGCTGAGGCTAGTTTCTTCACCGCAGCCTTACCTCGCCAGTAACCTTTAGGGCTGTAATAGACGGCTGAAAGGTGCTTAGACATTTCAGTAAAACTATATATTACAAACAGGTAAACACATACACAAATGAACGCAAATGAAAAATTCATTCGCGTTTGCGTTTTCATAAATGAAACTCATTTATGGCCCTTTGTTCTGACACCCATTCCCAGCCTCGATTTCGCTGACATAATGGCCGATACCAGCCGCGCATCCTTCTTCTCATAATCCGGAGTTTCATCGGTGAGTGCGATCTTCGACGCGGCTGCAGCGAGGATGTCATCTGCGTGGTTACGCCCCGGAGTATCTTTATGAACTGCGTAAGCCACATCGTGGTGGAGGCACGCACGGTCGAGCTGATTAACACCGTGATATCGCTGTGACAGCCGTTTATCGAGTTTTGTGAATGGTCCACAGTAAGAGTACTTTCCTGTATTCTGAAAAGAACCTCCCGGATTATCTTCCGAAGACATACCGGATGGAAGGCTCATATGCATCTCAGGCAGAGGTAGAATATTAAGAGCGCTATTCAGTAGAGAACCTCCAGTCTTTCGCACTTTAGAAGGCAAAATTTGGCTCTTCTTTGCACCGCAGACGGCACAGGTTCCCTTCTTGGCTGGCCGACCGTTTCGTAACTCGACGATTGTTTCATTTGAAGTCTCAGTATGTTTCTTACATCGTAGGCAATACATTGTGTTCGTTGAATACAATCATAACTCGTTGTCTCTATATGGAAATAACAAATTTCGATCTCGAAGCCGACGATGGGAAAAAACTCCACCATTGGTTGTTGCCATCAAGCATACGATGCATAATCTGTGGGCCTAGCGGATGTGGAAAAACAAACCTACTACTCAACCTTCTGTTGAAGAAGGGGTACCTGCGTTTTGATCGGCTGTATCTATACTCGAAGTCTCTGGGACAGGAAAAATATCAGTTCCTCCGGGACTGGGTTACAGAGTTGGAAAAAGTTGCCGGGAAGGAAGTGGCTTCCTTTCACTCTTGCTCAGATGAAATAGTTCCAGTTGAATCATTAAATAAGAATGCCAGAAGCCTTCTAGTGTTCGATGACGTCATGCTTGAAAAACAGTCGCCCATCGAAAGGTATTTCACTATGGGTCGACACGGTGGCGCGGACTGCTTCTACTTAACACAGAATTATTTTCGAATTCCGAAGCAAGCGATCCGTGACAATGCTAATCTTATCGTCCTCTTCAACCAGGATAGCAAGAATTTACGAGCCATTCACGATACGTTCGTGGGCGGCGACATGTCTTTCGATGAGTTCCGTACGTTCTTCAGCGAGTGTGCTGCCCAGCCATATGGATTCGCAGTCATAGATTTGACGTCCAAAGTGTACGATGGAAAATATCGTTGCGGGTTCGATCGCTTCTATAAGCCCAAGGCAAGTATTTAAAGACATGATATAGGCAACATATAGTCGACATACAACCACGATGTGGACAAAGGTTTCTTCTAAACAGGAGCGAGACGCGTTAACTCAGGATTATTTAGCTCGGAGAAATCGATTGAGACAGCGTTTCGTGGATGAGAAGCTCGGTGAAGCCAATCTTCAGTACGATGCGGCAAAGCTTTTCAAACCAATAGCCACAGCCACCGCTGAATCCCAGGTGGCTACGTCTAAGGAGCTGCAGAAAGTCACCAGCGCTTTACAGGATTTGCCGGCGCAGATTTCAGAGTCTGCTAATTTTAACCCGATAGCAGCTTTGTTCGGTGATTCCGTGGGAGCAGTTGCTCCAACGGCTGCTCCAGCCCTTCCAGCGCTTCCAGCATCCCGAATCCCCCCCGCACTGTTAGTCGATCCAAACAAATATCTCAACGTCGAGGCAATCATAAGGCACGGTTTCAAACCTCCGAGCGAGCTCGATCTAGCCGACATTGTAGGTGCTGAAAAGATAATCGGTGAGGTAAATCACTATAATCGCCACACCCTGGGCAAAGAGAAAAAGAATGCTAAAAAGGAAAAAGACGAAGAAAAGGTAGATGAGGTGACTGCAGATATTGAAGCCCTAAGGGAATATAAAAAGCGAATCCATACACTGCTAGCGGGCCACAGCCTCATCAAAAAGGGAAAGGGTTTCAGTGTCCCAGCCGTTCCTCTTAAATTACAAGGTAGCGCCTTGGGTGAGCTCTCCGTCGACCCCGTCGCGCTGTCTGCTGGTAGACTAAGAGTGTTTAAAGGTGGGAACCTCGTTCTCGAATCTCCGGCCGATGAGTCGTTGTTCAGCCTGTTAACGAAACGCTTCGTTAAGACTAAGCAATATTCGCCTCAGGCAATCGAAACTTTCAAAAAGCTCGTACAGATGTCTGGTCTGCCTATTCATGGCCGGAAAAGTAAAAAGTTCCAGCTGATTCGTGGCGGCGCAGTGCAATTTTATAACGATCCAAACGCCCTGGTAGAGAGGTTGCAGCTTTTGGTGGCCTCTAGGGCCGCGGGAAATACTGGTCTCGGCAACGAAATCTCCGCCATTCTTGACGAGTTACTGCGTTCCGGTGCGATCTCCAAAGAGCTGGCACTCGAATTGAATAGAAACATGCTCATAAAATAGAAATAGAAAACAAAATTCATGGCTCAGATGGAACGCTCGGAGAAACTGCTCGAAGAAATTCGAGAACTTTTGCAGCCTAAGGAAAATTTTAGTATAGTTGTTTCCTCAGATACTACGGGGTGGACCACGGCTTTCTCACCACCGCTGTACCTGGATCCAAAAAGACGCTTTGAGCTTGCTTTGATCAATCTTGAAACTTATAATTCGATTCCCAACATCGATAGTACAAATAACAAGTTCGTCTACAGCACCGACAATGGTGTGACGTGGAAGACGATCATTTTGCCCGACGGAAGCTACGAGATCGCACAGATTAATGATGAAATCGGTAGGCAGTTAGAAAAGCAAAATTCTCCGACGGGTGTGGCACCACTCGGCTTTAATTCTCCTATTACCATAGGAGCTAACGCATCTACCCTACGCGCCTTCATAAAAATTACGAATGCCCTATATAAGGTAAATATGGCTCAATCTACCATCAGGCAAATGCTCGGTTTTAACCCTCAGAGGCTTGGTAGTGGTTATAAAGAGGGAGAAAATCCAGTCGATATTCTCCGGGTGGACACAATCCTGGTAAATTGTGATATTATCTCTGGATCGTATCGAAATGGTAGCCAGCTGCCAGTAATCTACAGTTTTTTCCCGGATGTGTCGCCCGGCTACAAGGTAATCGAGTCTCCGAAAAATCTAGTGTACCTACCAGTAGCACCGGCTGGCAACGTACAGGGCATTCGTGTTTGGCTGACTGACCAGAATGGTGAACAATTAAACCTCCGCGGTGAGACAGTAACTATAAGGTTTCACATCCGCAGTGCGTAAATGTTCACACTTAAATATTCTAATGTTGGTTCTTGGAATTAAAAAGCGGCGTCGTGTCGTGGGTGGTGGACTTTTCGACTGGATACCCAAAATCGCGGGCTTCCTTGGCCGTGCAGGCTCCTTCATTTCGGCGAATAGAGGCACAATCACAAACGTTGCCAAGGCGGTTGGTAATGTCGCGAAAGCCGGCGCCACAACAGCATCTGCCGTCAGGCAAATTGTTGATGCCGTGAAAGCGAGACGCGCTGCGGCCGTAAATGAAGCTCATTTACGAAATGAAAATTCATCTGCCGCGCCCGTTGTTCCCGCACCTTTGGAGAAGGCGCTCAGCGACAAGAGCATCGAATACTTGAAACAACTGGCTGTGAGTCCGCCACCCGTTGTTCCGACAATGGCTGACATAAACAGCCGCATTGCTGGATCCGGTTTCAAGACTATAAAGCCGAGTCGTTGTGGTAGGGGTCTGTTTCTTGCAAAATGAAAAAAATTTCCGACTAATTCACAAAACGGAAAAAAATGTTTAACCCACCACATATGAAATTAATTTGCAACATGATTAATAATTGAAGCTTGAACTTTTTTAACTATAATAATGGCGGCATTTGACGTGCCGAGTGAAATGTTGGACATCGCTTCGGCGGTACCCGATGACAATAGCATAGAATCGTTTGAATACCGTGAGTATGAATCACAAAACCCTGCGGCTATTAACAACGGCCAGGCCATACAGATAGACATCCAGAATCAAGACATTTTCACGCAACCTTCCAAGAGTTACCTTCTTGTGGAGGGCAGGATTACATCAACTGGCGCGGGTTACAACGCAGACTCGTTGGTGTCATTCATCAACAATGCTATCCCGTACATGTTTTCTCAAATTCGATACCTGGCTAACAATACCGAGATAGAGAATGTCATGTCACCTGGGCAAGCCACGACGATGAAAGGCATGCTGGTATACGGCGATGATTTTTCCAAAGGCGAAGGTTTAAACATGTGTTGGCAGAAGGACACGACCGCGGCGGCGGCGGCTGCGAATATCGGCTTCGAGGCCCGTCGACTGATGATCATTGGAAAACCCGTCCCTATTGGAACGTTTTCATTCATCGTTCCCTTAAGACATCTATTCGGTTTTTGCGATGATTATCACAAGGTCGTATACGGGATCAAACACTCCTTACTGCTGAGCCGGCAGGGGGATGCAGACGCGATCTTCAAGGAAGCCGCAGCGGCCAATGGCCAGATCGCGCTGACTAAACTCTCCTGGTTCATGCCGCATATAATACCCGCTCTGGAGTATAAAAGCATGCTTATGAAGCAGATTGAAGCCAAGGTTAAGGTACCTGTAGCATTCCGCGCCATGCAATGCGACAACATTGCGGTGCCACGAGCGACGACTTTTTCCTGGCGTTTGAGCGTTAAGTCGGGCACGGAAAAGCCACGCTGGATTCTTGTTGCTTTTCAGACTGGAAAGAATGCACATCAAGGCCAGAATCCGGCACTGTTTGACCATGTGCAGGTTCGCAACATTTTCGCTATGCTCAACAGCGATCGCTACCCGGTGGTTGACATGAATCTCGACTTCACCAAGAGGACAACCTCTCGCGCTTACAAGGCCCTACGTGACTTCAAGGAAGAATATTGCGGTATAGACGCGCGTGAATCGTCATGCCAACCGACACCAATCGAATTTGTAGATTTGTTTCCGATCTTCGTCCTGGACGTGCGCAGGCAATCCGAACGACTTAAAACCTCTGTACAGGACATACAAATCAAGGTGGACTTTAACGAAGGGGTACCAAATAATACGACAGCATATGCCGTCCTGATCAGCGACCGACTCCTGAATTTTGAATCGGATGGCAGCAAATTCAACGTCGTCTACTAGAAATCGGTTTTTCACATTTAGATACAAGGCCCTCTTTTAGATATATTTTTTCCAAAAATGAAAACTGAATACGTTGCGTTCGGCCTTTCACTGACCGAAGGGCAAAAGCAAACATTAGCTAGAGCTGCGCGCGCCGGCACTGGTGCCACGATCCGGCTCACTCATGGCCAGCTTCGCGGAGAAGATAAGCTCGCGCTTACGAAAGTTCAAGCCGCCCGAATCGTGAGGAAGATTTCGGAAGGCGTTGGCATGGAGCTGAGATTCACCAAAACACAATTGAAAAAGATGACAAAATCGGGCGGATTTCTTCCACTACTGGCTCTCCTCCCGCTGATTTTTAGTGGGTTAGGCGCGGTGGGTGCCGCGGCTGGAGGGGCCGCCGAGGTGGCAAAGGCCGTGCACAACAAACAGGCCAGCGATGCAGAGGCTCTGCGCAAGAAACAGGCCAGCGATGCGGCCCAAGCCGAGAAAAAACGGATCGACGACGCGGCTTTAGCAGAGGCCGCGCGTCACAATCGCGAACTCGAAGCTCAGGTCCGCGGGACCGGTTTATATCTCGGGCGCCAGACTTATGGTGGTTGCTGTTCAATGTGTAAAGGATCCGGCCTGTACATCGGGCAAAAAAACTAAAACCGCTGAGCAACTTTGACATAGAGAAAGTTGCCAGAGCGCTGCCGCATTTCCGCGGTGTTTTCATGCGAGATGGTCTGCCCGCCGTGGCTCGTGAGAAGGAGTGTGGAGTTGTTAATCTGGATTCCGGTTCTGGTGATGGTACTCACTGGGTCGCCTATTGGATAGATGGACCAAAAGCCGTCTATTTTGACAGTTATGGGCTGGATCCGCCTCTCGAAATTTCTAGATATTTAAAAAATCCTATAAGAACACAAACATTTCAGCTACAGGGGCCAGATGATGTGGTATGTGGTCATCTCTGCCTAGCCGTGCTAATAGAGCTCGCTGCTGGAAAGAATTTTGAAGATATCGTGCTTGACTTATGTTAGACTTCCGTCACCTTTTTGTATATAAAAAATGCCGGTTGATAAATTTGGAAGAGACGGTGGAGGTGGGGTGGGAGGGGGGCAGATAAGCGCCGCTGGGCTCGTCCACAAAGCGGGTGATACCATGATGGGAATTCTGTCGGCTGGAGGTTTTCGACTGACAAACGTGGGAACGCCCACGATGGAAACAGACGCCGCGACAAAGGCTTATGCAGACATCATAGATCAGGACAACTTACAAATCACCGGTGGAACGATGTCTGGTGTTCTAAAAATGGGTGGCCACAAAGTTACTGGGCTGCCCACAGACACAGCAACGTCCGATAGCGACGCTGCGAGTTGGGCACAAGTGGTACGATACGCGGACCAGAAGGCGACCGCAGCCGAAAATCATGCAGACCAAAAACTTATCGATGCCAGGCAGTACACGGACGAGAAGAATGCGGGGCTGAGAGATTCCGTTAGGCAGTATGCAGATGACAAGGACCTTATTGTTAAAAGTTATGTTAACGAGCAAGATGTTATCGTCAGGAATGCGTGCGTGCTCAAATCCGGCGGCGTAATGACTGGAAGTTTAGTTATGGGCGGCCACCGAGTTACTGGGCTCCCAACAGAAATTTCAGGATCCGATAGCGACGCAGCGAGTTGGAAACAAGTGTCAACGGCGGTCGCTGGCGCTCTAGTAAAACTCGATAGAGTACCAACGGAGTCGTTGCATGTGGTGAATAAGCGGTATGTAGATTCCCGCGACGCTTCTTACAGACAGTACGTGGATGAGAAGGTCACCACCGCTAGAAGATATGTGGACGAGAAGCATGCTATCGTAAGAGGCGGGCATGTGCTCAAAAGCGGCGATTCTATGACTGGTGATTTGACCATGGGTGGCAAAAGAGTGACTGGACTCCCAACAGAAATTCCAGGATCCGATAGCGACGCCGCGAGTTTGAAACAGGTGACGCAGCTGATCAGCAACGCCACTAAGAATAATGATACGGTGCCGGCTGGACCAAAGTACTTGACTAACAAACGGTATGTGGACGCGAAAAACGCTGAGATTGGAGCTTCAGTTAGACTCTATGCGGACCAGAAAGCTGAAGCTGCTAAGACGTACGCCAACGAGCAAGATGTTATCGTTAGGAGCGCATGCGTGCTTAAAGCTGGCGACGCAATGACGGGTGATTTAACCATGGGTGGTAATAGAGTTACTGGGCTCCCTACGAGCGCAGCAACGTCCGAAAGCGACGCGTCGAGTATGGCACAAGTATCGAAGCTGATCGCCGACAACATGACAAAGAGTGATAGAGTACCAACAGAACCGTTGCATGTGACAAATAAACGATACGTTGACGTGAAAAACGCTGAAATTGGAGCTTCCGTTAGACTCTATGCGGACCAGAAAGCTGACGCCGCTAAGAGATATGCCAACGAGCAAGATATTATCGTTAGGAACGCCTGCGTGCTAAAATCCGGCAGTACCATGACCGGTGATCTGGCTATGGGTGGTAAAAGAGTGACTGGGCTCCCAACAGAAATTCCAGGATCTGATAGTGACGCCGCGAGTTTGAAACAAGTGACGCAGCTGATCACCAACGCCACTACGAATAATTATACGCCGCCCTCGGGGCCATGGTACCTGACTAACAAGCGGTATGTGGACAGTGAGATAGCTAATGAAAGGCGATACGCGGCGGGCCTCAAGATTCTCAACTACAGCGGCCACATTCCGCCCCTATCCAGAAACGTTTCCGAAACGGGTTTTATTGCCTCAGCCAACGAATCTTTACCCACTAACCCGCCTCATATGGCATTCAACTCGGGTGTGAGGGGTGAGTGGAAGACGGCGTCCAGATCGAGAGCCGATATTGGTGCTCAGGTTAGTGGGACTTGGTTACAGATTGAATGCCCGACGGCTGTGCGAGTATGGAAGGTTAGTCTGACTGGGGGATCTAGTCCTACTGCTCCGCGTATCACGTCCTGGAAGTTTTATGGGACTCCGCCCGATGATGAAAATAGTTTTGATGCGCTCATCACCTCCAATGTCACTTTGACTAATTCTGCGCAAGAGTTCACCTTCACAACTCAGAGTTTATACAAAAAATTCAGGCTGATGGTCTTGGCCACCAGCCCACCACAACCTACTTTTGGAATAACCCACTTCCAGATCTATACATATTTTAAACACGAGGGACAGTCAGTAGTATAGAAAAAATATGACTGACGCGCACTACAAGATTCGGGGGTATCTCCGTCAACACGGAGAAATAGACATGTGCAAATACAGCATAGACAGTCTAGGTGATGTGGGCCACTGGGGGTACGACGTCCCGAAGCCCACCGCAGAGCTATTGACCGCGGTGCCTCAACAGCACATCGACTTCGTGTCTGACGATTACCACAGCCGCGATATCTATACGGCGGCCGGAACGGTAACCACCAGTGCGTGGCAAACTCTTCCATTGACCGCTGCGCGTTTTCCGTGTATAAGTTTGCAAACCACCAATCAGGGGGTTTCGTTAGAGGGCGGGTTCTGGAAGCTAACAGTCTTTGGTGTTTGCGGTGGTGATGCAACAGTTCGCGTTATAGCACCGGCGGCTGCTGGTGGTAGCATCGATCGTACAGTCGACATTTCAAGTGGACAATTTGATGCAGCTAGGGCAATATTCGTTCCAGGACAAACGAGTTTCCGAATTGAAGGCAAAAAGAGAGGCGTTGAAAGTACTTCATCTATCGACTTAAACGTAACTTTACTAATAGAGCAACTATAAAAAAAAAAACAATGGCTTTGTATCCAACGCTTACGGAGCCGACAATTTCGTCAGACACGAAGTCGCAGACGTTTCGTCTACAGAAGATCGGTGAAGTAGAAGCATTCCTGAGATCTGAGGCGATAAGTCGGGGACAACTATGCAAGAAGTATAAGAGGGTTGTAGATGTGGCTAATGGGGCCTCGGCCGGCCTTGCTATAGTTAGTCTTGGAACTGGGGTGGGTGGGGCAGCTATGTTGGCCACTGGTATTGGTTTTATTCCTGGTATTGTTCTGGAGAGTTTGGCTATAGCGACGAGTTTTCTGGATATTATTGGAAATGTTGTTAGCCGATCGTTTGTTGCTAAAGCTTCAAAACACGACGAAATTTGTATTTTGGCGGAAAGTAAGCTAAACACAGTTCATGACCATATTTCTCGGGCGTTAGAAGACACAGCTATAAGCGACGATGAATATAAACTTATTCTGGGGGAGGAGGAAAAATATAGAACGATGAAACGTGATATACAAAGCAAGAGCGGAAAAAAAGAGTTGCCGAGTCAAAGCAAAGACGACATGGTGGCGGAACTAATAAAGAAACTAACCAGCGCTGGGTCTTCTCCGCGAACCACGATATAAAAATTTTCGTCGTAGGCGGTTGGAGTAGTGAGTCCGTTATTCCTAGCGCACCACCGCCGTACGATTAGTGGGCTATAATTTTTACTGGCACACTCCAATGGTTTGGGCCGGCCTCGTGGGAGGGTCTCGGCCGGCAGCAAACGACACTCTTGCGGCCTGATGTGTTAGGGCAATCCACGATCCTTTTTTTGTTTTGGCTGGCAGGTTTTTTGGTGGCGCAATTCGTACACTAAATGGGGACAAAAAAAAAATGTGGGGGTGGAGACCATCCCCTGACAAATTTGATAGAATAGTGAGGTGCTGCGCCAAACCCCGTAATGCACATCTACTAATAAACCAATGCGACTAGTAAAAGCCTATCATACGAGAATTTTGAACGTAGTCTTTCTGAAAGCAGACTTGCATAACTCTCAGTAAGAAAGACAAATACTGTCTTGTGTAATGCCACGTAAAAAGATCTAGAATTTAAGGCAGGCCTAATATGAAGCTCAACTATTGTACGAAAAGTTAGTTACATGAAATTTTAAATACATAATACTTGTGTCTTGTTTTTTCTTAGGCCACACTGTCGTCGATAACTATTCGCATTACTATTCGTATTGGGCCGGACAGTAAAAAGCTCGGTACAGCTCTGATTGTAACCTAAGCTGAGCAACTGTTTGCTTGTTGTCTCCTCCTCCTCCTCCTCCTCCTCCTCCTCCTCCTCCTTCTTCTCCTTCTCCTTCTCCTTCTCCTTCTCCTTCTCCTTCTCCTTCTCCTTGTTCTCTTCTGATTTCTCAAAGGTTCCTGATTAATTTGCTGCTCTCAGAGGAGGTCTAATGATTCTAAAGTACCAACAACATGCTCCATGGGCAACTTTTCTTGCTACATCATGTATATAAATAATTATGATGTCGTAAGAAGCAGTATATATATATATACATAATATGATGTAGTAAGAAGCAGCATATATATATGTATATATATACTGAGAAACTAGAGGAACATTGTATGAAAACTGTGAAACTATAAAATAAAAGGTAAGTCCTTTCAATAACAAAATAATGTATGCACAAAAAGCAAAAATTTTCTGTTTGAAAAAGCCCACCGGGTATAAAACTGATAAAGTAGAGTGTGGTACGGCTCACCCCTCCTCCGTATACTTCTGGCGCCGCCACTGTATATGTAAATTACTGTTTCTTTGAAACAGCTATATATGGCTGTGAACTGAGTTTTGTGTACAGTCTTACAGTGCGAGATATTAGCGTATATATTTAGTGCGCTTACTTTAGTTTCACGTGTATATGTATATATGATAGATGTATAACGTTTAGTCTTAGTGACACGCGCGGCCGGCCGATATCGGCAGCGGCGCGCTATATGTATATTATTAGATTTCGCCTAGGCGCACAGAACACAGGTGTGTCAAGAGGCGCGAAGAATTATGCTGACTAGAGAAGTTTGAATTCGAGTATGTTCGCTGTAGTAGTGTGGCTGACTAGTTGAGTTGTAATCGAATTGAGTTCTGTCTGTTTGTTTCTTATTAAACTAAAAGATATTAAACTGTGTTGCTGATTAATTCAGGTTATACTTATACGTAGAATTAGTGTTCAAAAGGTGAACGTTAAATAGGCGTTAAGTAATAAGAGAACAAGGATTTAATCAGAAGGATTGTCAACGGAAGGATTGGGTTGACATTATTGGTGGCAGCGTCGGTGTGGATAAGAACTCACGGTGGATAAGAACTCACGGTGGATAAATACTCACGATGGATAAATACTCACGGTGGAATAAATACTCACGGTGGATATAAACTCACGGTGGATTAAAATTCACGTTATCACCTCCTTCGGCGGATAGAAGAATCTACGACGGTGATAAAAGAATTTACAACGGTGTTAGAAGAATCTACGACGGTGTTAGAAGAATCTACGCGTTGTTGCTGTGTGACGAGTTTACGATATCAACGACGGTGGAACACGAGAAACGGTATAAAAATTTCGTTGTTTTTCACGAACAAATACAAAAGAAATCCCGTTTGTTTATCGATTCACACAACAAGAAAAACCGTGACTTCTTTGAAAAGAGAAATCACCAAAGTAAACAAGTAAGATGGAGAAACTAAGTGCTGAAAGACAAGCAGATATTAAGAAGATGTCTACGGAAAGGCTAAAACAGCGTTTGTTGAAAGCCGGTTTTAAAGAAGAACAATTAGAAGGTATGTCACGTGGTGACATGATACAGGAACTCGCTGAAGTGTGGGTGAAAGAAGAAGTCGAAGAAGAAGGTGCCGTTGGCGGTGCCGTAGAAAAGGCTATTGAAAAACCACCTGCGCCTATGTCTATGGAGATGTTGATGCAGTGGATGATGATGAAAGAAGATAGAGAGGAGAAACGTAGACAGGAAGAGAAAGAGCTGAGACAAGAAGCAGAACGTGAAAGACAAGACGAATTGCGCTTGCAAAGAGAGAAAGAAGAGAAAGCAGAACGTCTGCAGAGAGAGAAAGAAGAGAAAGCGGAACTTGCAAGGCAAGAGGAATTGCGCTTGCAGAGAGAGAGAGAAGATAAAGCAGAACAAGTGCGTAAGGCAGAACTTGAATTGCAAAAGAATCAGTTTGAGATTCAGTTAGAACAGTTGAAAAGAGATAGGGAAGATGCTGAAAGAAGAAGATTGGAGCAGATGATTGAATTTGAAAGAGCTAGAAAAAGTGATGAAGAGGTTCGTCAGCAACAGATTGAAGCAAAGAGAATGCGTGAAGAAGAAAAAGAAAAAGCGCGAACGTTAGAGTTGGAACGTGCAGAACAGATCAGACAAGAAGAACTCAAATTTCAGAAAGAAAGTTTGGAAAAGGCAGAGACAGAAAGACAGGAACGTCTGAAACTGGAGAAATCAAAATTGACATTGAAAGAAACGCAAATGAGAGAAGAACGGGAAGCAGAAAGAAGGAAGCAGCAAGAAAGTGAAACTTTGGTGTCAAAAATTAAGAAAATAGGTGATGCAATGAAGCATGTATTGCCTCAAATGCCAACTGATATGATGGAGGTGCCATTATATTTTGAAACAGTCGAGAACGCGTTTCGTAGTTTTGCTGTGGAAAAGCCGTTTTGGGTGAAATTATTACTACCATTGATGACGCCGAAAGCTCGAACCGTTCTAAATAGATTGTCATACGATGATCTAGACAATTATGATAGAGTCAAGCAGCACTTATTAAAAGAATTTAAGTTGACTTCGAGAGAATACAGAGCCAGATTTGTGGATGCTAAGAAGACGACAGAAGAGACTTATACGATGTTTACGGCAAGACTGAAGAACTTGTTAAACTATTACGTGAGAAGTCGAAACGTGAACAGAGAGTATGATACGCTCTTTGATTTGCTGGTAGCGGATAAGCTAAAAGAATGTTTACCGCCAGGTCCACTACAGTTTGTATTGTCGAAGGAAGGAACTGACTGTCTTCAAGCTAGTGCAGTGGCAGACTTAGCAGACATTCATGTAAACAATCGAATTGGGTTTGCGATCCCAAATATAAACAGTTATCCTTCTCAACGTTCCGTAAACCAAAGCCAGAGTGGAAAGTGGAAAAGTAATCCAGAAACAGGGAATCAGTTCATTGGTAAAGAAGTCAAGGCTAATGTCCCTGTACCCAATGAGACCAGAGAAGTGACGTTTGGTCGTCAGGGATTTAACAAATCGTCAGCGCCGTTCGCCAAGAGGGAAGGCAACACATCGTTTACGCAGTATAAGAGATATGAAGGAAATGAACAACGAGGTATTTCACAACCATACCATACAGTTGTGAAGCGTTGTCACAACTGTGGTTCAGACAAACATTTGGTTAAATTTTGTCCAGTTCCAGTGGCAGCAGCTAGTTCTAGCAGAAATCAAGAACACACAAGGGTGAATTTGATTCAAGTGGTTAGTGATACAGGTAATCAAACCACGGGTCAAGAAAACCAAGAGACTGAAGTAAAGTCAGTAATGAAATGTGGTATTCAAAAAGAAATTCTATTGGATGCTGAAGTTCAGAGAGAAGTCATAGGAAAAGATGACAATCGAATATTGAAGAAATCGTTCTTGCAATATGTCGAGGTTGAAATTCGTGCAGTAGACGGTAAAGAGCCAGTGAAAGTCAAAGCACTGAGCGACTCGGGAGCAGAAATTCCGGTGATTAGTGAAGAATTACTGGAAGGCATGAAGGTGGAACAAATTGGAAAAGTGAATTTGCAATGTGTGGCAGGAGATGCCATTCCTGCGAAGTTAGTGAAAGTCGATGTTAGACTGTGTGATAGTGACGTGGAAGAAGAGGGATTTCCGCGTAAAATCCAGTGTTCACTTACACCTTATGTCACCTTGATGTGTGCTAGTATTGCAAAGATGGGCAGTACAGAAAGATTCTTGTTGCATCCAGAGATAATTGCCGAATTAAAAGCCGTACCACAGATGAAAGTTAAAACGATACAAGGAGATGTGAGTGTACGAGCAAATGTAATGACGAGAGCGCAGAGTCGGAAACAGGAAATGGTAGATGTTGATGAGAAGAGTGAAACTGAAAGTTCAAGTGATGAGGAAAACGAAAGTAATGAGCAACGAAGCTTATCGCGAGATGGTGTAACATCAGAGATGAATGAGCAAGAGATGGTTGCATGCGAGAATGGCACATTAAATGAAACTGAAGAAGACAATGAATGTGATGTGGGGATAGGAGACTTGTATAGAGATGAAGAGATGGACGAAGAACAAAAGGTGCAGATTGCCGATTCGAGGAAGTTCGAAGAGCAACAGAGAAAGGATGAATCGTTGAAGCCGTGGTGGAAGTTAGCACAAGAGAAAGAATCTGAATTCTGTGTGATCAACGGTTTATTGCATAAGAAATATCAAATATTAGACCAGACGATATATCAACTAGTGTTACCAAAAGAGAGACGAATAAAAGTGATGGAATTGGCACATGAATCAGTGTTTGGAGGACATCTAGGAGAAGAGAAAACAAGAGAACGAATAAAATTATCTTTTGTATGGCCAAAGATGAGAAGAGACATTGTGAAATTTTGTAAGTCTTGTGAGAAATGTCAACCAAAGGCAAGGAGTTTGGTGATGGATAGAGTGCCCATCACTCCAGTCTCAAGAGAAGAGGTCGCCTTCAGGAGAATGACGATGGACCTCGTTGGCCCGATCGATCCAGTATCTGCTGCAGGTCACAAGTATTGTTTATGCATTGTGGACTCGTGCACCAGATGGCCTACAATCTTCTTATTGAAATCGCTGACAGCGAAGGCTGTGTGTGAAGCGTTGATGGAACTGTTCATGAACGTTGGTGTGCCGTCCGTGATTACAAGTGATCAAGGAACGAACTTCACAGCCAGTTTGACAAGAGAATTTCTTGATTTAATGGGCTGTAGTCCACGATTCGACACACCAGGACACCCAGAGGCTGCTGGATTAGTAGAAAGATGGAATCAGACATTTAAAAAGATGATCCATCATGTGATAATAGACAACCCGAGGAAATGGCACAAGATAATTCCTTTCACAGTGTGGGCATTACGAGAAGTGCCGAATGCAACTACTGGAGTATCACCATATATGCTTGTCTATGGGAAAATTCCGAGAGGACCATTGGCAATATTAAAAGAGAGTTGGACTAGAGAAATAAACTTACCACCTCATGTTGGAGTTAAACCAGAAAAGTATTTGAAAGAACTCAAAGAAAATATGGAGAAAGCATTATTGTTTGCAGAATCCTACTCTCGAGAAAAGCAATTACAATACACGAATCAGTATAACAAGAGAGCAAAGCACAAAGAATTTGAAGCTGGTGAGAAAGTCATAGTTTTGTATCCAACGTCAACAAACAAACTTATTTCTCGATGGCATGGTCCATGTACGATCATACATCGAAGATCAAAGTACTCTTATTTAGTTGATATGGGTGAAAATGGTCGAAAAATAATTCACGCCAACAAGATCAGAAAATATGTTACTCGAGCATTAAGTTGTGGTCTAATTGTTGAAGAAGATGAAGATTTTGGTTCAGTGGTTGAATTACCAATGAGGAATGAGGTTCAAGATGACAAGAATTCACTTAACCTCGATCCTGAACAAATTAGCCATTTAACAGTAACTCAGCAAGAACAGTTGTTGAACGTCTTGAACAAATACTGTGACAGATTTTCAGAAAAACCCGGATTATGTACATTGGTTGAACATGAAATTGAACTAAAACCAGGATTTCGTGAAAAGGAATTTGCAGCATACCGAATTCCTTTGATTTATCGAGCAGAAGTGGAACGTCAGATCAAAGAAATGTTAAAAACAAACATTATCAAACCATCATCGAGCAGAATGGCAAGCCCTTTGGTTATTGTTAAAAAGAAAGACGGATCTTTAAGACTTGCCTGTGACTACAGATACATTAACTCATTCACAGTGGATTGTAAATATCCTATGCCGATTGTCAGAGACGTTTTGAACAAAGTTGGAAAGTCTAATGTGATTTCTATTTTGGACTGTCGAAGTGCTTATTGGACTTGTCCTGTAAAACAATCTGATCAATGGAAGACAGCTTTTGTAACACATAATGGACTGTATGAATTTACTCGTGTTCCTTTTGGAATGATAAATTCTGGACGAACTTTTGTTAAGGCGATAAATTTAGTTTTACAGCCTATAAGTGACTTTGCAGAACCGTATGTTGATGACATTGCTGTGCATTCTGACAGTTGGAATATTCACTTGCAGCATCTAGATGCATTTTTGATGCAAATGAGATTGCATAACGTTACTTTGAATTTGAAAAAATGCATATTTGGTAAGAGTGAGGTAAGGTTTATCGGTCATGTGGTTGGGTCTGGTAAGATAAAGATGAATCCAGACAGAATTGAAAGTTTGAGTAATTTGAAGATCCCAGAAACTAAGAAGCAAGTTAAGCAACTGCTTGGATTTTTTAATTATTACAGACAGTTTATTAAGGACTTTGCACAGATTGCGAAACCTTTATCTGATTTAACTAGTAAACGTGTTTCTGATAAGATTGATTGGACTGTTGAACATCAGCAAGCATTTGATTTACTTAAAGAGGCTGTGCGATCCAAAGTAGTGTTATATGTTTTTGAAGTGGGAAAACCATTCAATTTGTACTGCGATAGTAGTGACTTTGCAGTCGGTGCTGTTTTAACACAGATGGACGACAAGGGAATAGAACGCCCTGTGTCATTTATCAGTCAGAAATTAACTGATACCCAGAAGAGATGGGCTACTGTGGAAAAGGAAGCCTATGCTATTGTTTGGGCTCTAAACAAGTTAAAAGAAATTATAATTGGATCAAAAATTTTCATTTTTACTGATCACAATCCTCTTACATATTTGACTGAGTCAATGTCTAACTCTGCTAAACTTGTGCGTTGGGCGTTAGCCTTACAAACTTTTGATGTTGAGGTGAAGTACAAGAAGGGCAGATTGAATATTATTGCTGATTGTTTGTCAAGGTTATAAGTAATCGTAAGACTGTTCATTATTTAGTTAGATATATATATATGTTTCATGTATTTTGGTAATTTCGCAAATTTTGAATTTAATTTGCTCAATTCCAGAAAAAGGAAGGAGGTAATGTGAACTGAGTTTTGTGTACAGTCTTACAGTGCGAGATATTAGCGTATATATTTAGTGCGCTTACTTTAGTTTCACGTGTATATGTATATATGATAGATGTATAACGTTTAGTCTTAGTGACACGCGCGGCCGGCCGATATCGGCAGCGGCGCGCTATATGTATATTATTAGATTTCGCCTAGGCGCACAGAACACAGGTGTGTCAAGAGGCGCGAAGAATTATGCTGACTAGAGAAGTTTGAATTCGAGTATGTTCGCTGTAGTAGTGTGGCTGACTAGTTGAGTTGTAATCGAATTGAGTTCTGTCTGTTTGTTTCTTATTAAACTAAAAGATATTAAACTGTGTTGCTGATTAATTCAGGTTATACTTATACGTAGAATTAGTGTTCAAAAGGTGAACGTTAAATAGGCGTTAAGTACGAAGAGAACAAGGATTTAATCAGAAGGATTGTCAACGGAAGGATTGGGTTGACAATGGCACCTTGGAGCTGCCTAGTGAATATATACGAATATAGACGTATACATTGTACGTTCATAGCGATATATACACATACATTGCATATGTTTTTATCTATATAATTAATGGGCAGTATAAGAAGCATTTGCATTTCATTGCTGATGTGAGGTGCATGTCGATATGAAAGGAGGGACGATGCAAAGACGTTGGACAGCTGAATCAACCAAAAGATATCAACGTCTGGTTCTGTATTGTATGTTGTATATGCTGATTATGCTCTAAGACTCTTTTATGCTGTATATATATAGTTGGTTGATCCAACTTTGTCGTATACTAGGAAATGAAAAGTCTTTATGGCCTGCAAAATGTGACACGTCAACGCCGTAGACCATCTGTTTCTATGATATACGTTCTCTTCGTTTGTGAATCGTTTACATCTATGCTCTTCTTCCTCCCCCTCTGCGTCTCTGTCACTCTCTGTCTCACTGCCTCCCGGTCTCTCTGCTTCTCTGCCTTCCTGGCTCTCTCTTCCTGCCTCTCTGTCTGTCTGTGTGTCTGTCTGTTTGTCTACCTCCCTGTCTCTGTGCCTCTGTGCCTTTCTGCCTCTCTCTCTTCCTGCCTCTTTGTCTGTCTCTCTGTCTGTCTCTGTCTGTCTCGCTCTCTCTATCTGTCTATCTCACTGCCTATCGACATCTCTGCCCAGTCATTGTCGCTCTGTCACTGTCTTAGTAGCAGATCTATGAACGTCTGCATGTCCCTGTAAGTCCCTCTCGCCTCTCTAGCCACAGACAGACATACAATCTTTCTGCATCTAAATCTGAACCTAGTAAGTCTAGGAAATGTATGTCTGTCTAATCTCCCTGCCATATTCTATTTGTATCTCCGTATGTATGTATGTGTTTATGTGGGTATGTATGTATGTATGTATGTATCTATGTATGTATGTATGTATGTATGTATGTATGTATGTATGTATGTATGTTGTTATGTGTGTATGTGTATGCATATATATGTGTGTATGTATTTATGTATGCATGTGTGTATGTATGTATGTATGTATACGCATGTGTATGTATGTATGTACGTATGTATGTCTGTATGCATTAAAGTATATACGTTTTCATGTATGTATGTACTATGTATGTGTATATGTCTGCATGTATTCATGTATGCATTCACCTAGACAATTAATATAGCGCCTTTTTAGCCCTGTACTGAAATATTTTTGCGACATGACAAACGTTTTGACAGCGTTATTTTGGTTTGAAGCACGTTCAAGAAACGACAATGCACGGCGGTGTATTCTTGCGTACTTAACTATCGGCAATACTGATAGATGCCTTTACGTTAGCGTACTTAAATACTGTTTTATGTTGCATAAATTGGTGGGATACAAATGGAATTGAAGAGGGAAGGGGAGGGGGAGGAGAGATTGGACACTAACACCTTTACGCTCGTGGCGAAATTCGCTGCTGTGGGTCATAGAAAGGTCGTATTATGGAGGCTTTCACTCAACCAGTTTCCCCTAATCTACTCGAGCGATTTGTGCAAATTCGATTAAAAGTGATGATGTCCATTCCGCAGTATGAAATATAAATGCGCTAAATGAATCAATGAAACGTGGCCGCTGTCATTACCTTGCCCTGTACGCCATGTTGGTCGATTATTCGTCTTAATGCCGGAAGTTGAGAGATGATTTCTGACATGTTGGGACGTCTACTGCACGCGACTGCATGAGGAGAGATGGGGGCTTCCAGGTGTACGGTCGATCCTCGCATCTACGGACCTACGTATGTCGAGGATGAGTGACGGGGGTCTTTGACGTGACCCCGACCGTCAGTCACGAATGGCCTTACGCCCTTCCAATCGGAAGGCGACGGCTACTGCGCCGACACGGCGGTTGGAGTGATTTGCGAACGCTGAGTCATCTGCCAACAATGAGGGACCGCTGGACGGTGGTGTTATCGTGTGTCGAGGACGCTGCCTCCAGTTGTCGTCATAAGCGTAATTTGTGGGTGGGGGTACGAGGGTACTCATACCCCACTTTTTGGACTGGGGTACCGTACCCCCACTTTTTGGACTGGGGTACCGTACCCCAACTTTTTGGACTGGGGGTACCATACCCCACTTTGTGAACAATGCCATTCAATATTTTATTATTGTGCCTTCCCAGAGATCGCAGACTCCGCCTTGCTTCGTGTATATAAGAAATTAGCATCCCCACTTTTTAGACCAAAGTTACGCCCCTGGTTGTCGTTGTACACTATCGACGCAACTTGGACCAGGAACCTGGACCAGGACCAGGAACCCTGAACCAATCGATTCCTGTCCAGGGCTGACAGATGACACCATATCTGTCAGCCCTGGACAGGAATCGATTGGTTTGGTCCCATGTGTGTGCGATAAACCCGCCACTGGTCACTCTTCAATTTGTCCTTGCATTGTGCTGACGTATTTTCAATTCTTAATTAAGTCTACATCTAACATCATTATTTTATGCTTGTGTATACGGCAGTGCTTTTGGCGGCACTTAAAACGCGCGATATTTAATGTCTAAATAATTAAACAACTGAAGTTGGTCGTAATATTATTGATGGCGACTTTGGTACTTGTGCCACCGAGTCGTATAGCCTACTGCGCAATCGACCAATGATTAAACTTTATTACACGGCCTGTTGTTATTGTTATTGTTGTTATGATTAAGCTACTTTTCTGGTTCTTTACTGGGACTCGGAGTGACCCTGTGACCTGGGTTCTATCTATAGACTCCGCCTACATCTTTGGATTTCAACCTGGCACCAAAGAGGACCAAACAATCCGCCTTTTGCGAACTTGTTTTGATTATAGCACACCGGAGAGTAAGTTTCTGTCTCTGTCTCTCTGTCTCTGTTTCTGTCTCTATGTCTCTCTATCTCTGTCTCTCTGTATCTGTGTCTTTCTCTGTGTCTCTCTGTCTCTGTCTGTCTCTGTCTCTGTGTCTGTCTGTGTGTGTCTGTCTGTCTCTGTCTTTGTCTTTGTCTCTGTCTCTGTCTCTGTCTCTCTCTGTCTCTGTCTGTCTCTCTGTCTGTCTCTGTCTGTCTCTGTCTCTGTTTGTCTCTGTCTCTGTCTCTGTCTCTGTCTCTGTCTATCTGTCTATCTGTCTGTTTGTCTGTCTGTCTGTCTGTCTGTCTGTCAGTCTGTCTGCCTGTCTGTCTGTCTGTCTGTCTCTGTCTGTCTGTCTGTCTGTCTGTGTGTCTGTCTGTCTGTCTGTCTGTCTGTCTGTCTGTCTGTCTGTCTGTCTGTCTGTCTGTCTCTCTCTCTCTCTCTCTCTCTCTCTCTCTCTCTCTCTCTCTCTCTCTCTCTCTCTCTCTCTCTCTCTCTCTCTCTCTCTCTCTCTCTCTCTCTCTCTCTCTCTCTCTCTCTCTCTGACCTGCATGAAGGTAGCTGAGACAGTACACACTTGAAATGAAGAAGTGATGAGTTTTCACTGAACTACCGTATGATTTACCGTAAATCATTTGCCATTGCATCATTCGATTCGCGCATCGTTTAACTTGAAGACTGAAGTGCACTTTCAGACTGTCGTAACACCTACTTATTTAGATCAGTTTGCTACCTGGCCGTGCGTAACGCGCCTTTGTGTGGTACTTATAACGCGCTAGGTTTAGTGTCTTGTATATATATATATATATATATATATATATATATATATATATATATATATATATATATAATATATATATATATATAATATATATATATATATATATATATATATATATATATATATATATATATATATATATATATATATATATATATATATATATATATATATATATATATATATATATATATATATATATATATATATATATGATGGAATGAAGATGAATGAATAATATGAGATTTACGTGTCAGACGTCAATATTTTAGTCAGCTACAAGATAATATTTGAGTCAGATACAAGATGTGTATAAGTTGCGTTATATGACGTGTCTATCTATGAGGTATACACTCAGGTGCGTCTATCCCCCCACCTAAGTCATCGGAGCAACTTCCCCTTCCCTCTGTTCTTCGCCCTCCCCCTTCCCCCCGTTAATGGTGGCACGCACACACACTGAAAGATCTTTCCCCTATTTCTTGGATGAGCATTTGCTCCAAGCCTTCTACGGTGTGGACGCCCTGTATCCACCCGGTACATAAAACCAAATCCACGTGAAACGTACATCAGATATGGTTAAGGTTAGATACATAGGCCTACATAGGATAAGTTTAATATAGGCCTAAGGTACATTATGTGTGATGAAAGCATTACCAATAAGTTGTTTATGCGTGAGGCCTCAACTGATGGCGCACCAAAACCAAGCCGGAATGAGATCAGTGTCAAGAAAATCAATCCGCTACGACAGAGAGGTAGCCTATGGTGGACAAGCATTTGAAAAAGGTAAGGTCTGAAAGAGGTAGGCCTAACACGTGAAAGAGGTAAGATTTAAAATTAGTAATTTTTGAAAGAGGTAAGATTTGAAATTAGTAATTTTTGAAAGATTTAAGTTTTGAAATTGGTAATATTTAAAAGAGGTAACATATGGGTAAGGTTAGACAAGGTTAGCCAAGGTAATGCAAACTAAGGTATACGGTATGGTAAGAGAATTATTAATTAGTAACTTCTGTTGAACCCGTGTCTGAAGCACAAGGCATTAACCGATGGCATACCAAAACTTAGCCATAATCAGGTCAACATCCAGAAGATCAGTCCGTAAGACAGAGAGGCAGCCTATGGTGGATAAGCAATTTGAAAGAGGATAAGTCTTAAGTTGAGAACCTAATGACGCAAGCGGCTGAGCGAAACGAACAGATAAACGGATGGAGTTTCAAAATTGGAAAACTGTTCCAGTAACTGAAAAACTCGTTCACCAATAACAGTTCTAGTTCTAGATGCGACCAGAGAGAGAGAGAGAGAGAGAGAGAGAGAGAGAGACAGACAGACAGACAGACAGACAGACAGACAGACAGACAGACAGACAGACAGACAGACAGAGACAGACAGACAGACAGACAGACAGACAGACAGACAGACAGACAGACAGACAGACAGAGACAGAGAGACAGAGAGACAGAGAGACAGAAAGACAGAGAGACAGAGAGACAGAGAGACAGAAAGACAGAGAGACAGAGAGACATACAGACAGACAGACAGACAGACAGACAGACAGACAGAGACAGAGAGAGACAGAGAGAGAGCCAGAGAGAGAGACAGAGACAGAGACAGAGACAGACAGACAGACAGACAGAGACAGAGACAGACAGACAGACAGACAGCCAGACAGCCAGACAGAGACAGACAGACAGAGACACAGACACAGACACAGAGACTCAGAGACACAGAGACAGACAGACAGACATACATAGAGAGACAGAGAGACAGACAGACAGACAGACAGAGAGAGCTAATCAGATGACCTAGGCTAAAAATATGCATATGTATATACATATACAATGATGATAGGGGGCAAGCGCGTTCATTTTGCACCTGGAGGGCACAGCTTGGTGCATGGATGTCAGAAGGATTTACCTGCCTCAGCTGCCTGATGAATTGATTCAGCACGTGCACTCAGCAAGAGATATCCCGCGAAGGGCAGACAGATGGACGGAAGATGAGACTG
>OY744613.1:13775086-13812586 GCA_963556255.1 Allolobophora icterica
ATTTAGACTCAACTCGAACTTCAACCAAAGGAACACGAAGCGTGACACCAGAAATACCTCTAATAAAGCAAACCTCACCGGTGTAACAGAACTCATTAGCATGCAATAATTCCTTGCTAGCCAAGCTTTGCAAAGAACCAGTATCTCTTAACACAACAACATTGCGAGAAAGTCCAGTGGGCGTATACACATAGCCAGACGAACAGAATGACAAGTAGCCAGCGTCGACCATTTTAGTCGGCCCATCCTTCACTTGTACAGACATATCTACGCCCATGACTAATTCTACATTCTTAGGACTGGCGTTCTGCTGAGCAGCGAAATCCCGTTTTGGCCTCAACTCTGGATGTAATTTGTAACATGAAGAAACCCCATGATTAGATTTACCGCAGTAAGTACAAACAATCTGGGACTCCCATGACTTGTGAAATTGGCCCTCTTTACGAAAATTTTTTTTCGGCGACCAATGAGTTTTAGCTCCACGACCCGAATCACTACCAAATCCAAAATTTTCCCATTTTTCATCATTCGAATGCAAGACAGAAGCATGCACAGGGAAGGGCTTATATAGAATAGCAAATTCGTCTGCCAACTTCGCGGCGGCTGAAACTGTCGCGGGTTTTTTGTCAATTATCCATCTATGGATTTCAACAGGCAAGCAAGTCACAAATTGTTCAAGTTTAAAGACTTCAAAGGCCTTAGTCAAGTCATTAAACGCATCTTCACCTTCCAGCCACCTTTGAAAAGGCAACGCTAAGCGGAAAGCGAAAGCAGAGTAAGTCTCCTGCGCACCCTTAACCAAAGTTCTAAAACTCTTCCTATAAAACTCCGGCACCCTAGCAAATGCAGTCAACAAAGCCTGTTTTAGTGTGTCATAATTCTTACAGTCCTCAAGAGATAACTCCGAAAAAACCTGTTGAGCTTTACCAGTTAATTGAGGGTGTAACAAAGCAGTCCATTTATCTCTTGGAAATTTATGAATGGTCATAGCCTTCTCAAAGGAAACAAAATAATGTTCTATATTCGTCTCGTCAAATTTAGGGACCAATTTAATGGCAGAAGCTATGCGAAACACATCTTTGTCCTGTTCGGGACCTGGGTTCAAAACCTTAGCCTCGATGCGCTTTAGCTCTAACTCATATTGTCTCTGCCTCTCTTTCTCTTGCAGTTCAGCCTGAATTTTCTCCATTTCCGCTTTCCTCACTTTGTCCTCACTCTCCGCTCTCCTAGGCTAACTCGTTCTCTTTCCTCCATCTTCAATTTTTCCTGCAATTCAGCCTTTCTGTCTTCAGCCTCTCGTTCTTGCTTTCTGTTTTCAGCCTCTCGTTCTTGCCTTCTGTCTTCACTCTCTATTCTCAATTTCTCCAATTGAAATTCCCTGTCACCGTCTAACTTCGTCAATTCAGTCTTTTCTACTCCAAAATCGAACACTTTTTTTCCTGCGTTACAAATTTAGCAAGAATTTTCTGCATTTGAGTCTTACTCATGCCTCTAGTGTCCTGATCTAATTTCTCTAATTCAAGCCTTAATTCGTCAGCCGACATATCTAAGACGTCGTCCAAACTCAAAGGCTTAGTCACCGGAGAGTGAAGTACACTCCCAACCGGAGAAGCTGGTGTCGAAGTATCAGACCCAAATGTAGCCATGATACAAAGTCGTATACACAAAAACGTGTACAACTTCCAAAGAAACCGTCAAATACGCAAATACGCAGACCCAATTTCCAATTTTGAAATTTCCAATTAAACAAAACGGAAAACGGTGAATTTTAAGGACGAGCCCCCATATGTTAGCTTGTTAGTCTAGAGGTGAAATGTGAGTTAGAATGATATGAGAAATGACAAGAAAAACAAAGACTTTCGCAATATTGATAAAACGTATATTTACACTATGTACATAATTGAAACGATACTCACACATACAAGACAAACGAAACGTCAAAAGACAGACTCTCCGAGAAGACGCCTCCACAAACTCCACAAAGGAAGATACAACTCGAGAACCGGCAATTAAACATGAGTAGCGACCACGTAGGGTACACTCTCTGAAAACGACCACAAAGGGTACTTACAATGCGTGACACAACCAGTGCACGTCTTACACCTTACTTAACTAAAACCGGTCTCCCCGTAGACACAAGAACACTGCTATATATAGTCAACGAGACCATCCTACATCTAGCTTCAAATGAGGTGCGTCTTAACTAAGGTTAGTAAGTGCACGTGAGGATGATAATGGCGGGATGTCTGTAGGCCACTCACAACAATATATACATGCATTGGTCATAGGTATATGTACATATTATATGTATATGCATGCAAATATACAGGCTTAGGCCACATGCATATTATATATGATATATATAATGTACATATGTACATATTATATTTAATATACATATGCTTAGACCAACGTATAAGCTTATTAGTCTACATACAATAGCAAATAGGCAAATCGGCTTATATGTGACCAGCCACCACGAAACCAGTCGCTTATCGCAAAACGTTATTACGCAGAAAAGCCGATTTATGCTGGGTAACCTCAAACCGGTCGAAATTGACATTAATGCAAAAACAATTACAAAAATATATATTTAATACAAATGACATATAAAATATTTGTTTAGACGTATCTAAATGTGTAAAAAACATTTTTAACTAAGAGCCCTATATCTGTTTCAAGATGGAAAAACAGAATCTAAGTCAAAATTTCGCTAACTTTGTTGTGACATTTAATTAGGTTGCAGATCGAATTTTCGTGCGTGCTTGGCCTCGTTTTGATCAGGGAAATCTCCTCGGTCTGTTCTATTAATAAAATATGACCTTTCTTTATGTATTATGCACATAGATTGGCCCGAAAGAGGTCGATTAACCGTAAAATTTTTGAATTTAGCTAGCAACGCTGAGCACGTGACTAAATTTTCCACCGTGATTGGCTGAAGGTTTGAAAGGTCGGCCCAGAGCATGCCACTCACGTGACCTGGTTTGTTTAAATGACAGGTAAATAGGTCGGGTGAACGGCATACATTTCTTAATTTGTTCATTTTCGACTTAATAAACTTCATTTTCGAAATGGAGAATATTATTGCGAGTTTGATAAATGCTAAAGGATCGGATCGAGCGAAAGTGCACGAGTTGTTGCAGGAATATTTTATCACAAATCGCGATGAAAGTGAGGACAACAGTGACAATGATGACTAAACTTTAAACGCAGTTTTCTCAAGTAACAATTTATGTAAACCGTCGGATTGAAAATTCTGTAACTTCAGTTGTATGTGAGGTATAAAAAAACCGAAAACAGTTTTGAAAAGGTAAATAAAGGATCTACAAGATGGTGTGAAAAACTAAATTTTTATCATTTTTAAGTTGCGACTGGTTCTGTGGCGATTGGTCACATATAGGCAAGGTAGCGTTGGTGTCAGAGGCTCTAAATGGAAACTGCAGGATATATCCTTATAGAACATATTATGTTCTATTACTTTATTCTATTACTTAAGCTGCAGGCAGAACTGCTTGGTTTCTTCGATAACAGCGTTTGTCACGGAATTAACGCTCTTTCAAAAGGCCAGCAGCGGTTCTGACTGGATCCACACGCAACAGAATTCCCTGCAGGGTTAAAGGGTTGCATACGGTCGCTAAACAACTCATTCTGACACATAATTTTATAGCCTATGATACTAGCGCATAGTAACATTTCAAGCTACACATCCATTTATTGTTGGCGTAGTTGCAATTGTACACAAATGTCGCAAGTTGTAATTCTAATTGTTAATTGGTGTAATTAGTGCTATTGTTAATCGTAATTGTACAGGAAACGGTTTTCACACCCATAGCCTAGACTTAACAATAGCTCGTTAGCTCTGATTTAGAAGAAGAGCAGTCATCTAATTTATATCCAAGAGAGACAACTATTGGTATTGTTGATAATAATTATTAATTAGTAACTTCATTTGCGCCGGTGTCTAATGCACAAAGCGTCAACCAATGGCAAACCAAAGCCACGCCGTGATCAGGTCAACATTCAGAAGATCAGTCCGTTGACAGTGTTTGACACTTAATTTTCTTAGCCTCGATATATGAGGGCTCCTGGGCGGACCTCTCCCTCGCAGTCTGATCTTTGCAACTACAGCGGACTGCTAGTGTTTTAATATTCCAGACTATAGTTCGATGTGGGGTGATTGTAGAGCGGAAATCCCGATAATTCTGCACACCATGTTGAGGATTAAACCCGAAACATCTGGGTCGACGTTCCAGCACGATATTCACTAGACTCGCTCACCTCCCCCCTTATCTTGATTTGACGGTGACAGGCGCAGAAGTTAAGCAGCATGGAGCCGGGTTAGCACACTCAGTACTCCATCTTTTTTGGGTCGGGAGATGAGTACCATAGTAGGCCTAAGTTGGTAGTTGTAAACAGTATAACAACTGTTGTTAGGTTGCTGTTGTCATGCTGGCCCCGTAGCCTATATATAGTGATTGTTCAGTTAACAGCACAGTGTTAGAACGGTGTCAATAAATAAGTTATGTCTGGTGAGGTCCGCAGTGAAGTAATTAATGTAGCCTTTAAAGCAATGAATGAGGCCATGAATTCCACTAGTAGGCCTACTCTCGCCGTGCTTGTAAACATATGCTTCATTGTACCTTTGTTGTAGGCCTACCTTTACTGTATCTTTGTTGTACCTTTATTGTACCTTTATCGTCCTAAATTGTACCTTTGTTGTACCTTTATTGTACCCTTGTTGTGCCTCTATTGTCCTTAATTGTACTTTTATTGTACCTTTATCGTACCTATGATTGTACTCTACTGTACCTTTTTTGTCCTTTATTGTACCTTAATTGTCCTTAATTGTACCTTTATTGTCCTTAATTGTACCTTTATTGTCCTTAATTGTACATTTATTGTCCTTAATTGTACCTTTATTGTACTTAATTGTACTTTATTATACCTTTATTGTACCTTTATATATACCTTTTAACCTTTACCGTCAGGCGTTGTCGTGTAGACCCGACCTATTCGTTGCATGGCTTCATAACTGGGTCTGGAATGGTGCCAGGTCGAAATGGGACGAAGATTACATAATATTTTTATGACCCACTTTGACACACAATGATGAGGCGATTTTTAAGGACTCCTGTTGCCTTGATCTTGATCTTGTTGCCTTTGATCACAAACAATGTTTTATTCAGTGGAAAATCAGAAATCCAAGCTGTCTGTTCCTGGTAGGCTAATTGAGACAAACACGTTCCGACTAACGAAGCGACAGTAATTAGATGCAACGGAAGAGTTCAAGGTCACGTGAGCCAATCACAACATTTCACGGAATTGTTTTCGTCCGGGACCGATTTGTCTTCACACGGACGCACGGAGAAAGCCTAAACCCGGAACAAACGTGGACTACAGAGTCCCAGACGTTTGCAAATGACACAGTAAGTAGATAGTGATGATGCAGGTCCACGTGAAAGGTGCACCAAGACCCCGTTTAAGTTCACAACATCCGAACACTTTGCCCCCGTGGCCCGTTGTATGCAAATGAACGATGCCCGTTTGTGGCCCACAAATGCAAATAGTTTAGTCTTCCGATAAACAGTAATAGATAGAAGACGACGAAGAATAGTCTCTGAGTGCCATCCATGTGTATGAAAATGGTAGCGACTTCACTTTCTTTGCCTCGGCACATACAACTGCAATTAGTCACGCCTTCCGATTACTGGTAATAGAAGAATAGGCCTACGGAAAACTGCCCCTGAGTTCTCCGAGGAGCGGTCTTGTGCATGAAATGGTAGCGACTTCATTTTCTTAGCCTCGACATACGAGGGCGGATGGCCAAACTTCTACCTCGCCGTCTGATAGTCCCACCGACAGTGTACGGTCAGTGTACTCATTTCATGACTGAATTATTCGCTAGGTGGCGCAGGTGGAGAAGCAATTTCTAAAGAAAATTCTGTAGTAGGGTAATCGGGTTAGAGATAGGATTGAGAGCCAAAAGCGCACCAGTGTTTGACTGTGGTATAGGATAGCTAACTCAGCCATAATGAGTGCCCTGATCGTACACTGTCGGTGAGAAGATGGGACCGCGAGGGAGAGAACTGGCCATCCGCCCTCATATACCGAGGCTGAGAAACTGAAGTCGCTCATACTTCATGCCTAAGGGACTGCCCTGGCGGGAATTTGAACCCCCGACCTCTCGATGGACAGTCTAGCACGCTAACCACTACACTATCGAGCACCCTTAAAGGAGAAAAACGAATACAATTGACCGGGTGAGATCCTTCACCACCGCTGCCCATTTTAGGTGATGGTGGGTGAACCACAAGGGGGTGACGAAACGAAAATTCTTCTGGCCCCACAGACGAGGTGCATTGTGGGATATGGATCAGAATGTCGTCCGCTACTTTAACCACAGTGCGTTTGCAGGTGGTATAATAAAGAATATACTTACTTACTTACTTACTTACTTACACTGTCAACCCTTTCGCGACATAATTATACTTTCACATCATATAACTGTTCTCCGGTGTACGTGATTATATTATTACCGGATAGCAACATCCGATACGTTGTTTTTGTTGTTTTCTGGGGCACTGCAGAGGGGTCTCTTGTGCGCGGCCTTTAAACCAGTTGGACTTAAGCAGGCACGTGATGGGTGGTGGAAGGTGTAAGGCCATGCATGTTAATGAGACAAACAACCCAAAACAGACATTTTGTTTCTCATGCACTGTAACATGCAGGTCTGCATAACTAACTAACATGCTTTATGTATATATATGTATAATATATCAATCAATCAAAAGTCTTTATTGCAACCAGAAAAACCATAAAAGTAACAAGTTTCAAATTTAGCACACAAAAGCCATATTAAAAAATACATCTTCTTGATTATAAATGCAGCATGTTAATACTGGTTACAGGTTGCAAAGGGTGGCCCCAAAGGGATGTAATCCCGCTGAGCGAGGTCACCTATACATCGTATTGCAATTTATAAGTCCATGGCTGGTTTTTCTTAATTAGGTTCAGATTCTCTTAACTAAATTCTTAACTAAATGGCTCAACGCCCGGGCCCCGGTGCACGTACACGTCCAACAACTGGGGGTGTCTCTTCAGTCAATTAAGGCCTTATCATATCACATTGGGGAGGGGGAAGAATAATTATACATTAATTAGATGTTCTCTTAGTCGAGTTTTAAATTCGAAGCGATTTCTAGAGTGACGAATTTCAAGTGGAGTTTCATTCCATAGTTGTGGCCCTGACGCTTTCAAACTAAACTCTCTTATATTTGTGCGAGCGCGTATTGGGCGATAGGTAGCTGCACTTCTAGTGTTATGTGCATGGATTTGTGATCCCATGGTAAAATATCCTCTGAATGAGTTTGGGAGTAAGTTCCGTTCATACTGATATAAGAATTCTATTATTTGCATTCTTCTAATTTGATCAATTTTTAATATATTTAAGTTCTTGAATATTGGGTCAGAATGTTCTCTTCGGTGGGACCCATTTATTATTCTCACGGCTTTTTTTTGTAATATCATTAGTTTATTAAGTCTGGACTACGTAACGGATATATATATATATATGTATATATATATATTGTATAATTGCATATATATGTAATGTGTGCATATAATATATAAATAATATATAATATATATGATATGATATATATATGATATATATGATATGTATTATATATGTGTGTGAATGTGTGTGTGTGTGTGTGTGTGTGTGTGTGTGTGTGTGTGTGTGTGTGTGTGTGTGTGTGTGTGTGTGTGTGTGTGTGTGTGTGTGTGTGTGTGTGTGTGTGTGTGTGTGTGTGTGTGTGTGTGTGTGTGTTTGTGCTCTACGTAACGGATGCTCGCTGTAGTTGAGACGGACTGCCAAATAATTTAGTCACACCAATTGTTCACAGCCAGTAATAATTTGAGCCTGCCTGTCTAGAGACCCAGAGGCCTAAATATCCAGAGAACTGTTAACCCATACAACCTTGCAGTCAGTAAGTCAGACAGGTTCCTTGCTTTGGACCTCAATAACAAACCAGCCTTTCATTCATCTACCTCAATGAATCCGAAAAAGCAGTTTTATTCATATATAACCAGAGCCTTTATCGGCATCTGGAACCGGTTTTCTTCAGTTGTTCCTAGTAACTTTTTTGATTCCGGAACCGGTTTTGTTCAGTGTTTTCTGCCCAGTGATTTATCTTACCCCGTAACCGGTGTAAAGACTTTAAGCTACCCCACCCTTCAAATTACCTCCTGGTTATCAGAAATCGATTTCATATCACGACGGTGGTAGCCATAGTAGGCCTACCTCTGCACTGTTCACATTACCCCCTCTCTGACTTAGCTAAAATGGTAAATTCTTATGCTTACAACTCATGATACGTTTATTGAATAAAACGCGAGAAACCATGCAAGATTGAAAGCTAGTCTCAACATCTGAAAAACTAAAAAGTCACAGAAATGTCAAACCACTCACACACTATAGTTCAAAGTGCCTAACATAGACCTCTATTACATACAAACATAAGATAGTATCATACAAGTTGATGTAATTGTGATCTACAGAGAAAGATAACTTATCGTACATCATGCACTAAGGGGTACTGACAATTTAATTATAAATACTGGCAGTTGTTATTATTTTATGGGATAGTCAATCAGACTAATGAAAAATGGGCTCCATTAATTTGAAGGGTTAATCTGAAATAGTATGGGTTAGGATGATATTCGCATTCAGAGGTAACTTGAAATCGATTTCATCTTACCTCATGGTAATCTGAACGCGATTTCCGGTTACCGTGGGGTAAGGTGAAGTGGGGGGTAATCTTCAATTGTTACACAGGCTGTCTTTGTTAACGCCAAACGATTTTTTTTCAAATCCGGAACCGGTTTTGTTCGTTTGTGACTTTATCTGATACCGGAATCGGTTTCGTTTATCTATCGTCGTGACCGTCGAATCTCTTGAGCGAATGACGACGCTGTGTTCATGGTTTTTTTGCACAGACGCAGGGAACATTCAAAGAATGTAATAACATTAGGGTAGTTGGAGGTAGTGTGTGGTAGTGTGTGTGTGTCTGTAGGTGAACTCAACGAAAATAGAAATCAACTGCGTCACGTATGTAGATAGGCCTCCACATCTATAGGCCTTCTGTTGTTAGATAATAACAGCTCAAATACGCATTTCAGTACGGTATATATATATATATATATATATATATATGTGTGTGTGTGTGTGTATGTGTGTGTGTGTGTGTGTGCGTGCGTGCGTGCGTGCGTGCGTGCGTGCGTGCGTGCGTGCGTGTGTGTGTGTGTGTGTGTGTGTGTGTGTGTGTGTGTGTGTGTGTGTGAGTGTCTCTATGCATGTTTCTGTAGGTGTAAGTGTGTAGGTATGTGTGTGTGTGTCTGTAGGTGTGTGTGTCTCCGTGTGTGGCATGTTCATGCCCGGATGTTATACTGTGCAGGCACCATTCCCTTTACACATCACAGATAGGCAGTAATTCATTGTTTACAAAACCATTCATACCTAGTTTAGTGCAAAGTCTATGGCAAAACCTGCCCTTGTGGTATCAGATGCATATCTGCCCTTGTAGTACAGGATTTTTACACGCGTATTGCACAACAATTTGGCCATGGATATAGCCTACCTCGTATATATATATATATATATATATATATATATATATATATATATATATATATATATATATATATATATATATATATATATATATATATATATATATATATATATATATATATATATATATATATATATATATATATATATATATATATATATATATATATATATATATATATATATATATATATATATATATATATATATATATATATATATATATATATATATATATATATATATATGTTTATATATAATGTCTAGGACTACATGCATATCAATGTAAGTTGCATACAATGTCATTATTCTACAATCCAGAAATATTATGCAAAGCACGAGTTGTTTTGGTAAATCCAATACGTCTGCTGGCGTCAGAGGTAAAGCAGTGTTTAGGATTTTGACCCACAAAAAATCAGCACCAGTCAAACTCAGAAGCAGCTCAGAATTGTTTTTTCTACAGGCAGACAGCCATACAGACAGGCAGGCAGACAGACAGACAGACAGACAGACAGACAGACAGACAGACAGACAGACAGACAGACAGACAGACAGACAAACAAAAATATAGACAGACAGACGACAAATGCACACAGACGTACAGAAAGTCAGACAGACAGAAAGTCAAACAGACAGACAGAAAAACAGACGACAAGCACACACACAGTGACACAGAGACAGACACAGATATACAGAAAGACAGACACACATACACACAGAGAAAAAATTGAAGAAAAACTCAAAATGGTGATGTCTAATCATGCTTGATAAATTATGTAACAATCCATATGTAATAGACGTAAAAAAGACGGAAAAACAGACAGGTAGAGACTGACAAAGAGACAGACATGCTGGGCGTTTCGGCAAATACAAAAGAGGATCTGAGCGACGGCCACTCGGTACATTTTCTTCGTCCACAAATGGCAAGAGAAATGACAGCGGAAGAGATGTAATTCGCATCATACACGTCGTCAGACAACTGCACCAGGCTGAATCAGATAAGGCTTTGAATACTACAATTCCATGCACACCAGAAGCTTAACAACTGGGACTTTCTTACCTCGCTCGATGCGATTTGCCAGTTTTCAAGATGAAAGATGGGAACAATTTGCACAGGATATCGGAGACCTTTCGGCGATGAATGGAATAGAAACTGCTGCATATCTCAGCTAATTTTATCGCAGACAGTTATTAATGAGAATAAATTGCTACTGGTTTCCTGACAAGCATCGTATATGGCATCAGGTGCAACTGAAGAAATTCGTTTTCAGTTTTAGGCAGAAATCGGTGTACCGTGTATGTCTCCAAATTATACTAGGGTTATACCACAGTATAAATAATTGCACAGTACGTCGACAGTCGACGTACTGTGCAATTATTTATACTTCGACTCCCATCGCTGCCTGTTGGCTAGTTTTTGGGGTGACGCCATTTTGAAACATAGCTTTTGAATTATAGATTTAAACTGAAATCAACGTTAAAAATAATATTGTTAATTCTAATGAAGTCCTCAATGTTGTTGTAACGTTTAAATAATATTTGATGTGATTGTTTCCGGTGTATCGGCGAGTAAACGTTCTCTTTCAAAATGGCGCTCGGTCACACATTCTCACTGCTGCAGAGGCCGGGAGTCGACGTACTGTGTACTTATTTATACTGTGGTTATACAGAGTAAGATTAGCTCGAAATATGTTTTTTTTACTTAACCTTGAATTATGCAAACTTGTGTAATTACAATCCATAGCATTGCATTACAATCCATTGTTCCATAACATTGTTATTTCCATAGTTTAGTATTCCATAGCATTCACATTGCAAATTACATCATGCATGCCTTTCTCATTACATTGGAAATACATGTTTCAACAAGCAAGTTAGAAGAAATTTCCTCGTGCATGGGCCTCTGATAGGTGCAGTGTCGCCTTCGTAAAATATCTTATGTTTTTGTTTACTTAAATCATTGTTGTTTTATGCCATCATATTCTGACAAGGTCATTCGGATGATTCGGTCATCCTTGACGAATGTCAAATGCATCTATATATAGCTGCAGTAAGCGAACCATCACATGCATGAAATAACCATATCAATGCGAACTGTAACGCCGTATAACATTCTGAACAGGCAGTCTAACAAACTAAATTATCACGTAGCCATGTGAGTCGACTAATTTCAATAAAGGCAGGACGTATAAGCCTGTAATTTCTAATTCAGATCACGCATGAGAAATCAACATACGCCTTTTTTCTCTAAATAAATCACTAAGTAGCTTTGTGAACCACTTAGCATACAGAATCAATCTGAAACCGCCCAGCTGCCTAGAGGCGGAGCCAACGCTTGACTGCACCCAACAAAAAATTAAGAGTTCATTGCTCCCGAAAGTCATCCAGTATGCAGATTCGTAGACGCTATGCAATTTCAAATTCAAACGATGCGTTTGAAACTAGAACAGTAGTTGGTGGGCGAGCTTTTTTCGGTTGCTAGACCTAGATTTTGGAATTCCCTCGCTGTAGCTATTCGTTTTGCTCAATCACTCGTGACAGTTAGCTTTATCCTTGAGACTTATTTTTTCAGATGGCTTATCCACCATAGACCGTATCTATGTAATTTTTGTACACTGAGCTTAAGGAGTTTGACCTGATTACTTGGTGTGCCATCGACTGATACCTTGTACATTATAAAGCAGCGCGAAATAAATTACCAAGTAGTAAATAATAATAATAATAATAATAATAATAATAATAATAATAATAATAATAATAATAATGGGGGAGGATGAGGCACAGTAAACCAATTTAACCACGCACCTTCTCAATATCTAAGAGCCTGAGGGTCACACCTCGGGCGGCCAAAAAAAAAATGTTAATACTTACATAACCTTTTCTGGTTAATTGAACTACTATGCAGCGCCTTTGTGAAGGTTTTAAAAGACGAAGTTCATATATATATATATATATATTTATATTTATATATGCTGAATATACAGATATTTACATATATATATGTAGATGTCTGATTGGGACTTCTGTTGTTAGGCCGCCTCCATGCATCTTACTTCACATAGGGGGCCCTGGTAAGCGGGGTTTATGACCCCTTTAGGTTCCTCTGTGTAACCAGATATGTTTATTTTGTTCACATGCCCGTTTTCTTATCTATTTGTTTGAAATGTGTGGTTACCAAATAAAAAATTTATTTGATATATATATATATATATATATATATATATATATATATATATATATATATATATATATATATATATATATATATATATATATATATAAGATCCATGAGGCGACACCGAAGCTGCATGCATGTTATTCAAATAAAACAGAGAAATAATTAAATATTATGTATCCAATCACGGCTGGATTATTGCAATACAATACTCGATTCTTTTCGTTGTCGCCTTTATTACTCTTTAAAATCAGTTCTGTTTGCATTGTTCTTCAGCTTCAGGTGATAACAGTAGGCCTACATCACACCATGATATCATGCCACACGACATCACATTATTCACCACACCACATTATATCGCATCTCGCATCACAATCCGCATCTCATCTCCACATCACATTTTCACATTATACATCACATCACGTCATCACGTAACATCTTCACACTACATCATATCAAATTAAAGATTGCATTGCATTTTATAGGCTATATAAACAGTACAACAGGCATTATTATTATCATGATTATTATCGTTATTATAATTATTATTATTATTATAATTATTATTATTATTATTATTTTTTTTTGCCCGAGGTAGGATAATCCCTCAGGCGCCTAGAAGTAATTCTGAAGAAATACTGTGCTACTGGGGCTCGTGGTCCTCGTCCCCGGTGTTGTGCGTGAATATTATTATTATTATTATTATTATTATTATTATTATTATTATTATTATTATTATTATTATTATTATTTATTATTATTATTATTATTATTATTATTATTATTATTATTATTATTATTATTATTATTATTATTATTATTATTATTATTATAATTCCCAAGAACATAAAATATGCCAGAAGGTGTTCATGGGATCTAGAAGCTGAAGCCTCCATGCCGGCGACATCTGAGAAAATGCCCTGAAAAACAGGGGCGTCTACACCGCAGAAACCTTACGCAATGCTCCATCCAAGAATTGGGGGAATATCTGTCAGTGTGTGTGTGCCATCATTAACGGGGGGGGGGAAGGGGAGAAGTGGGAAGGGGAAGTTGCTCCAATGACTTCGGAGGGATGGATGATCCTTCTGAAAAACAATATCTGAGTCTGGCTTTCCTAAAAATACCGTTCCAACGTGCTCAGACTGTTGTAATCGCACTTCCAGATCGTACCTTTTGTGATATATGTTTTTGCTCTACGTTTCGAAAGAAAATGTGCGTGCATAGTAAACAAAAAGTACATATTATATGACATAATAATTTATATCGGAATTTTTATTTGCAATGGATCAGATATCATAATTCTATATCCTTGCTCAAAGCTATTATTATTATTATTATTTATCTACCCTTCAACCTCTTACTACTGTTCTCCATTACGCTGGAAAGCTAATAAGAAACAACTCCTCGGGATCATGCCATCCCGAGTTCCCGACCCTTCGTGAACCAGAGGTGTCTACACCATAGAAACCTTGGAGCAAATGTACCACCCAAGAAATTGGGGGGATCTGTCCGTGTGTGTGCCACCATTTTAGGGAGGGGGAAGGAACGGGGAGGGGAAAAAGAGGGGAAAAGGGACGTTGCTCCAATGACTATGGGGGGATAGAAGCCCCTGTCGTGAACTACATTGGCTTCTCATACAAGCTCGCATTAACTTCAAAATCTGTCTTCTCATATATCATCTGATCTCATTTCTACATCATTCTGTTCACTTGTTACACCCTATTCTTCTCTCCAATCCAGACGTGGACTGCATTCATCGTCCCAAGGTCACTCAAAAAACTTGGAAACCGAGCACTTGCACTGGCCGCCCCCGGCTGAATTTTATAAACTTCCAGACTCATTCGCAAGTCTTCAACACTATCGATCTTCAAAACTAACCTTAAAACTCATTTGTTTGAAATTTACTATGATTGATTTTTTTACGTGCTTTCTTGCAAGATTCTTTATTTTGTTCATGCGCGTAACAAATGACAGATTAATAATAATAATAATAATAATAATAATAATAATAATAATAATAATAATAATAATAATAATAATAATAATAATAATAATAATAATAATAATAATAATAATGTGTAGCCGTTCCAGAAACATAACACTATTAATTTCTAAGACCTTGGGGAATAAAGTACCTCAGGGCAAAATAATAATAGGCCCTAATAATAATAATAATAATAATAATAATAATAATAATAATAATAATAATATTATTATTATTATTATTATTATTACTATCATTATTATTATTATTATTATTATTATTATTAGGGCCTATTATTATTATTATTATTGCTGTAAAAAAACTATAGTCTACAAGCAAGGACTTTTTATGCAGAATCCTTGGGCTACACGGAACGTGAATATTCTGCACTGTCGCTAAGTCAGCGTAATCGACAATCCAACTTCCATTATTTTAAGGCATTATATATTAACTGGACGCCATTTTGATGATATGATTTGATATCCACAAAGGAGACATTTCGGACAGCAGATGACGTAAAAACTAGTATTTCGTTATTTCAGTAGCACGTGGTGAGTAATGTTCGACTTTGTCATATTTTCGCATATTAACCATAGAAAATTGTTGTTTCTACATGGTTCTTATAAATCCAGGACCGTATTTGTAATTTTATCCCAGTTCTAAGCTTATTGTTTAAATTTAGGTTACGATTTCAGAGCGTACAACTTCATGTTTCAAAAGCGCTACATCCGTTACTTTGGCCTTTCTTTCCAAACAGAGGAAGAAAATTTCTCTTAAAAGTAGCTTCTTTTCTTAAATAACTGTATACCAATAACTGTCAAGGCTCATAAATGTCGTCAGAAATATGCAATTTTTGCTGTAAATTACGGTGCACCTATTGTTCTGCCAACGGCGAACGACTTAAGAGTTGTTCTTGGCTCTGCCCCGTATTAGCTTTTCTGGCATTTTTACTGGAATTATCTCTCTGGAAATCAAACTTTATATCTGCTATGTTATTTGCCAACTCTATAACTAAACAATATCTCCTGTGCGTTCTGTTTTCTTGTACACCTACAACGTTTTGCCTGTTGTTTTACTTAATGAACGAAAATAAACATTAAGAACAGTATGGTGATAAATGAGTAATGACCTTCCGTTTCCCACTTAAATTCCTCTTTAATGATCATTTTAACTCCCAGTACTTTAATTTTGAAACTTTTAACTTCCAGCAGATAACACAGTGATGTAGAGTTGTAGACAAGCAGTTCAAATTGCTAGGTATGTGCTATGCTTTGTCTGTTTTGAAGATCTGATCTGAATATGGATAATCAGGAAAAACCATACAAATGTAATTTCTGTGACAAAATATTTGCAAAGAATTCGAGCCTCAATCGTCATCTAAGAACCCATACTACAGAGAAACCATACGAGAACAATTTACGCCACAAATCGTTTACATGTAAGGATGATCTGAAATGCCGAAGCGACACTAGAGGAAAACCATACAAGTGTGATCCATGTGGTAAAGGTTTTGCAGATAGGTCTCATCTTGAGATTCATAGAAGAATCCACACTGGTGAAAAACCATACAAATGCAATTTATGCTACAAGGCATTTGCATATAAGAGCAATATGGTAAGTCATGCAAGAATCCACACTGGAGAAAAACCATACAAATGCAATTTATGCTACAAGTCATTTACATGCCAGAACAGTATGGTAAAACATGCAAGAACCCACACTGGAGAAAAACCATACAAATGCAATTTATGTCAAAAGGCATTTGCATATAAGAGCAATATGGTAAGTCATGCAAGAATCCACACTGGAGAAAAACCATACAAATGCAATTTATGTCACAGGGCATTTCCGTATAAGAAGAATATGGTAAGCCATGCAAGAATCCACACTGGAGAAAAACCATACAAATGCAATTTATGTCACAAGGCATTTGCATATGACGGCAATATGGTACGACATGCAAGAATTCACACTGGAGTAAAACCATACAAGTGCAATGTATGTGACAAAAGTTTTACATGCAGCTATAGTCTTGAGAACCATGCAATAACCCACACTGGAGAAAAGCGTTACAAGTGCAATTTATGTTGCAAAGCGTTTTCCCAGACGCAAAGTCTTAAAAAACATAAAAGAATCCATAGTGGAGAAAAACCATACATTTGTCTCTCTTGCAACAAAACCTTTACACAACGTTCGAGTCTTTTAGCGCATACAAGAACCTACACCGGAGAAAGGTGTTACAAGTGCAGTTTATGTTTCAAAGAGTTTTCACAGAGGCATAGTCTTAAAGAACATCAAATAACCCATAATGGAGAAAAACAACACATTTGTCTGCTTTGTAACAAAATGTTTTCATGGAGGAGTAGTCTTTATCTGCATAGAAAAACCCACACTGTGAAAAAACAGTTCAAATGCCATCCATGCCTCAAAACATTTGCCCATGCTGAAGATATGAAAAAGCACATGATATCCCACAGTGCAGAGAAGCTATACAGATGTGAATTATGCAAAAGAGCCTTTGCTTGTAATGGTTACATAAAATCCCATTCAAAAGCTCACTCTGGCAAAAAATCATGTCAGTTTCCAAGCGTCGTCTTATGCAGGACAGATAAACATCAACCAAGTGCTTCACATTTTGAGGGATTCAGCATATTTAATTAAGTTGACAACTGCGATGACGGAAGTAAGTTGCCAACTACAGAAACTAAGTCATCTAAAAAGAGTGAAACCACGTGCAGGTGAAAAACAATTTAATTTTCTGACGATCAGTCGACTGCTGATCCTGATATTAATCATTTCTTTTTTTAGACGTGAAACGTGTGAAATGAAACTGAATTCATGGCGCATTGCTCGAATCGTTATTGTGATGGTCCCTGTAAAGACACATTTCCTCAACTATTTGAAATTCATCTTCTGAGTTACTCCTAGCAAACAGGAGGATATTATAATAAACTTTGGCTGGATGAAAAGCGTCACGTTTGTTGCGTTATATATACATGTTTCGGGTCGTATCCAAAGTATTTCTGAGTTTGGGGATCAGAGTGATTCCACCTAAATGTCAAATTTCAAATGTTTGTTTTTACTTTTTTTCAAATACTGCAATGATAAAACAGCCGCCATTTTCACAATGACTTGGCAGATATACAATGCAGTCGAAATATCGCATGCACGCCTCTTTTACTTCTTGGATAATGTTGATCTGGATTAAAATTGATGGAGTGCCAAAGATTGTCACATTGTTGATGTGAACTGCCTTGCTGTTCTTCGCGAGTTCTGTAGATGTTTACATGTTTTGTGTTAGCGAATAGCGCTATCAGGAGATTCTTGGAAGACGACAAGTTTATGTCCTGAATATTTAGTTGCTTATGACTGCAATAAAAGGTTCGAGTGTAAAAAATAAATACCTTGAGCTCAATTGGTTGATTAAATTCATTAGATTTGAAAAAATACTTTTGTGTGTATTTCATGTTGGTCTGACATTTATGTTAATGATTAGCTCTATCGTTGATAGTTTATGAAGAGATCTTTAGAAGGTGCTAAGTTGATGCTAAAGGCATTAATACTTAATTGCTAATAACTGCACTATGAGGTTCCTTACAGAAAACACCGACTTCGAACTTAATTCATTGTTCAAATTCATTAGATTTAAAAAATACTTTTGTGAGTATTTCACTTTTGTGCCGTTGCTATAAAGTAAGAGCAATTCATCGATTTGGCATTCTAAGCATCAGACTTTAAATAGGGTGCTATAGGCCTACTAATATCCCTTTGAAATAGAGCATACTGCTAAGTTTTAATCTTAAATAATAATTTTGTTTGTTTGAAATTTGACTAAAATGGTTGCAGTTCTTGTTCTTCTATTCTTCTTGTTATTCCATTTAAAAGCAAAATTATTTCGTCAACTTCAGATTCACATCTGTAACCACTAACCATGTCTCAGAGAACCTGCACACAGTCGGAAAAGTAAATATGCGAGATACGCGCTCTAAGGCAAATAGGTATAAAACGGCAAAACTTAATTCTTTGCATATTTATATTTCTTGATGTTTTAGCATTCAAACCATGAGTCCCCATACAGGTGTCTGTTGTCTAAGTAGTTTATTTCGCAATTTTCATTATAATCACTTTTGTTGATCGAAATCATTTCTTGCGACGCTCCAGTGCACCAAGAGCGGTCTCCCATCCAACTGGGTCCCCAATGCCACAAGCTTAGATGACAGGTATGTCATAACTCTGAGGAGTGCAAAGGCACTGGCACATTAAATTTTGGTAGCAGGTCTGAGCTATTGATACCCGTTAACTATTAAAGGCATGTTGCAGACTTCTTAAGCAAGCAAGCAAGTACGTAAGCAGTCTATATTATAATTATCGCGAGAAACGCCAACAGTTCACAACAACAATGCCTACACCGAAAAGTAGCGAATGGAGTTATGCACAGTTAAAATCTGACTTTATGTACGGTTCTACTGCTCCGAAACAGGCAGCAGTAAATTTATATAGGGCTACTGTTGGAAGATACACTGATCAATGGCATTGATATTGTGACCCTTTGATGATTTTTTAGGATGTTGCATTTTCTGCCTGCAAACAGTTGCCTTAATATAATGGCTGCTACCTTCTGACCTTGTTTCTGACTTTGGTGCTGGCTCTTTGTTTTTGAAATAGACGAATCAGCCGTATAATTTAACATCTGTTCGTCCATGGATCAAATTATTATTATTATTAGGCTTTATTATTTTTCCCCCGAGGTACATATGATCCCTCGGGAGTTATTATTATTATTACTATTATTATTATTACTATACTTCCCAAGAACATAAAATATGCCAGAAGGTGTTCATGGGATCTAGAAGCTGAAGCCTCCATGCCGGCGACATCTGAGAAAATGCCCTGAAAACAGGGGCGTCTACACCGCAGAAACCTTAAGCAATGTTCCATCTAAGAAATGGGGGGGGGGAGAGATCTGTCAGTATGTGTGTGTGCCATCATTAACGGGGGAAGGGGAGAGGTGGGAAGGGGATTCCAATGACTTCGGAGGGATGGATGATCCTTCTGAAAAACAATATCTGAGTCTGGCTTTCCTAAAAATGCAGTTCCAACGTGCTCAGACTGTTGTAATCGCACTTCCGGATCGTACCTTTTGTGATATATGTTTTTGCTCTACGTTTCGAAAGAAAATGTGCGTGCATAGTAAACAAAAAGTACATATTATATGACATAATAATTTATATCGGAATTTTTATTTGCAATGGATCAGATATCATAATTCTATATCCTTGCTCAAAGCTATTATTATTATTTATCTACCGGTCAACCTCTTACCACTGTTCTCCATTACGCTGGAAAGCTCATAAGAAACAACTCCTCGGGATCATGCCATCCCGAGTTCCCGACCCTTCGTGGACTACATTGGCTTCCCATACAAGCTCGCATTAACTTCAAAATCTGTCTACTCATATATCATCTGATCTCATTTCTACATCTGTTCACTTGTTACACTCTATTCTTCTCTCCAGTCCAGATGTGGACTGCATTCATCGTCCCAAGGTCACTCAAAAAACTTGGAAACCGAGCACTTGCACTGGCAGCCCCCGGCTGAATTTTATAAACTTCCAGGCTTCATTCGCAAATCTTCAACACTATCGATCTACAAAACTAACCTTAAAACTCATTTGTTTACAATGTAGGGCCTACTATGTTTGATTTTTTTGTTACGTGCTTTCTTGCAAGATTCTTTATTTTGTTCATGCGCGTAACAAATGACAGATTAATAATAATAATAATAATTAATAATAATAATAATAATAATAATAATAATAATAAATAATAATAATAAATAATAATAATAATAATAATAATAATAAGGTGTATCCGTTCCAGAAACATAACACTATTAATTTCTAAGACCTTGGGGAATGAAGTACCTCAGGGCAAAATAATAATAGGCCCTAATAATAATAATAATAATAATAATATTATTATCATTATTATTATAATTGTTATTTGTATTATTATTATTATTATTATTATTATTATTATTATTATTATTATTATTATTATTATTATTATTATTATTATTATTATTATTATTATTATTGCTGTAAAAAAACTATAGGTTACACGCAAGGACTTTTAATACAGAATCCTTGGGCTACACGGAACGTGAATATTCTGCACTGTCGCTAAGTCGGCGTCATCGATAATCCAACTTCCATTTAAGGCATTATGTATTAACTGAACGCCATTTTGATGATCTTCACAAATAGTAGGCCTATTTCGTTATTTGAGTAGCACATGGTGAGTTATATTTGACTTTTTCACATTTTCGCATATTAACCATAGAAAAGTGTTGGTTCTGCATGGTTCTTCTTATAAATCCAGGACCGTATTTGTAATTTTATCCCAGTTCTAAGCTTGTTTTAAAAATAGTTACGATTTCAGAGCGTACAACTTCATGTTTCAAAAGCGCTACATCCGTTACTTTGGCCTTTTTGTCCAAAAAGAGGAATAGTCCAGTCACTTAGCGTTAAAAAAGTCATTATTGTGCATTTTGGTGCTACAAGCAAAATATTTGCATTTTTGTGCTCAGAATGAAATTCTGAACAAAACCTGATATAGTGCCAATTGAAAAAAAAGAAAAAAAATTCGAGTTTTTCTCCACGTTTTACCTTATTGGATCAGTCTCAAACAAGTCACTAAGGTTGGTGTAAAATTTGCTCATTTGATGATAGAAGCATGAAATTTGGTACATGGTAACAACATATGATGAGGTAAAATGTTAGCTATAGGGCCATCGCAGATTTGCCCCGTGGCCTCAATGGCAGCCATTTTCCAAAATGGCCGACGCAAAAACAGAGATTTTTCAATATCTCAGCTTCTAGTTGACTTAGAATCGTGATCTTGGTGTATAAACATATATATTTAGTGACAAGGATTCTAACAGAACTAATTTCAATTACTTATCCCTCAGTGGCAGCCATTTTCCAAAATGGCCGACGCAAAACAGAGATTTTTCAATATCTCAGCTTCTAGTTGACTTAGAATCGCGATCTTGGTGTCTAAACATACATATTTAGTTACAAGGATTCCAATAAAACTAAACATGTATGTTTAGACACCAAGATCACGATTCTAAGTGAAGTAGAAGCTGAGATATTGAAAAATCTCTGTTTTGCGTCGGCCATTTTGGAAAATGGCTGCCATTGAGGGATAAGTAATTGCAATTAGTCCTGTTGGAATCCTTGTCACTAAATATATATGTTTAGACACCAAGATCACGATTCTAAGTCAACTAGAAGCTGAGATATTGAAAAATCTCTGTTTTACGTCGGCCATTTTGGAAAATGGCTGCCATTGAGGCCACGGGGCAAATCTGCGATGGCCCTATAGCTAACATTTGACCTCATCATATGTTGTTATCATGTACCAAATTTCATACTTCTGTCTTTAAATGATCAAGTTTTACACCAACCTTAGTGACTTGGTTGAGACTGATCCAATAAGGTAAAACGTGGAAAAAAACTCGAAAAACTTTTTTTCTTTTTTCAATTGGCACTATATCAGGTTTTGTTCAGAATTTCATTCTGAGCACAAAAATGCAATTTGTTTGCTTGTAGCACCAAAATGCACAATGTTACGCTAATAGCTCTGACTAGAAGAAAATTTCGCTTAAAGTAGGCTCTTTTCTTAAATAACTATGAATAACTGTCACGGCTCACAAGTGGGCAAAACTGGGAACGGCGGTCCCAAATTATAAATTAAATAAATCGGTATGTAGTAATGTACATACATATAGGTACGTATATATATACATACATAAACACATACATACATACACAAATACGTACATACATGCATGCACACACGTACATACATACATACATACATACATATATATATACATACATACACAGGTACATATATACATACATACATGCATACACACACGTACATACATACATATATATACATACATACACAGGTACATATATACATACATACATGCATACACACACGTACATACATACATATATATACATACATACACAGGTACATACATACATACATGCATACACACGTGCATACACACACGTACATACATACATACATATATATATACATACATACACAGGTACATACATACATACATGCATACACACGTGCATACACACACGTACATACATACATACCTACAAACATACCTACATACATGTATGTACATACATACATACATACATACATACATACATACATACATACATACATACATATATATATACATACATACACAGGTACATACATACATACACACGTAAATATATACATACAAACATACATACATATATATAAATACATACATACACAGGTACATACATACATACATACCTGCCTAGACACGTACATACTTAAATACATGCACACGTACATACATAAACACAAACCGATTTTATAATTTGGGACCGCCGTTCCCAGTTTTGCCCACAAGTGTCATCAGAAATATGCAATTGTTGCTGTAAATTATGGCGCACCCATTGTTCTGCCAACGGCGAACGACTTCAGATTTGTCCTTGGCTCTGCTTCGTATTAGCTTTTCTGGCACTTTTACTGGAATTATCTCCTCTGGAAATCAAACTTTATATCTCGTATGTTATTTGCAAACTCTTACTAAGCAATATCTCCTCTGCATTCTGTTTTCTTGTACACCTACAGAGTTTTTGCCTGTTGTTTTACTTAATGAACGAAGGTAAGCTTAGACATTAAGAACAGTATGGTGATTAATGACCTTTCGTTGCCCACTTAAATTCCTCTTTAATGATAATTTTAAGTCCCAGTACTTTAATTGTGAAACTTTTAACTTCCAGCAGATAACACTGTGATGTAGACACGCAGTAGGCCTACCAATTGCTATTTATGTGCTATGCTTTGTCTGTTTTGAAGATCTGAAGATGGATAATCAGGAAAAACCAGACAATTTTTGTAATTTTTGTGACAAAATATTTGCAAAGAATTCGAGCCTCAATCGTCATCTAAGAACCCATACTACAGTGAAACCATACGAGAACAATTTACGCCACAAATCATTTGCATGTAAGGATGATCTGAAATGCCGAAGCGACACAAGAGGAAAACCATACAAGTGTGATCCATGTGGCAAAGGTTTTGCAGATAGGTCTCATCTTGAGATCCATAGAAGAACCCACACTGGAGAAAAACCATACAAATGCAATTTATGTCACAAGGCATTTCCATATAAGAAGAATATGGTAAGCCATGCAAGAATCCACACTGGAGAAAAACCATACAAATGCAATTTATGTCACAAGGCATTTCCATGTAAGAGCAATATGGGAAGTCATGCAAGAATCCACACTGGAGAAAAACCATACAAATGCAATTTATGTCACAAGGCATTTCCATATAAGAAGAATATGGTAAGTCATGCAAGAATCCACACTGGAGAAAAACCATACAAATGCAGTTTATGTCACAAGGCATTTGCATATGAGGGCAATATGGTACGACATGCAAGAATCCACACTGGAGTAAAACCATACAAGTGCAATGTATGTGACAAAAGTTTTACATGCAGCCATAGTCTTGAGAACCATACAAGAACCCACACTGGAGAAAAGCGTTACATGTGCAATTTATGTTGCAAAGCGTTTTCCCAGACGTATAATCTTAAAATACATAAAAGAACCCATAGTGGAGAAAAACCTTACATTTGTCTCTCTTGCAACAAAACATTTACACAACGTTCGAGTCTTTCATTGCATACAAGAGCCCACACCGCAGAAAAGTGTTACAAGTGCAATTTATGTTGCAAAGAGTTTTTACAGAGGCGTAGTCTTAAAGAACATCAAATAACCCACAATGGAGAAAAACAATACATTTGTCTGTTTTGTAACAAATTATTTTCATGGAGGAGGAGTCTTCAACTGCACAGAAAAACCCACACTGTTAAAAAACAACGTAGATGCCATATATGCCTCAAAACATTTGCCCATGCTGAAGATATGAAAAAGCACATGATATCCCACAGTGCAGAGAAGCTATACAGATGTGAATTATGCAAAATAGCCTTTGCTTGTAATGGTTACATAAAATCCCATTCAAAAGCTCACTGTAACAGAAAATCATGTCAGTTTCCAAGCGTCGTCTTATGCAGGACAGATAAACATCAAGCAAGTGCTTCACATTTTAAGGGATTCAGCATATTTAATTAAGTCTACAACTGCGATGACGGAAGAAAGTTGCCAACTAGAGAAACTAAGTCATCCAAACAGAGTGTGAAACCACGTGCAGGTGAAAAACTATTTTCTGACGATCAGTCGACAGCTGATCCTGATATAAATCATTTCTTTTTGAGACCTGAAACGTGTGAAATGGAAACTGAATTCATGGCGCATTGTTAGAATCATTATTGTGATGGTCGCCATTAAGACACATTTCCTCAACTATTTGAAATTCATCTTCTTCTGAGTTACTCTCCTAGCAAACAGGAGGATATTATAATAAACTTTGGCTGGATGATTACGGCCGCGTGCAGAAAGCTTCACGTTTGTTGCGAATTGCGATATATGGGTGTATCGGGTCGCATCTAAAGTATTTCTGAGTTTGGGGATCAGATTGGTGCCTCCTAAATGTCACAGATTTCAAATTATTGTTTTACTTTTTTTCAAATACTACAATGATAAAACAGCCGCCATTTTCACATTGACTTGGAAGATATACAATGCAGTCGAAATATCGCATGCACACCTCTTTTACTTCTTGGATAATGTTGATCTGGATTAAAATTGATGGAGTGCCAGAGGTTGTCACATTGTTGATTTATTCTTGATGATGTGAACTGCCTTGCTGTTCTTCGCGAGTTCTGTAGATGTTCACACGTTTTGCGTTAGTCAATAGCGCTATCAGGAGATTCTTGGAAGACGACAAGTTTATGTCCTGAATATTTAGTTGCTTATGGTTGCAATAAACGGAGTATAGAAAATAAATACATTGAGCTGAATTGGTTGATTAAATTCATTAGATTTGAAAAATACTTTTGTGAGTATTTCATGTGGGTCTGACATTTATGCTAATGATTAACTCTGTCATTGATAGTTTATGAAGAGATCTCTGGAGGGCGCAAAGTTGATGCTAAAGGCACGAATATTTAGTTACTAATAACTGCACTATGAGGTTCCGTACAGAAAATACAGACGTTGAACTTAATTCATTGTTCAAATTTACTAGATTTCAAAAATACCTTTGTGAGTATTTCTCTATTGTTCTGTTGCTATAAAGTAAGAGCACTTCATTGGTTTGGCATTCATAGCATCAGACTTTAAGTATGCTACACTAATATCCCTTTGAAATGGAACGTACTGCTGTTTTAATCTTAAATTGTTTTTATTTGTTTGAAATCTGACTAAAATGATTGCAGTTCTTGTTTTTCTATTCTTCTTGTTATTCCATTAAAACCAAATTATTTCGTCAACTTCAGATTCACATCTGTAACCACTAACCATGTCTCAGAGAACCTTCACACAGTCGGAAAAGTGAATATGCGAGATAAGGCAAATAGGCATAAAACGGATAAACTGAATTCTTTGCATATTTATATCTCCTTGATGGTTTAGCATTTAAACCATGAGTCCCCATGCAGGTGTCTGTTGTCTAAGTAGTTTATTTTCGCAATTTTCATTATAATCATTTTTGTTGATCAAAATCATTTCTTGCGACGCCTTGGTGCACCAAGAGCCGCCTCCCATCCAACTGGATCCCAAGTGCTACCTGCTTAGATGACAGGTATGTCATGACTCTAAGGAGTGCAAAGACACTGGCACATGTGGTAGGTCTGAGCTATTGATAACCCGTTAACTATTGAAGGCATGCTACCAGACTTCAGAAGCACGCAAGCAAGTACGTAAGCAGTCTATATTATCGCGGGAGAAACGTTAACAGTTAACAACAATAATGCCTACTCCGAAAAAGTAGCGAATGGAGTTAAAACTGTACAATATTGTGCACAGTTAAAACCTGACTTTATTTACGGTTCTACTGCTCCGAAACAAGAAGCAGTAAATTTATATAGGGCTACTGTTGGAAGATACATTGATAATTTTAATGATCAATGGCATTGATATTGTGACCCTTTGATGATATTTTAGGATGTTGCATTTTCTGCCTCCAAACAGTTGCTTTAATATAATGGCCGAAAGGAAATGAAGAACGGCTACCCTGGTTCCGACCTTGGTGCTGGACCGCTGGTGGCTCTATCTTTGAAATAGACGAATCAGTCGTATAATTGAACCTCTGTTCGTCCATGGACCAAATTATTATTATTATTATTAATATTATTATTATTATTATTATTATTATTATTATTATTATTATTATTATTATTATTATTATTATTATTATTATTATTATTATTATTATTATTATTATTATTATTTTATTTTATTTTTTTTAGTCCCGAGGTAAACATGATCCCTCGGGCGTCACATTATTATTATTATTATTATTATTATTATTATTATTATTATTATTATTATTATTATTATTATTATTATTATTATTATAAATTATTATTATTGTCACTACTATTATTATTGGGAAATAAACTAGTATGGTCTAGTGTGATAGAGGTGGTCGCTCCTTGGCACCGGGCAGCATCGACATGGTGCCCCGGAAGGCAACCTCGTTAAAGCGTTGGATCGCCACCGACAGCCGCTGGAAGAAGCTCGTCTCCCGGTTGTCCCCGGTGACTCCGGACAGGCGATTATTATTATTATTATTATTATTATTATTATTATTATTATTATTATTATTATTATTATTATTATCATTATTATTATTATTATTATTATTATTATTATTATTATTATTATTATTATTATTATTATTATTATTATTATTATTATTATTATTATTATTTTTATTATTATTTTTATTGTTATTATTATTGTTGTTGTTGTTATTATTATTATTATTAGTGTTATTATTATTATTATTATTATTATTATTATTTTTATTACTATTTTTATTATTATTTTTATTATTATTATTACGATGCATTTCCTAAGCGTCACTATCTAATGACCAACCATCACTCGATGGTGCTGAGCAGTTGTAAATGAAGGACTTGCTCAGGGTCCCAACGCAGTGACAGACTCGAACCGTTACTCTCCGCGTTACAGGACACGCACTGTAACCAATCCGACACAGTGTCCCAACGCGGCTATATCTCTCGGCGTTTCGTTAGTTGCTGTTTAATACCTTAACGACGAAAGTGTACTAAAAGTGGCTGGGAAACCAATACAGCTCGTCGTCAAAGTGTTAACGACCCTGTGTCATAACAAAGATGGTTAGCGTCGCCCTCCGCGGTCACCCACGCTCGGGACTGGCACTATCAGAGTACGGGCAGAGGCGTTTGAGTCGTGCGCCTTATATTGCCAGTTGTCGAGAAGTTGATGCGCTGTGCGGGAAATGACCCGGCGGTTGTAAACAGAACGATCGGCACTAAAACAAAACCGGAACGAAATGAAACAACACCCGGAAGTGACGAATGACTCTGTCGCAAAGTCCGTTCGAACGCCCAAGGATATGTTTGACATCGACGCCATGATGACATCTACCGTCCGCCACGATTAAATTAAACTGTCTCTTTTATGGAGAATGGATGCAGTATATTTTTGCGTGGGCTTGAGATGATGAACGAAGGAACAGTGTCTAGTGGCAGATGGTATACTCGTGTGGCATCCTAGGTACACGAAGTGTCTAGTTATGGGAGATATGGGATACGGAAATTTCGCCCCCCGGAAGAATCGCCCCCGGAAGATTCGCCCCCGACATTTCGCCTCCGGGAAGATTCGCCCCCCGGAAAGATTCGCCTTCGGGATCTATGATGAAAATGTAACTGAGACTAGAAGCTGGATTAGCGATGAAAATGTAACTAGAAGACTAGAAGCGGGATCTATGATGAAAATGTAACTAAGACTAGAAGCGGGATCGACGGGGGCGAAACTTCCGGGGGCTAAATGTCGGGGGCGAATCTTCCGGGAGCGAATCTTCCGGGGGCGAAAAGTCCTAGAACCGGGAGATATTCACTGGTCTTCTCGAGTGCACCAATGTCTTGTTACAGAAGATACCCAAGCGATCTCCGAAGGGCACAAAGTTTGTTTTCAGTCAAAAACACTATATAGTTTGGGTTATGGCTACACAGTTGTATATCCAGTATACAGTAGCCTACATCCAGTATACAATACATCCAGTTTGCTGTATATCCAGTATTAAGTATGTCCCATTGTCCAGTATACAGTACATCCAGTATACTGGATGCACCAGTATTCATACATCCAGTATTCAGTATATCCAGCATACAGTATATCCAGTATACAGTATGTATGTTCAGTATACAGTGCATCCAGTATACAGTACATATAGTATACAGTACTGTATATCCAGTAAACAGTATATCCAGTATACAGTATGTATGTCCAGTATATAGTACATCCAGTATACAGTGCATCCACTATACATTACATCCAGTATACAGTATGTCCAATACACAGTACGTCCAATATACGGTATATCCGGTAGATCGACTAACGTTTTGTCGTAGAAGATGTGGTCATGATCGTGATCATGGTCAGCTATAGTTTCTTTAGAAGCGACCAATGACGGAGCTACGGAAGTATTTATAAGGTTATATTGGATTGGATAGAATTGGATAGGATAGGATTGGATAGGATTGGATAGAATTGAATTACATCACATTAGTTAGGATGGGATATGATTAGATTGAAGAGAAAAGATTAGATAAGATTGGATAGGATTGAAAAGGTCTGGATTGGATTGGATAAGATTATATATGATTGGATTGGATTACTGTTTGCGTATACATTGTGTAGTCATAGTCAAACGTTCACTGTGGTTTTCTTGCAATACTTCATTGCTTGCTTACTTACTTATCTACTGAATTTGTTACTTGCTTACTTGACTAATTTCTTTCTCACTTACCTGTCAGACGGGATGAGATTTTCGTTGGATGCAGTGAGGACATAATTTAATTATTCAGGGTGGGCCAAAAAAACGATTTTATTAAGTCACATCTCAAATAATTGGCATCAAACAGACTTGATATTTCTTTACAACTTGTGTTCAATGTGTCCATCATTTTTCAGTTACTTTTTGTTGCATTGCATGTTTTTGTACCATCAAAAAACAGTGGGTGGACTCAGTAAAAGTGATATAACTTTCGTTCTGTTTGAAATATTTTCATGAAAATTGGCTATTATACATAGATATGAATTACCTTTTAGCCAGTAAAACATTTGAAAATACTTACTTTTGACCGAAATATTAACCAAAATCTGTAGGGGTTACTTTTTTGGCCCACCCTGTATATAGGAGTCGAGTAGCCTATATGACAGTGCAGAGGTGGATTCTCTTACCATGTGCACGAGCGGCAGCTGTTTTTCCTATCCATCTACTCTGGTTTGTTTTGGCGTTGGTAATGGTAATTGCAAATTTTTATAGCGCTTCCATCTAACACAACGAAACCACGATCGAACAAAATAATCTTCAAAATGGTCTTTAAGCGCCTGCGGAAAAGAGTCAAAGAAAGGCGCTATAAAAATTTTAAATTGCAGCTGCAATCGGTATAATTTGTTCCGTTGTATACCACTTTCTGACCACATTATTGTTTCCACTGCCGTTCTGCAGACAGTTGTTGTACGATAAGATCACGGCCGGAATGCACGTGCACGTGAGATATCCGATAGAAATAATATTTCTGCACCTTATAATCATGTAGACAGATATGACGTCTGTGCAACGACCATAAAACCCGTACTGGCTAACTGTTAATTGGCTAATTGGCTGGATTTCTGGCTAAATGGCTAATTGGCTGGATGTCTGGTTAACTGGTTGGTATGCTGTTGCACGCTACATGTATACTGTTTTCGTATATATAATATTATGTATCATTCTCTCTCTTCCGTCAGGCGTGCGCCGACGATGAGGCCTCAACGTGACGTCTCCAAACAGCTCTGTCCCTGATTTTAAGATGCGTCATCATTTGAGGTTTCTTGGTCCATTACCAGGTGGTGACCATTCCTCTCCTGGCAGGGTAAGGAGGTCGGTGGGTCATTTGTAGACCTCTTTCGCCCCGAGGTGTCCTTCCAACACCTGCCTCCTGCGTTGGCCAGCCGTTTTCTGGGTTCCTGGTGAGCCTGTCCACCTCGCGTAACGCCCTAGGTGGTTCTTCGGCCAAGGCCTTCACCACTGATGGCATAGCCTCACCAGGCAATCGTTAGATATGGCTGGATTGGATTACTGTTTGCGTATAGGGGCCATGTATCATATGTATGTATAAATGTATCATATGTATGTATAAATGTGTGTATGTGAGTATGTATGTATTGTATGTATGTATGTATGTATGTATGTATGTATGTATGTATATATATATATATGTTCGTATGAATGTATGTATGAATGTATGTATGTATATGTGTATGTGTGTATGTATGACGCTGGAGGGAAAGGAAAAGAGGAAGGCCGAGAAAGAACTGGCCAGAGGCAATCAGAGACGACCTAATATATTTGGAGCTGACATGGGAGGAGGCAGAGGACAGAGGGGAGTAGAGGGGATGCGTCGCTCGATGTGCAGACCTGCACAGGAAGGACTAAGGTCTAAGGTAAGGCATGTATGTATGTAAGTGTGTATGTATGTATGTATGTATGTATGTATGTATGTATGTATGTATGTATGTATGTATGTATGTATGTATGTATGTATGTATGTATGTTTGTATGTATGTACGTACCTATGTGGGCATGTATGTGTGTGTATGTATTAGAGGTGTACCGATAGCCCTTCTTGCCGATTATGCCGATACCGCGTATAGCCAATTATTGAAATAGCCGATACCGCGTATGAGTCCGATTATTTTGTTTTCGCCCAAAATCTAGGCACACGACGTTGTATAAGGGTCATTAAGGAGTTTCCAGTCCTGTGTATAATAGGTCCTTGGTTTCTATAGTGCCTAGTAAGTAGTGGAATGCTATATATAAAGCAATAGTAAGAAACAAGACATAGATATTTGTGCTAATTTTTCTTTTTATAACGATTATTGTACAAAAGACGTTAATTATAAAGTAATTTGCATCGGCGCCGATTATTTTTTGCCGATGCAAATTATGCCGATACCTCTAATAATGGGCCCGATTACGAATGCTGCCGATGCATCGGTACAGCTCTAGTATGTATCTATGTATGTATGCAATTGTGAGTGAAGGACTTGCTCAAGATCCCTACACAGTAACTGCCTCGGGTGAGGCTCGAACCCATACTCTTCGCGTTACATACCGAGCGCTCAAACCAATCGGCCACACGTTATGTACATCCACAACATGCAGTGTATGTCGTTAACAGACATTGCAGTTTAACAGAAGTTTATGTAGGACTAGAAGCATGCGTAGGCGTATACACTACCACAGCGTCTGTTTACCAGCCACACAACACATTCAGGACTCATATGCGTGGCATTGGGGTTGACTGGAGGGGTAAAACCCGTTCACGTGACGAAGTCCTGCGTACAAGGAGACCGCAAACTTGCTGTTCCAATTTATATTCGACTACATATTCGTGTTTATATATAGAAACCTGCATACCAAAAACTGGGCTTCCGTGTAAATAAGTTTGCTTATATAGACCTGTATACTCGTATCACCAAGCCAGTTCACAAGCCTGTCTCTAGGCTATATATGTGTGTCGGGGCAGGCTTAATTAAACAAGGATAATAAGGATTTAACTCTGAGGTGACTTCGCTGTGAAACGGAAGCTGGTTTGTGCACTGGATAGGAGTTGGGGGATTCTTCGATTTCTCTTCGAAACGAAGTCAGGTTCTCTAGTCTCTCTACTACTTGTTTCTATTTCACATTCAAGGTATTATGAAGATCATTAACCTTCGAGAGATTCGTGTCACAGCCTGCGACGTATCGATCGTTTACTTTCTACAGACAGACACACACACACAGACAGACACAGGCAGACAGACACACACACAGGCAGGCAGACAGACACAGACAGACAGGAAGACAGACACACACAGACAGACACAGGCAGACAGACACACACACAGACAGGCAGACAGACATACACACAGAGACAGACAGACAAACACACAGGCATACAGATTCGTTTCATTGCAGCCTACGATGTATCGATCATTCTACTTTCGACAGACAGACACACGTACACACGCACAGACACACACACAGTCAGACACACACAGACAGACACACAGACGCACACAGAGACAGACAGACACACACAGACACACAGACAGACAGACACACTCACAGACGCACACAAAGACACACACAGACAGACGCACACACAGACAGACACACAGACAAACAGGGAGACGAACAATTGTAACGAAGACGAGCTGACTGCACTGTATACAGCAACTGCATGCTAATTCCCGTGCACTGAGGAAGCCTCGAGGCGTCATCGATTAACGACCCGGCTATGCGCCGAGCAGCTGTTTTTTTTAAATTTAATAAGTCTTTTTAGAAACGGAACGCGGGTGCTTAGCCAGTTCATCTGCTGTTAAAATAGATACAAATCAATAAGAGCTTATTAATGCTGCGGCTATTTTGAGCCTAGGTTACGTAAATGGCAGGAACCGGGAAGGCCAATGGGGTCATCACCCAGCAGAGTTGAGGAGGGGAGGTTTGCCCCTCCAAAAACTGGTTAGGGCGAAGGTTGACAACACTAAGTGTGGAGCCTTAAAACGGGAAATCTCAGAATAATCATGAAAAATAATTGAAAGTAGAGGTGGTCGTCGTAACAACAGAAATAATTGTGATTGAAATTAGTAGTTTCTATCGCACCGGTTTCTAATGCACAATGAGTTGATTGATGGCACAACAACACCAAGTCATAATCAGGTCAATATCCAGAAGGTCAGTGCTCTGAGAGAGAGAGAGAGAGAGAGAGAGAGAGAGAGAGAGAGAGAGAGAGAGAGAGAGAGAGAGAGAGAGAGAGAGAGAGACAGACAGACAGACAGACAGACAGACAGACAGACAGACAGACAGACAGACAGACAGACAGACAGACAGACAGACAGACAGACAGACAGACAGACAGACAGACAGACAGACACAGAGACAGACAGACACAGAGACAGAAACAGAGACAGTGACAGAGACAGAGACAGAGAGACGGAGATAGAGACGCAGGCGGAGACAGAGACAGACAGAGATACACAGAGAGACACAGAGACAGACACTGCCAGACAGAGATAGAGAAAGAGAAATCGAGACAAACACAAACAGAGAGATTCAACTAAAACACTGGAGACTGTTGTATTCAGTTACACGATTTTGTGTACAGAGAGACAGAAAAGAAAGCGGACTTTAGGTTGTCCCTGAAAGTGCAAATATTTTCTTAATCGATGTATCTAGTTATATTTAGTTGTGCATGTATGACTGTATGATCTGCTCCTGCTAATAGTTTAGTTTCAAAATGTATGTAATCATTGTATACAATGTAATTCATGTGCGCCTGTCAGATGCAAATAAAGGCTACTTACATACTTACTTACTTACTTAGTTACTTACTTACTTACTTACTTACTTACTTAAGTGAATGCTACAAACTTTCTACTAGCCCTTTCGTTACCTTGCTTGCCGGATTTATCCTGCCGAGGAAATAAATCGTATTCCTAGTGCCGGATATATCCGGCAATTATAGCTGTCTGTTTTATAACCTCGGAAAACGGAATAACGTGGCTTATGGTCCCCTAGATTACGAAAGATATTTCCTCCGGTCACAGGATTTTTTACCTTCGCCCTTCAAGATCTGAGTTTATTTATTTACGGTTCTTATTGCATTAGTAAATGCGTTCAAGGTCCGTAATTCTCTAAATCTGAGACGAGAGAAAAGTTTGCGCGAACATGTTCGTGGTCGTTACGGAGAGGACATTCAGCAGGCTCGAAATCGTAATTGTTGGATTACAGAGCGAGAGCGCGTTACCGAATAGTCCACATATAATTTCTTCAATCTGCCCAATAAAGACTGAGGCAGCGGTATCATCTGTCAATCAACGCCAGAAACATTCACGAAAGTCACTTAGACGAATGATGGATGAGTCTGCATGTAATGACAGAAAATGAATTCATCTAACTCCACCTTGAAATTCATTCATCGCTTTTGAATGAGAAGCACAGCAGAGGGCGCTATGTCAATGTTGGGAACGTTTACCCCATTGCACTCTTTATGGTGGTCGCTGTAGCCAATAAATCTATGACGCTTACAAAGTATAGCATTGCGTATGATTGTACTTGTCACCAATCAATCAATCTGTAACCTGTTTATGATTGTACTTCTCAGTGTGGGAACTGTAGAAAAAAGACTGGGGGTTGAACATTTTATCCGTATTTTTCAAACTGATGTCAACGAAATTTGAAAGCAGCAGATTTCAACGCTGGCAGTTTGGCAAGTCAGACTCGAATCAAAATCAATTCCTTTGTTGAGAAATTCAAAACTGCATACATGATACACCATATAAATGTTTCTCCTTGTTAGATACTCAGAGTAAAATAATGCTAAATCACACTAGCACAACCGAGGTGTTGGAAACGATCCCCTGGGGTGTGCAGTGAAGACTTTGGGTCCTAAGAAAGACTACGGAGTTGAACCCCCAACGCCCGACAATTTCCACCCTGGTACCTGTAGCCAATCAATCTGTAACGTATACACAATCGCAATGTGTATGGTTATACCTGTAACTAATCAGTCCATGTCTTCGGGTGGCTTCTGTTGCATTGTGATGGAAGCTATAATACTGCCGTGTATCAGACGCCAAATTAACTGCAACCAGCACAAAACTAGAACTAGGTGACCTAATCTCGCCGGGTATCATCACAAGAAACTCAGCATCTCAAGTTCTTTATTGCTTCCTGTTGAGAGGCTAATTACTATTGTTCATCAAGATGAAGACGATTTAGATCACGATGGACGTGCGCTATGGTTATGTGGTTAGCATTCTAGACTGCCAAATCATTCGCTTGGGTTCAGATCCCTGCCAGGGCGGAAAGATGACCCCTCGTGAACTCAGCCATAAAAAGTACACTCACCTTTCAATGTCGGTGAGTTGTTCAGGCTGCGAGGGAGAAAACCGGTTGCTGCACACCATCAAATGCCGAGGCTAAGAAAATGAAGTCGCTGACACTCATGCCCACAGCTGCCTTTCGCGGTTAGCTGACTGGACCACTCATCTTCTGTGATCACGATAATAATGATCATGATCATTACACCAACGTAGTCGTCATCATCATCATCGTCGTCGTCGTCATTATCATTATCAGCTGCTTTCAAATTTCGTTGACATCTTCATCATCGCCGTTGTCGCTGTTGTCATCATCATGATCGTCGTCGTCGTTGTTAATATCATCATAATCATCATGGTCGTCGTTATCATCATCATTATCATCATCGTCGTCATAGTCGTCGTTATCATCACCGTCATTATCATCATAATCGTCACCATTATCCTTTTTGTACGTGTTAAAGACTTATAATACATATGCGTATTATACAACACAATTACAAGGCATCACTGTGGCGCCGAATAACTCGACATAAAGGGCTTGATCGTTATCGTAACTGCATATTCAGAAAGCTCCATATACGAAGAAAACTCCCTAGAGGCACTCCTCTTCCGACATTCCCAAGACCACTAGCCAATTATAGCACGCATTGCTTCCTGCAGGGTGGGAATTGTTGGGAGTTGGGGGTTCAACCCTCTAGTTTTTTACGACCCCCACAGTTAAGCCTTCATTGCACAACCCAGGGGGTCGTTTCCAACCACCTCAGTTGTGCTAATGTGATTTAGCATTATTTGACTCTGAGTCTCAAACAATTAGAATAAATTTCCATGGTGTATCATTTAAGCATTCTGAATTTTCTCAACAAAGGAATTGATTTTGATTCGAGTCTGACTTGCAAAACTGCTAGCGTTGAAATCAGCAGCTTTCAAATTTCGTTGACATCAGTTTGCAAAATATGGATAAAATATTCAACCCCAGCCTTTTTTCTACAATTCCTACACTGGCTTCCTGTAGTGTAATGTAATAAACTGCAATGTAACAGAGCGTAATCTGGTAGTTATCTAACGCCTACGTGACCTCCTAAACGTGGCGAATGCGTGGCTCCGTCACGGATGAGTTGGTAGGTTGTGATGCGGAAGTAGCTTGAGGTCGGTCGAGCGTAACGACACGACACGCTAGGTGGCGTGACACTACGCGAAAACAATTTGTTGAAAATTAATTTCTAGGCGTCTCTGTAGAAGGAAACTCTGAATCATCGATATGGATAATCGCTGTTGTCTCCGGCGAACATCAATCACGCACACACAGGCAACAATTGATACAAAATGACACATTCATATTCATATTGCATACAAATATGCGTTTTGCAAATGGAATTGTATATAGGCTATATGTATGCAAGTGTGTATGTATGAATGTATGTACGTATGGATGTATGTATAGATGGATGTATGTGTGTATGTACGTATGCATGTACGTATGTATGCATGTGTACATGTATGTATGCATGTATATTTGTATTTTATGTATGTATGCAACTATGCATATATGCATGTATGTATGTATGTATGTATGTATGTATGTATGCATACA
>OY744613.1:13815086-13855086 GCA_963556255.1 Allolobophora icterica
TCTTGTTCTACTTCTACTTCCTCCTCCTCCTCCTCCTTCTCCTCCTCCTCCTCCTCCTCGTCCTCGTCCTCCTCCTCCTCCTCCTCCTCATCATCATCATCATTACTAACTTCTTTTTTAATTCCCCTCATCTTCTTCTGCTTCTTCTTCCTGTTTCTCCTGCTTCTGCTTCTTCTTCTCCTCCTCCTCCTCCTCCTCCTCCGCATCATCATCATCATCATCATCATCATCATCATCATCATCATCATCATCATCATCATCATCATCATCATCATCATCATCATCATCCTCGTCATCATCATCATCATCATCATCATCATCATCATCATCATCATCATCATCATCATCATCATCATCATCATCATCATCGTCGTCGTCGTCGTCGTAGTCGTCGTCGTCGTCATCATTATCATCAATTTCTTCTTCATCCTCCCCATCTTGTTCTACTCCTCTCTCATCTCCTCCTACTTCTCCTTCTTATCATCGCAATCATAATCATCACCATCATCCTCTTCTTCGTCGTGTTCTTCATCTTCTTCCTCATGCGTGTACCGACACAGATATTGCCTACTGAGAGGAGACAGGGTTGAATGTCCACAGCGGGGTATAATTAATATTTCAGATAAAAACAAAACATTAATGTCTGCCAACAGCTGACACTAATGTTGCTCGTTATAGACATTCATATTCTAGTGTCAGAGCGCAATGCTATGCCTAACTGTTGCTACGCAGGCTTGTTCACAAATGTTCTAGATTCTAGATTCTAGAAATCTGAATGTATAACATAATCTCCATAGTGTGCTTGTGTTTCCATCAGTCATGTTGGCGTCGTTTTGTGAAGCCCAAAAAGACGCTATATAAAGGTGTGTACGTGCGTACTTACATACGTTCGCATGGTTCTAGGACTTTTCGCCCCCGGAAGATTCGCCCCCGGAAGATTCGCCCCCGACATTTCGCCCCCCGGAAGTTTCGCCCCCGTCGATCCAACTTCTAGTCTTAGTTACATTTTCATCATAGATCCCGTTTCTAGTCTTCTATAGTTACATTTTCGTCGCTAATCCAGCTTCTAGTCTTAGTTACATTTTCATCATAGATCCCGTTTCTAGTTTTCTAGTTACATTTTCATCGCTAATCCAGCTTCTAGTCTTAGTTACATTTTCATCATAGATCCCAGAGGCGAAACTTCCGGGAGGCGAATCTTCCCGGGGGCGTAATGTCGGGGGCGAATCTTCCGGGGGCGATTCTTCCGGGGCGAAATTTCCGTATTCCCGCTCGCATATATGTATGTACGTATGCATGTATGCATGAATATATGTATGTATGAATATATGTATATATGTATGCACATATATATGTATATATGTATGTGTGTATGTTTGTGTACGTACATATGTATGCATGTATGTATGTACTGATGTAAGTAGGCATGTACGTATGTTTGCCTGTATGTATGTATGCTTGTATGTATTTATTTATGTATATATTTATGTAAATAAGTAAGTAAATATACTTATGTATGTACAATGTATGCATGTATGAATGTATGCAAGTATGTATGTTATGTATCTATGTATGCATGTATGTTATGTATGTATGTCATGTATGTATGTATGCATGTATGTTATGTATATTTGTTTGTATGTATGTATGTATGTATATATGTATGTATGTATGTATGTATGTATGTATGTATGTATGTATGTGTGTATGTATGTATGTATGTATGTATGTATGTATGTATGCATGAGTTGTTTGTTTGGGAGAGAGAATCTTCGATAAAGTTAGACCAACGCTTTTCTTCTACGATATTTATGAGATCACAAATTGGTGGTAGGGAAAGATTATTTTTTATTGTCACGATATAAATATATATTTTGAGCCACACGCCACACGCACGCTCACACCGGGCCCTCATCCACACACCCACCACCCATTCACCCACCCACCCACCCACTCACCAAAGCATCCACCAACAAGCACATCAGCACATACGTGCATTGAGATGGAAATTGTTTCTGAGAATTTATTACAATGTAAAGCTTTTAATGTAACCGACTTTGTAACGCAACTGTAGATAAATCATAGATTATACGGCGCCTTTTCAAGAGAGACTCATGTGAGTAATGGACGCCGTTTAATGTTATACATATATATATATATATATACACACATATATATATACATTCATTTCTACTTACCTGTTAAAGTATACGATGCCATACGGTTCTCTCCCGATAAAGGCCCAAAGAAGATGTAAATATGTATGTGTGTACATGTATGTATGCATGCAAGTGTGTATATTTGTATGTATGTATGTAAGTATGTATGTATGTATGTATGTATGTATGTATGTATGTATGTATGTATGTATGTATGTGTGTGTGTGTGTGTGTGTATGTATGTATGTATGTATGTATGTATGTATGTATGTATGTGTGTGTGTGTGTATGTATGTATGTATGTATGTATGTATGTATGTATGTATGTATGTATGTATGCATGTATGTATGCAAGTGTGCGTTTCAATAAGATTCCACACTATAGGTTAGCTACGATGGCATACAATTCCGCCAGCGTCTTACTCGGGTGGTGCCAGGCTCCAGCTAACACAAAGGAGGCGGGGAAAGCTGATAATATGTGCTATGGCACAGCGCCTTCAACATAACTACTATCTTCCATGGGTAACTCCATCATTGAAGCCTGGATGAAGGAGGAGGAGGGCGACGCTAATCATCTTTGTTATGACACAGCGTTGTTTTTCTGATGAAACTTCGCACTTCACGAACTTTTAGCACTTTTGTAGGCTATCGCATAAGTAGCGCTTTTGTGAGATAGCGATTTTGTGAGGTATCGCAAAGGCGCTATAGAAATATTATATGTCTAGACATTACTACTTCTACTACGCTTGATTCAGATAATCAAATCATATAACCTAAACTATCTAATCCACCTAATCTTATCATTCTTATCCTAGTCTTAAACAAACTCTGAAATCCTACATAAGTAATCCTGTTTCCTTGGTGCTGGTCGATTGTGATAGTTAAGATTGTGCTTACTGTTTATTTTAGTGGCCAGTTAAGTTATAGTGGTGATCTATGCTGTGTTGCTATGATTTATCGATGTGACTTTACAATTGCATATCTTTCAATTTGTTTTGCTACATGAATATAATGCCATGTCGGCAGTTATTGTTTCGTAGCTATATGACCCAGCTATAGGGCCTCTATTATTCAATGCCTGGCCGATATTCTCTTTGTCAATCGCTTACTTCATTTTGTGACATCTGGGCTGTCCTGACTAGCCGGACCCCGTGTCCTTTTGGACAGTCCTCCTCGTTTGTATGCGAAAAGTATGAATTAACTTCTTTTCTCCCGTTTTTCGCTTAGTTCTTTTGTTGATTTTACTCGTTTCTCTATGCTGAGTACAGGCAGAAGCGCGTTTACGTATAGGCGCATTAGGCGCGCACCTAGGGCCCCAAATCGCGGAGGACCCCTTAATTATGAAAATATTTGTTTCCAATTATAAAGGTAACATTTCAAAATTTTGAATTATTTTAAATATAACTTATTTTCTATTTTTTTACATTTTAGCATTCACATAAAAGTATATTATTGTTATTTATAATAGTTTTGTTCATTTGGGCTAATAATTCAGTTCAGAAGGGCCCAAAATGTTTTCGCCTGGGGCCCCGTTTTCTGTAAACGCGCCTCTGTGAGTATAGGCCTAAAATAAATTGCTTTGAACTTAAATCGAATCTGATTTCTATAATCTAATCCATCTAGTCTAATCTAATCTAATGTAATAGACCCCCCTCTATATCTAAACTATTCCAATGACCTCTACAGCGTCCTTATCATATTACACAGGGAATCATAAACTCGATGGTCGTAAGTGAAACCGTTGTTTCAACTTACGTAATTCGTTGGAGAAGCCGGCGGTCAAAACCTCTTACGCCTGCGCAACGAATACCGAAAGTTTTTCATTTGCTAACTGACCTAAGATCACTTACCATCTGCCCACAATGGACACAAAGATGAACCTGAGTGTAACTTTTATGAGTAGACGTGTCGATGAATCGGATAACTTAATACAGCGCATTTTAGTGCCTCACAAAAGCGCTGCATTGAGTGCATATCTTATGACATCTGCCAATATGTTTTTGGGGTACTGACATTTAAACAATTAACAGATGATAATCCATGACATCTGTGTGCCTTGAAAAGCTTAACGGCGGTGTACTCCTGCATTTGTTAAGCGAGTGTTCTCTCTCTCTGTCTCTCTCTTTCTCTCTGTCTCTCTCTCTCTCTGTCTCTCTGTCTGTCTCTCTCTTTTGTCTCTCTCTCACTCTCGCTTTCACTCACTCTCACTCACTAACTCACTAACTCACTAACTCACTAACTCACTAACTAACTAACTAACTAACTAACTAACTAACTAACTAACTAACTAACTAACTAACTAACTCACTCACTCACTCACTCACTCACTCACTCACTCACTCACTCACTCACTCACTCACTCACTCACTCACTCACTCACTCACTCACTCACTCACTCACTCACTCACTCACTCACTCACTCACTCACTCACTCACTCACTCACTCACTCACTCACTCACTCACTCACTCACTCACTCACTCACTCACTCACTCACTCACTCACTCACTCACTCACTCACTCACTCACTCACTCACTCACTCACTCACTCACTCACTCACTCACTCAATTAGTTCAGTAGTGTACTATCGAACTCTCTAACAGCGGTCTATCTATCTGTCCCTCTCTATGTCTCTATCTCTCTGTGTCTCTGTCTATCTGTCTGTCTGTCTCTCTTCTCTCTCTATGACTTGCAGCTTAGTGTTTAGTGGAACCTACACAGAATTTACAATCCTATTTTGTTGTTTGTAGGCTGGTGCGCCTATATTGAACAGTGGTAGGCCATTGTCAGCTGGCTTTAGGCTATATCGATCAGAAGGTCTAGATCTCATTCTTTTTGCCTAGCACCGTTCTGCCTGTGGAGGTATATAGCCTAGGCTTCGCCATTGCGACGACGCTGGTATGTCGCGGTATTATCAGTCAACAATGGTTGTCCTGCATAGAGCGAGGAGAGGCGAATTATCGCTCGTTTTCACGGAGTTGGCCTGCATGCATAAGTAGTCGTGGACTATCGAACTCCTTCCTCCTAGTCCTCCTACTCCTCCTCGTTCTACTGCTCCTCCTACTTCTCTTTCTCCGAATGCTAGATTTGCTAGAATGCCACGGTTTTTGCTTCTGGCTCGTCTTCCACGCGGGTTAATTAGTCACATAACCTTATGCAGAGCAAACTGGCACAGTACCAAATTTCACAGGTAAGCATTTCAAGAGCTGCTCGTTAAATAAGCCGACCCAGACCCACCCACTCGCATGCCGAACCACCTACCAGGTCTAATAATCCAAACAAACACGGACACATGCGAGCAAGCTGACGCGCAACAGGATGCGGGCAGACAATTATACATATATACAGGGGCATCTACACCATAGAAACCTTGGAGCAAATGCTCAATCCAAGAAATAGGGGGGAGATCTGTCAGTGTGTGTGCCACCATTTTAGGGGGGGGGAGGAACGGGAAGGGGAAGAAGAGGGAGAGAAAAGACGTTGCTCCAATGACTTAGGGGAGGGGGGGAATAGACGCCCCTGCATATATAAAGCTTGTTTGTTCAATTTGCCGTCAGAGATGTCAGAATCCGAAAAAAATTTATCAAAGATAATAGACGCAGCGGCAGCGCATGTTGAAGCAGGCAGTAGAAGAAGATAACAGCTGCGGAGAAACGGAAACGAGAATAAGAAGCAAGATCACCGGAAGTTGAGAGCCGGAAATAACAACAGACGAAGCCATGAAAATCGATCGAAACAAAATAGCTAAACATTCTTACGGCTTCGAAGTCGGTCTCGATTCGTAGGAAAAATTGATAAGTGGATACCGTCCACCACCTCTCACTACCCCGTTGTTATCCGACCACCCGACGGTCCGCCTGTCAGTCCATCCATCCATCCATTCACAGATAATGTTAGATGACCTATGTTTGGTCAAAGGCCATATCTGTGAATTCTCCTTTCTTTCCTCTTTCTTCTTTCTTTCTTTTCTTCCTCCTTCCTTCCTTTTTTCCATCATGCTTCCTTCCTTCCTTCCTTCCTTCCTTCCTTCCTTCCTTCCTTCCTTCCTTCCTTCCTTCCTTCCTTCCTTCCTTCCTTCCTTCCTTCCTTCCTTCCTTCCTTCCTTCCTTCCTTCCTACCTTGCCTCCTTCCCTCCTTCCTTCCTTCCTTCCTACCTACCTACCTTCCCTCCTTCCTTCCTTCCTTCCTTCCTTTCTTCCTTCCTTCCTTCCTTCCTTCCTTCCTTCCTTCCTTCCTTCCTTCCTTCCTTCCTTCCTTCCTTCCTTCCTTCCTTCCTTCCTTCCTTCCTTCCTTCCTTCCTTCCATCCATCCTTCCTTCCTCTCCTTTTCTTCTTTCTCTTTTCCTTTCTTCTCTCCTTTCTTTGACCCTTCAATCTTTTCCTCGTGACCTCCATCTTTGCGATATCTACCTGCCAGTTTCAACTGATCAGAGTATTTAGGGCACAGCGCAAATTCTCGCGTAAAATAAGCTCGCATGCATATCCATTCGCATACATAAACGTATGTATGCATGAAATGCGTATATATGCAAATCAACAGGTGCACACAAGCTGTGTAGCGCTACACAAGAGGACACCGCAGAATTTATACAGAAGGTCGTGCGACCGACTTAATTGGGGTCGACTTAATTAGCCACACAGAAAGTTGAAGACCCGATGAATTTCACTAAAATAGTTAATTAATTATCAAGTTCAGACACCTGCAGGCAACAAGTGTTCCAAGCACGAAATACTTACGGTTTCAGTTTATATCTGAAACAATACCCATGCAAAAACAATACGTCATTTGCATTTTAAAGTCACTGCCGTCAAGCCGTTAACATAATTTTGCATAACTTTACACAATAAACAACAAACTGTCTGACGACGGAACACAGTCGTATCGTATAGTTCACAGCCATTGTCTCATTACTCCGGTATACGACACACAGAAGTGCCTGGTTCATGCGGAGTATAGCTGCAGGCCACAGTGAGTGTCTTGTGCTACCAGACAATTTGTGGCGTTCGAGCCACACAAGTAGCTGTCGTTGTAGGAATTATTTTTACGAGCATTTGTATATTAACTGGGAATGCGGCTTATGCAACTCGTGCCTGCTTCAGCAACAGGAAAGCGTATCAAAACAACATAATAATCTGCCATTTTTCAACGGACAGGTATACACGGAGGATAAGGCGAGTCACTTCGGCAATTCATCACACGTGTAATATATATATATATATATATATATATATATATATATATATATATATAAGTGTGTTATGTACATGATTATTATATAAGAAGTAGACATGATCAATGCATTATCTGTTATCTGTTTGTCTACGTATACAGAAAAACAGAACATGGAAAAAATAACAAAACATGTATATATATATATACGAATGTACCTATATATATGTACAGATATACATATATGTATCTTGCAGTATATAGATGTATATATATGTATATAAGTGTGTGTTTAGATATAACTGTGTGTTTTTGCCGCCTGTAGTTTATATCTAACCAGAAAATTACTGTATTTATATACGGATTCAATTTTCTCTGGCTTCCGGTACAGAATTGCAAATCCCAGCATGCATCGCACTCTCTGACTTCCGCCATCACAACGGAAGTGTTTTTGAGAGGAGGATTGAGAGGAGAGGAAGAGTTGGACGAGGGTAGGGGAGAAGCTACGATATGAGGAGGAGGAGGATCGAAGATGAGGATGCAGGATAGAGGCAAGAGAGAAAGCGGATTGAGGAGGAGAAATGAAAAGGCGAAGGGGATTGAGGAAGAGGAAGAGGAACGGAATTGAGGAAGAGGATGGATGCAGAGGAGAACGAGGAGGGTCGAGGAAGGGAGGCAGAGGAGAGCTATAATTACGGAATGAGTTGGAGGAAGGGAGGACGAATGGAGGCGATGACAGGTTGAGTTATGAGGTACAAGGAGATGGATGGGTCAGATTAAATAGGAGAGTCAGGAACAGGTATAGTGCCACGCCTCAGATTCACGTAATCTTGCTCAATTCTGTCGTTGGCGAAATAGACCAATCGGGTTTTCGTTCACCGCTACTTAAGCACTCACGCAGTCCTATTTTTATTATTTTCTAATTGGTCTTGTGCAGGGATGCCTGCCTGATCTGAGAACTGACCTGATACCTCACCTGATGCCTGATCTGCGTCTGATCTGATATTTGATCTGTGCCTGATCTGATATCTGATCTGATGTATGATCTGTACCTGATTATAATGCCTGATCTGATACCTGACCTGATACCTCATCTGTGTCTGATCTAATGCCTGATCTGATGTCTGATCTGTACCTGATTATAATGCCTGATCTGATACCTGACCTGATGCCTGATCTGTGTCTGATCTGATATTTGATCTGTACCTGATCTGATGCCTAATCTGATATCTGATCTGAATTCTGATCTATACCTGATTTGATGTATAATCTATACCTGATTTGGTGTCTAATCTGATACCTAATCTATTGCCTGATCCGATACCTAATCTGTTACCTGATCTGATACCTGGTCTGTGCCTGATCTGATACCTGATCTAATGCCAGATCTGATGTCTGATCTGATACCTAATCTATTATCTGATCCGATACCCAGCGCTTTTTTCTAGAAAAAAAGGTTCCGGAATTGAACACTTATGGAAGGGCTAAAATCCCGAGAAAAACGGGATTGGGGGTTCGAAGGGATCTAAAAAAGCACTGAAAACAGTTCACAACACTGAAATTAAATTAAAATAACTAAATTATTGTTTTATTATTAGATTAAATAAATTATATTTTAGTAGCTGAAAAAGGTGCCGGAACGCCAAGCACTGCCTATACTCAGTGCTTTTTTCTAGAAAAAAAGGTTCCGGAACGGAACAATAGGTTCCGGAACGCAACAATTATAGGCGGACTAAAATTCCGAAAAAAGCGGGATTGGGGGTTGGTAGGGGTCTCAATAAACACTGAAAACAGTTTAAACAGTGAAATTAAATTAATATTATTAAAATAAATTAATTAATTTTTAGCAGCTGAAAAAAGGTGCCGGCGCGTTCCGCCTGAAAAAAAAGCCCTGCCTATGCTTAATCTGATACCTGATCTGTGTCTATTTGTTAACAATATTTGTGTCGAATTCCCTTATCCATATGTTTCTTCATCTACGCATTAAATCTGTTATTTATCGAGACGGGTAATCGATTCTGTACTCATCCGTATTAATTGCTCATGCTTTCCTCTGTCTAATCTACATTTTATCTCTACCGTAAATATTTATGATTATTTGTCAGTAATGTAGCCCTGGTCTTCGTCGCTACAGCACTAAATGGATTGCAGAATTTAATGAAAAACAATGCGGGTGCATGCGGGTTAAACACGATTTATATTGCGCCGTAAAAGAGAAACTCGCCAAGAGGTCGTTGCACACGCAGGAACACTTTGCTTCATCCGAGCAAACTCTCTCTGAGTGGACTTGATTTGATGTAGCGCCGGCTTATAAGCTGGTTTCCGCGACGCGGCTTCTTTGATGCTGTAATTTTTTTTAGAGATTTACATCCATGTCATCATCGTCGTCGTCGTCGTCATCATCATCATCATCATCATCATCATCGTCGTCGTCGTCGTAGTCATCATCATCATCATCATCGTCATCATCGTAATCACCTTCATCATGATCATCATAACCATCATCATCATCATCATCATCATCGTCGTCCTCGTTGTCATCATCATCATTATCATTACTACAACAACAACAACAAAAACAACTACTACTACTACTGCTACTGCTACTACTACTACTAGTAGTAGTAGTCCTATCAGTCATAAGGTCAAAAGGTCAGCTGGAGGCAGAGGTCGAAGGTCAGGCGTTGTCTAGAACTGCAGACGTTCAGAGCCACTTTAATATATTATTATTATTATTATTATTATTATTATTATTATTATTATTATTATTATTATTATTATTATTATTATTATTATTATTATTATTATTATTATTATTATTATTATTATTATCACGCATTTATCAAACACACCACTGTGTAATGATGACTAAGCATCATTCGACGGCGCTGGGCAATTGTGGCTCCGCACACTCACCGTTTCAGAGGAGGCGCGAACTCGTTGGCCTGCCTACTCTCCGCGTTCCAAGACGAGCGCTCATACATAATTATGTGTAAAATATCGCTCACCCCAGGGGCTGTATGCGCACTACCGTGTGTCTTTATTTAGTAAATCAGTGCTTAGAACACCCGGAACATAATTTGCATTAAAGTTCCAACCGCAAGCTTTGAACTGGCGTATTTCCCATGCGATGACACGCGGTTACATTCTTTAGATGGCCAGACAAATTGTAACAACTGCGAATATGACTGTATATTATATACAATGGAACTATAGCCTAGTCTTTCCTGAGTAGTCTACATATGCAGGTCGGTCATACATCACAGCAGGTCATCGGGGTCTTGGTTTACGACCCTTACGAGTGAAGGTAGGCAGGAAACGCAGGCATACAAGCAGGCAGACAGCCAGACTACAGGATTGTTGATATGGTTATGCATTGCATGCGTAAGCGTATTTGACTGTGAGCGAGGTGATAGACGATGCGGAACCACGCCACGCTTGGATCAGTATCGATCCGTCCCAAGGCTCCCCGTCTCTGCTTAACTGTCTTCGTGCGTTTGCTTGTCTGTGTGTCTGTGTGCGCTTGTCTGTGTGCGTCTTGGTGTGGCCTCTTTGTTTTTACTCCAGCCGTTGCTGTTCGTGTTTCATTTATTTTCAATATTTCTGCAAAGAATAGGAACAATCGTTTTCAACATGCATGTCGCCATAATTATCAGCTGTGTCTTAAAATACATTTTCTTTGTCCAAATGTCAGTTCCTCTGTCCCTTCCTTTCACCCTCTGTATCTGCATGTCTCCCTACCCTATACATGTATGTGTGGAGATTTACTAAGCGCTTTTTCAACAGCGCTGCCTGAGACAATCTATGTCATGTTAAATGTCAGCAAAAACATAAATGTCGTCAGCACACAGCACAGAAGACTATCAGGGTCGCCAAAGGTGAGCCCAAGCAAACACGTAGAACTCCTCCAACGGATTCCCATCCATGTTTGTCTGATGGTATACTCTCTTTTCCTTCTGTCCATCCATTCCTCCCCACCCTCCGTTTTTGTGCCGTTTGAAATCTATAATTGTTACCCAAAACTTTTGAAATTCAGAAAAGTCATATACAAAGACTCGGATCTCCACTGAAAAACCCCGCTGACTTGACGCAGCGCTCGTGAATAAGCTGGGGCCCCGCGCTTAGCTTTAGAGTAGCGCTTTAGAAGTTTGGAGTTTATCGTTACGATTGCGAAGTAGATGGTGGCCAAAAGCGCAGCTCAGCCATCCATGTAAACTCTCACTTGACGAATGCAATCAGTATACTACTTAACGTAATCTCATGTAATTTGATGTAATTTAATGCAATCTCATGTAATCTCGTGTAATTTATTTAATGTAATCTCATGTAATCTCATGTAATCTGATGTAATTTAGTGTAATATCATGTAATTTGATGTAATTTAACGTACTTTCATGTAATTTGATGTAATTCAATGTAATATCATGTAATTTGATGTAATTTAACGTAATCTCATCTAATTTGATGTAATTTAACGTAATCTCATGTAATTTGATGTAATTTAACGCAATCTCATGTAATATGATATGATGTAATCATTGTAATGTAATATCATGTAGTTTGATGTAAATTAATGTCATCTCATGTAATTTGATGCAATTTAATGTAATTTGATGTAATTTAACGTAATCTAATGTAATTTGATATAATTTAATGTAATATCATGTAATTTGATGTAATTTAACGTACTTTCATGTAATTTGATGTAATTCAATGTAATATCATGTAATTTGATGTTATTTAACGTGATCTCATCTAATTTGATGTCATTTAACGTAATCTCATGTAATTTGATATGATGTAATCATTGTAATGTAATATCATGTAGTTTGATGTAAATTAATGTCATCTCATGTAATTTGATGCAATTTAATGTAATTTGATGTAATTTAACGTAATCTCATGTAATTTGATGTAATTTAGTGTAATATCATGTAATTTGATGTAATTTAACGTACTTTCATGTAATTTGATGTAATTCAATGTAATATCATGTAATTTGATGTAATTTAACGTAATCTCATCTAATTTGATGTAATTTAACGTAATCTCATGTAATTTGATGTAATTTAACGCAATCTCATGTAATATGATATGATGTAATCATTGTAATGTAATATCATGTAGTTTGATGTAAATTAATGTCATCTCATGTAATTTGATGCAATTTAATGTAATTTGATGTAATTTAACGTAATCTAATGTAATTTGATATAATTTAATGTAATATCATGTAATTTGATGTAATTTAACGTACTTTCATGTAATTTGATGTAATTCAATGTAATATCATGTAATTTGATGTTATTTAACGTGATCTCATCTAATTTGATGTCATTTAACGTAATCTCATGTAATTTGATATGATGTAATCATTGTAATGTAGTATCATGTAGTTTGATGTAAATTAATGTCATCTCATGTAATTTGATGCAATTTAATGTTATCTCATGTAATTTGATGAAATTTAATGTAATCTCATGTAATTTGATGTAATTTAACGTAATCTCATGTAACTTGATGTAATTTAATGTAATATCATGTAATTTGATGTAATTTAACGTAATCTCATGTAATTTGATATAAATTAATGTATTATTCTGTAATTTGATGTAATTTAACGTAATCTAATGTAATTTGATGTAATCTAATGTAATATGATGATCGTCTTGCAATTTGTTCTGTGTTCTAGTCTTACATTATATTCCATCTTCTTCGTCTATTTTGTTCTGTATTATCATCTTCTATGTCGACTCGTGCGTATTCCAGTTGAGTGTGAAAAGGTAACCTATCAGTGCACGTGCACCCTGTGCTTGACCTCTGACCTTCGTTGGGACTCGCACCACCCCACGGAGTAGTGGAGCTATATATCTGTGTAAATGTCATTGTAATTACGACAATTTCTATAGCATCTACTTCTACGATGCCTTACTGTCAGCGCGAATGATCAAAGTTACGTTGCATATACATTATAACTGTTTTTTAAAACCTAAAGGCTTTTGGCTTCATAGGTGCAAGAAGACTTACTACGTGCATTGACTATACACACAAATGTATCCATATATATACACACACACAAACATATACACATACGCACACACATATGTACACACACATATGCACACACATAAATATGCACACACACATACACACACACAAACACACACACACATATATATGCATACACACATAAATATATTCATGTGTGTGTTTTTCTAGGCTCGTGGCGCCTCGTTGCCAGACGCCCTGAAGGTGGCTGACTTCTATAATTAGACGGAGATTCTCTTCTCCTGGAAAGGTGTCTTCCTCAGCAGCAGTCGCTGGCATTCAGGTGCGATTGCAGACGACGGAAGTGCGGAAAGTCGCCGAATAAGATAACACGTGCGTGAATCACGTGACGTGTCTCGAAAGGTACAGGTGGTCGGCCGTTCCGACTCGATAGACCTGTTCAGAAAAGGTCGGCTGTATCAATAAGTAATCAATGGCTGACAGCACACGCGTCCCTGTTACTTACCTGCTGTAGTCTGGCCACATAGACGCCCAAATGGTCTTGAATTAAGCCCAATGAATGCCCAAATTATGAGGGTAATTAAGAGTAATTAATGGCATGTGGTTTCTGTGTGGGGTTAGTTAGTATTCTAAGCGTTGACTGGGGTTGAAATAGAGTTTGTGGAGAGGGAGTTCTATGGTATGATGCTTTGTTAGGTGTGAGAAACAGGTGCTGTAGATTGAACTTGATGGCCCGATGGAGGTTGACTTAAGGCTTCTTAAGTCTTCTTAAGACTTCTTAAGTCTTCAGGCTTCTTAATAATAATAATAATTATTATTATTTATTATTATTATTATTAATACTGTTATTATTATTATAGTTATTATTATTATTATTATTATTATTATTATTATTATTATTATTATTATTATTATTATTATTATTATTATTATTATTATTATTATTATTATTATTATTATTATTATTATTATTATTATTATTAATTAATTATTATTATTATTATTATAAAACACGTGTACTGTTAGTAATTTTAAATTATTATTGTTATTATTATTATTATTATTATTGTAATAATAATAACAATTATTATTATTATTATTATTATTATTATTATTATTATTATTATTATTATTATTATTATTATTATTATTATTATTATTATTATTATTATTATTATTATTATTATTATTATTATTATTATCATCATCATCATAAGTGATGGGCAATAGTTAACTAAAAAAGTTGCTAAATAACTAAATTTTTCTTAGTTAAGGATGAAGTTTAACTAAATAAAAAAGTTTAGTTAAAATCATAGTTTAACTAAAAAAATTTAGTTCCTAACTAAAAAGTGTATCTAAAAAAATCTGCAATATGCAACTATTTTTCCACAATGAACATTGAACACTGTCAACAAAAAACATTTTAACACTTTATGGTTTTTGCATTAACAGCCTGTTTTTCAAATTCATACACTACTTGCAGTACACATATAACTGTATGCCAGAACAGTAGACATTGCATAGTTTGAAGGTGAAATTGTCATTGATGCTCTGCATTATTACAGTTCACTTAACCTCTGTTATTGTGTAAATGTTTGTCATGAAAAGTTGGAAAAAAGTTGGAAAAAGTTTAACTACTTTTTTAGTTTAGTTAACTAATATCCAAAATCAGTTGCCATCTTTAGTTAAGCTAATTTTTTAGTTGGAAAATAGTTTTAGTTTAACAAAAAACAATAGTTTAGTGCCCATCACTGATTATTAATACTCTAGCTCAAACTAGATCTTTTGCAAACATAGGGCCCTCCCTGTGGAATGCCTTTCCTTCCTCTTTACGGGAAACCTTACTTTCTGGATCTCTTCCTACATCCCTTTCCATGCTTAAAACCTTTTTCTTCTCTCGGAGTTTTCGCACTGGGAGCGCTGCTGAGTGGCCTCAGCTCTGAGCGGCGCTATACAAATCTTCAAAAACGATAAGATATTATTATTATTAAGGCAGTTTTATATAGCGCCTCTTCATGATGCCTGGAAGGGGCGCTATGTAAATGTTCCTTAATAATACTAATTTAAATTGAATGCGTTTGTATACACTCTCTGCTAAATCTTTAACCCGACTGGCAGCTGTACTGGCAGAACGGCTCATGTCTTCAGAAATTGTCTTCTTCCAAGAAAATCTCTTTGGCTTCACAAAATTTCATGGAATTAAGTCTTCTTCTTGACAAATAACTTGGCTATCATTTCCCTTATTAGAAACCGAATTACCTGTTTTCTCTTTTCTAGACTTACAAAATTAAAACTCAAGCATATCTCTTTGTTGAACTCCTGGATTCTACCGCAACTAATCTCATTTCGTCGTGCAGATGCATGACATTACTTTGGAAATAGCAACAGTCTGTTCCAGTGCTTTTTTCAGCCGGAACGCGCCGGAACGGCGTTCCGGCAACTTTTTTAAGCGACTAAAAAATAATTTATTTATTTTAATAATAAAAACAATAATTTAGTTATTTTAATTTAATTTCAGTGTTTGAACTGTTTTCAGTGTTTATTGAGATCCCTCCCAACCCCCAGTCCCGTTTTTCTCGGGATTTTAGCCCGCCCATAATTGTTCCGTTCCGGAACCTTTTTTTCTAGAAAAAACCACTGGTCTGTTCCAAATAAACCATTTTAATCCATCTCTTGATACGTAAAAATATGAATTATTACCTCCACAAATATTCTTTTCTTCCCCTCTGCAATATTGCACATAATGGGGCTTAACTTACGAATACAAGATGATAAAATTTATGCTCGAGTCTGATCAAGATGGCGCTATCATCGCAAAGAAACAACGATCTTTATCATTAGAAAAACAACTTTAAAGTAAGTAAAATGTAAGTCAAAGCAGCAACTCTTATTTTCAGAAGTAGAGAAAGTAGGTAAGCACGAATTTGCTTTGTCAAATATTGAGAAATTCTGAGGCTCATCATGGACTTGAAAGCAATGACTTGGCGAAGCACGCGGCCCGCGGGCTGCGTCTTTGGAAACCCTTGGTATAGTATAGGCCCTCCACACACAAATAGCCTACAACAAAGTTGAATAGGCTTCGAAAAGAGCGAAACAGACATACAAGTGAACAGAAAAAAGAAGAAACCCGAGAGCATATATATATATATATATATATATATATATATATATATATATATATATATATATATATATATATATATATATGTTTCTTTGTCACGTCGTCATCATGATCATCATTACCGTCATGATGACGACGTGACAAAGAAACACACACACACACACATATATATATATAGGCCTAGTTGTATATATATAATATATGTATGTATATAGGCCTAGTTGTATATATATATATATAACTAGGCCTAGCCGAATATGGTATAACGGTACTAAGCTTACAATTTAAATCCTGCTGTACTGGCCTACAATTATGTCATTGGACAATAATTCTTGTATTTTAGGCCTATGAAGGCTAGTGGTGACGAACAGTAGCCTACACAAAGGAACTCGTTTTCCCTCCCTCTCTCCATCCCTTTCCCCACGTCGTTTGGCTGGCCAATCACGACACACCGCAGTCGTCACGTGACGCGTGACGTCCTGCAGTTATTTCTGGCGTCAGTTACCTACGGAGAGCTGCGCGCAGAACGAACGGACTATTAGCCAATCAGCCGTCTAACAAAATTTCAACGCACGTGACATCAGACGAGCTGTTTATTCCTCCCGTCGCTGGAGGCGCTCTCAGCAGACGATCGGCGAAAGAGAGAGAGAAAGAGACGAACTATCGCTCCCGTCGCGGAGTATGTGGCGCAGCGCGCCTGTTGCGACGAAGCTTTGTTGGCCCGTAGGCGATCGGTAACTGCAGTCGATGTATGCCGGTCAGAAGGGACAAGGTAGGCTATCGGTGGCGGAGGCTGCGGCCGTGCTGTCTTTGCTCCGCAACCGCCAGCGTCAGACGGATGGAAGATCCCTTGGTCACTCGGAGCGTCACCTGTGGACGATTCGTATCTGAGAGGATTTAGCAACGACGTACTATTAACGAAACACGATAGCGTTACTTTTCGGCTGCATCCTCGCCTCGAGAATTCATCGGAAAATTTAGAAAGCCGATGCGTTTGAATTTTTGATACGAGTCTCCGATTTCTGTTTCGCGAGACTTTTCCGAACCGGACTCATAAACAGGACTGGTGTTATCACGTGTTCGTCACGTCCTATCGCACTTAGGACAAGTCAACTCGCCGCAGACTCGCATTTATTCTGCGCAGAGTAACAACGGTCGAATACACCCATGGTGGAACATAAGAATGAGGATCATTTCTTCGTCTTCTTCGGCCCTTGAACCGGCAACGGTCGATTCTCCAGAGTACTGCAGTACTTGTTGTTTATTTACAAAGAGTTTTAGACTGTGACGGAGACGATCGTACGCAAACAGCTTCGTCTGGGTCGTTTTTCGGAGTTCCCTCAGCAGGATCGAAGCCGCGATCGTCGGATCACGGACTGAAAGAGTAAAACGCCACCGTCGTCGCCAAGTTGCGCAAGTAGAGCCGACGGCGATGCAGTCGACAGACAATTTCTGCTATGAGTGATCTAACAGGTAGTGCGAATGTAACCAGGATCGCAGCAGCTGCCCAAGAAGTGCCGCCGACGACGACGTCATTCACCCTCGAAACAATCCTTTCTCCATCCTCCTCCTCCTTCCTCGACGCATTCAACAGTTCCATCGGCGACAACCTGACAACCGAGAATGCAACGACATCTGTCGGCAACGGATACCAGACAGCGTTCACGATAATCATATGCGGTCTGATTATTTTCGGAACGATACTCGGTAACTCTCTCATCTGTTCGGCAGTCGCCATAACGCGGAAGCTTCGAACCCCGTCCAATCTGCTAATCGTGTCACTCGCCATTTCCGATCTGCTCGTCGGCGCGCTTGACATGCCTTTCGCTGTTATGTACGAGGTGACCGGAAGTTGGTCGATCGGACAGGTCATGTGCGATTTCTGGACATCAATTGACGTTCTCTTCTGCACGGCTTCTATCCTCAACATCTGTATCATCAGCATCGATCGCTATCTGGTCATCACGAAACCGTTTTCGTACGCGATGAAGCGAACTCCGCTGCGGATGGTGCTGATGATCGCGCTCGTCTGGGTCGTCTCGGCCATCATCAGCATTCCGCCGCTTTTCGGTTGGAAGGAATCTCCCGTGAAGAACCAGTGCGCCGTCAGCCAGAACAAGGGCTACCAGTTCTTTGCTACGATCGGCGCCTTCTATCTCCCCCTTGTCATCATGGTCGTCATCTACACCCGCATTTACCTCGTTTCGTTTAGAATGACGACCAAAAGCGCCCGCCAGTCTGGGGCGTCCTCTAGGGGAGGAATGCCGAGACCCTACACCAACGGTCGTCCGAGGAACCTGTCCACCACCACCCCTACTGACGACGCTGTTACGACGGCCCTCTTCCCGCGAACACTCTCGTGCAATGGAGACACTCCGACGGCCGTGAACGGTGGGTACATCGGCGGACGTAACGGATATCCGGTCGGGGAGTGCACGACCCCGTTGACCCCCGTGACTCCGTTGACCCCTTCGGACCAGCCGAAGCGAAGTCGGGCGAACTCGGCGTCGCTCGTGGAGGTGATCCTTCGACTCAACTGTCGCCAGCGCGGAAGCCGTGGTCACGAACGCAAGGCGACCCGGACACTCGGCGTCATCATGGGAGCCTTCGTCGCATGCTGGTTACCGTTCTTCATCCTCGCCCTCATCAAGCCATTCTGTAGCAGTCCGGACAAGTGCATTCCGCACTGGTTGAACAGCCTCTTCCTCTGGCTCGGCTTCGCGAACAGTCTCCTCAACCCGATCATCTACGCCCGGTTCAACCGCGAGTTTCGAACGCCCTTCAAGTACATCCTCCAGTGCCGCTGCGCCAACATCAACTCCCACCTGCGGTCGGAGGACTTTACGGAACAGTTCGGGAGACTGCAGGCCAGTCGACATAATTCTGTCTATCCGCCGCCCCTGTCCCTTCCCACTCCCCCGCTTCTCTCCATCACCCCAAACAGTCGCCACAGCTCTATATTTCCCCCTCCGGTCCGTATCACCGCGCCATCTCCCTCGTTTCCTCCTCCACCTTATCTTACCCTCCCTATGAACGGCCGCGACTCTCTCGATCCCACCCCTCTCCAGTCACAGTGTCCACCCTCTCCGTCTCTCCACGAGGACAAGGACAATAGGAGTGACGACGAATCCACATCACAGCAAGACTGTGTGGAACCAACGATCTCACACGAACTTACAATCGATATGGATATCATAAATAACGAACACAACATCAGTTTAGACTCGTCTGTACCCGAACCCAAGGAAACCAGCATCATCTCCCCCAACCATCAGTCGCGTCTCTCCCAGTCGGACGATCCCTCTGAACGGTTAAGTCTCTTAGAGGAACTCGTACAACCCGTGGCAAATGACTGCGATGCTATGTATAGGGCTACGCTTCTTGATAACGCAACAATTATTCCGGCGCAGTACTGTTTACTGAGAAGCCAGTGAACCATACACGTGTTTATTTGTCGGGTCAAGTGTACTGATTAGCATAGAATAGCATCGTCGTCGTCGTCAGCTGCTATATTTATTTGCCCTGCATCATTCTGCTCCTTGCGTCGTCGTCCAGATAATTTATAAGACTATAGATGAAGGTCATCGCCTCATCCGTTTCTACCTGTGTAGGCGTCAGGTGAGTTAAGTACGTCGTTTGAAGTTGCGTCGATGGCACTACATGTGATAATCAAAATCGTCGATAAGATCCGGTGGACATACGGATTGTTGGCTTTGTGGTCGGAGAAGATAAGAAAGCAAGGCAGGAGGAAAAGGACTGACAGAGTCAGAGAGAACGGAAGTATAGTTGACAGAAAGAGACATATAGGCGGACACAGAGACAGACTATAAGACAGACAGAGACATACAGACAGATATACACAGATACAGAAGCAATGAAAATTGACGGGCATGAATAGAGGCACACAGACTGGCAAACACACAGAAGCAAACAGAGAGGCGGATAAACATACAGAAAGAGAGACAGACAGACAGACATATAGACACAGACATACAGACGGGTAAGCAGACAAACGAACAGACATACAGTAAGAAAGAGGTAGCTTTTCAACAACCTATTGCTGAGCGCTTGAATACTCGTTGTGACATTAAAAAACCTATAAAAAGATAATCATAAGCAACTTCGTTTACTTTATTTCCACTTGTTGTTTCTTCAAATTGTTTACTAACGAAGAATGATAAAATAAATTATAAAACTGATAATTAAAACAATAAAACCTTACAGCTTAACGACCAACGAGACCCAAATCGTTCGAAAACACTGTGGCTCAGGCAACATCATCTAGTAATCAATTAATTCAGGGTATAATTATTATTAATTACTTGTTTTTCCAGTAAAATTCATTCAAGTAGTGACTGCGTCACTCTGTTCGTATTAAACTAAGGCACATTTTGCAGCTTGCGTGTTACTAAAAAATACTCTCAAACCGGTTTAAATGCATGTAATATTATGTAAATACTTTGAAACCGCAATGTAGGTTGTGCTAATGTTGCTCTCTGCAGACTGTGATCATTGAGTCGTTTGTTGTAATCGTGTCTAATCTTCGATATTAATATCAACGGTTGGAAGATTTTTCCAATAAATTGAACGTGGTCCAATTTTCTCGTTTTGCCCAGTGATCGGTCCGCCGAGAGGGAGTTGAAAGGGAACGGCGGCGGCGGCGGCGGCGGCGGCGGCGGCGGCGTCCAGGTGTTTGTCGAGGCCGCAGCGCAGTAAATCGCGCGCTCTCTCCCTTCACGCTTGACGTTCTCCCGTCTCGTGGCTCGACTACTTCCTGTTGCTGCACGTTGCCTTTGTATGTATATGTACGTGTATTTATGGCTTACATTTCCTTATCAGTGTCGCTATTTCTGTCTGTGTTTCCTTCCGTTAGAGGCTGTCTCGACTCCTAACTATGTGTATGTATTACTACCTGTTTTTCCATTACTTATTGTGTACACAAGCTCAGGTGAAATTCTTCACACATATATACATATAGGCCTATATATAGATATATATATACATATATATACAGATATATGAATATCTGTGCAAAACCTTGTTACAACATTTGATATATAATTAAAATATATATTCTAATATATATTATAATATATATTTTAATTATATATATATATATATATTCTAATTATATATATGTATATTCTAATATTACTCTAATATGTATATATATTTCACTTTTTCTTTGGTTTTATTTGTTCACCTGTGTTAGTATATCTGCATGGCCATTACATCGTATAAGCCTCAGCAGAATAATTGTACACAGGTTACAATGAACCCACTGTCTGTTGCTAACAGTATCTCTGTCTTAATGCGTATCAGTCTGTCTGTATGCGTCTTTCTCTGTGTCCTTTTGTCTGCGTCTTTCTTGCTCTCTGTCCTATTCTCTATCCATGTTTGTGCATCTGTCTTTCTTTGTCTTTCTGTCTGTATGCGTTTCTCCCTGTCTTTGTCTCTCTGAGATCTGTTTCTCTGTGTGCATCAGTTCATGTGTGACTTCTAGTCCTCCTCCACACGTCCTCTTCCTCCTCTGTGCTTCCTCCTCCTCGTCCTTCGTCGTCTACTCCTCCTCTTCCTCCTCTTCCTCCTCCATCTTTTCGTCCTCTTCGTCCTCCAACTTCCTCTTCGTCCTCTTCCGCTTCCTCCTCCTGCTCGTCTTCCTCCTCCTCCTCCTTTTCTTCCTATTCCTCCTCCTCTTCATTCTCCTCCTCTTCCTCCTCCTCCTCTTCCTCCTTCTTCTCTCCTCCTTTTCTTCCTCTTCCTCCTCCCATCTTCCTCCTCCTTTTCCTCTTCCCTTTCCTCTTTCTCTCCTCCTCTTCCTCCTCCTCCTCTACCTCCTCCTCGTCTTCCTCCTCCTAGTCCTTCAATTCCTCCTGCTCTTCCTGCTCCTCCTCTTCCTCCTGCATACCTCAGCTCATGTACTTAGTTGCGTTCTGTCAACTTTATAATGAATAAACGAATATTGATTGATTGAGTTTTCTCCTCAGTCATCCCTCCTTCTTCATCTTCCTCTTCATCCTCTTCGGCCTCCGCTTTCTTCTCCATTGTCTCTCCTCCATCAACTTACCCCACCTACATCCTTCTCTTCCTCCTCCTTCATAACCTCCATATCTATCTTATGAATCATATCACCTTCTTAACCTTCCTCGTCATCCTCTTCGGCCTCCACTTTCTTCTCCATCACCTTCCCCTTCCACCTTCATTCTCCTCCTCCTCCTCCTCCTTATCCTCCTCCTCCTCCTTGTCCGTCTCCTCCTTCGTCTCCCATCTGGTTAGTCGCAGTTTAACGACTCTGCGTCATAGCAAAGATGATTAACGTCGCCCTCCTCCTTTCTCCAGACTTGTGACTGGCACACCTCCTCACTGCGCTCCAGCGCACACAATAGAATTATACCTAATGGTGACTCTTTAGCTCGTAAAACCTTTGTCATTTGAATGTTATAGGCCTATGCTTAATTAATTTTATGAACTATGTACACCAAAATGCGGTTAGCAGTTGGTTTTAAATTAAGGATATACTTACTTACTCACTCACTCACTCACTCACTCACTCACTCACTCACTCACTCACTCACTCACTCACTCACTCACTCACTCACTCACTCACTCACTCACTCACTCACTCACTCACTCACTCACTCACTCACTCACTCACTCACTCACTCACTCACTCACTCACTCACTCACTCACTCACTCACTCACTCACTCACTCACTCACTCACTCACTCACTCACTCACTCACTCACTCACTCACTCACTCACTCACTCACTCACTCACTCACTCACTCACTCACTTACTTACTTACCACCAGAGTACGGGCAGTGGCGGAGTTTCTTTTTCCAATCCATCACCTGACCCTCCTGTAAAGTCGGCCATCGCATCACCAGCCTCAGTATCCAGAACATTTGAAAGGCAAACCGACCACAGAGTTCTTCGATTGCACACAACAACATTATAATGCATTCGTCTGACTTGTGTTGATGAATAGTTGATATGGATGTAGGCCATATCCTCTGTCCGTCTCTAACCCTGTTTACGTCGCTGCCCCAATTAGGCCTATAGTCCGTGCCCCCGTTCGGCCCACAATCCGTGCCCCCGTTAGGACTACAGTCTCCCGTTGACTCGCCAAAATAAGCTATTCTTCTCTCGTTTGATATTATAATCAGGCTCAAAACCACGCAACTGTTTGGCACACAAATATCTTGTTACGAAAACACCTGAGTTTGTAACCTCAGATCGACTCTGATGCCTGCGATCGTCACAAAGAATATAATGTCTAGTTGGATCAGACAATAGTGTCACGTTCTGTAATTTCACTCTGCGACCTGGTAGCTTTGGTGTAGTCGGTCCCCGCAGTCTGAAACGGGCTGCGCGCGTCCGGCAACATTAGATGCTTAATTCTCCTTCCTGGTGGTCTCGTATTTTCATGTCTAGAACACATCTGACTAGTTTTCCTAATGAGATGGTACATAAATGTCTAATAACGACTACGATTAATGTGGTCTGAACTCTTATAGATGTATTAACGGCGTCTTTTACGCGTGTCTGCTTATCGAGGTCGTATCCACAGCACTAAGCGGCTGCGTGTAGAATGTTGATGTGGGTTCATATGCATTTGTGTGTGTGTGTGTGTGTGTGTGTGTGTGTGTGTGTGTGTGTGTGTGTGTAGGTGTGTAGGTGTGAGTGTGTATGTTCAAGCTATGTGTTATTTACAGCAATACATATATATACATACATAATACCTACTTACTTACTTACTTACCTACATGCATGCATTCACATGTACATGCATACATACAAGTCATACATAGTACCTACTTACTTACCTACCTACATAGATACATGATACATAATACATACAGTCATACATGCATAGACAAACATTCATACATACATACATACATACATATATACGTACATACATACATACATACATACATACATACATACATACATACATACATACATACATACATACATACATACATACATACATACATGCACCTCTGAATAGTTTATACTGGAAGAGGCACCTTATAAATTACTAGATACAATATGATACGATGCATACATACATACACATACATGCAATAACACACATACATAAATACATATACACACACATACAGTGTGAAATTCGGTCTGAACCTAACCCTAAATGATATTATCTCTAGGATATGCAAACTATTTGTCTTTATGTCATTATCCTAATTTCGTTCACAACAGAACAATTTCTCCCTCGTAAGCAGCGACTCCGCATTAAATTTTGTCGAGAAAGCAGGCCGGAACACTGCGATAGTCATCTAGTTCAAGTCTAGCAATTACGAGCTCTGTAGTCTACATAGAACAAATTCTTATTCAATCTACAAAACTCAACATACATCAGTAGAGTCCCTCAGAGAGAGTTAGCGGGAAAGGCTAACCGCATCACTAACGACGTTCCGTCCCAGAATTTGAACTTAGGTCCAAGTTGATATAATTATGAAGAGTAAAGTAACATTTGTAGAGAAACAGGACCTACCCCAGAACAGCTTCGGACAATCTCTTTGCTATCTGTACTTTCAAAGATACATTTCCCATACATTTCGCTTATGCCCATAGTTCGCATTATCCCCCATTGACTCCCATTGAAGATATACATTTCCTTATAGGGCCTACATTTCTCGCCTACCCATATAGGTCCAGAACTCCAGATGATCTCCCATTGTAGATACATTTCCCAATACATTTATCTCCTACCCACAGGACCAGACTATCTCCCACAATTCCCGTACTTTGGCCTATAGGTCTATACCAGTAAACACTAACACATACATATACATATACACATATACATACGCACTTATACACATACACATATACATACATTCACATAGACACATACACACACAAAATATACACATGCATATACATGTACAGATGCACATACACATATATACACACACACAGGTACACATACATACACACATACATATACAAGTACACATACATATACACACATACATATACACATACACACACACATACATACGCACATACATACATACATACATACATACATAAATACATACATACATACATACATACATACATACATACATACATACATACATACATACATACATACATACATACATACATACATACATACATACATACACACACATACACACGAAGCCCTACATTGCCTAATAAGCTAAGTGGAGAAACCTGCGTGAACGTGTCTTCCTCCATGTCAACAGCCACTTGGATTTGAACCAGCTCACATCCACTGCCAGTCCAGGTATCTAGTCATTGAGCCTCATCTCCCTGCCTGAGCCCATCGCGCAGTCGGAGGCTGTTTACCTTTCATCAGGAGTTTGATGGCCCTCCGACAGCCTAGGACCTTAATTAACCCGGTAGAATTAAGCGAACGTTTTTGCAACTGCAACATCAACACCGCGAGGTTAAAGAGTGCGTTGAACTTTATTTACCAGATGATTGACAGGCGTTAACAAGAGGCTCCGCGCACCAGGAGCCGGAAACCGCCAAAGCATTAGATTCTTAACGTCTCCCTCGGCGCTCAAGTGCTCGCTGCTGTCAGTCTTTGTTTATTCTCGCGACGAAGCATCTCCACTAGGTATTCTGTGCGCTGCATTCGAGCGACGGCACTCTAAGATCCATGTTGGGTGCCGTTATTAAACACAGGGAAGAAGATGAAGCAGTAGGCTAACTGCTGCAGCTCAAGGGGTGTCTGTCTTTATCGTTCCAGGGAAGGGAGGTTTTCCGATTTCTACGTCAACCATAAGAAGTACACTGTGTACGTCTATCTGCCTGTCTGTCTGTCATAGTCTCTACAGGTTTATCTATGCCGTTTGTTTCCCTCGGCTGACTGTTTCTGAACGTTTATCCTTATCCCCTCAGTGTTTAAATCTTTCCCTTTCTTTCCCTTTCTGTCTCTGTCTGTCTCTGTCTCTCTGTATATCTCTGTCTCTCTGTCTCTCTTTGTCTCTCTGTCTGTCTGTGTCTGTGTCTGTCTCTCTTTCTCACTGTCTCTCTGTCTGTCTCTGTCTCTGTCTGTCTCTGTCGCTCTGAATCTGTTCTCCAGGCTTATTCTTTTTGTGCAGAGGCGGATATAGACAAAGAGGACGACGATCGAGACAGAAACAGTCAGATGAAATAGAAAGGCACACTCACACACGTAATATATATATATATATATATATATATATATATATATATATATATATATATATATATATATATATATATATATATATATATAGACGCTATAACGGCTCTTAAGGAGCATCGAATAAGAGAAGCAACAACAGGCGACGAAAAATCTCGCAACACACTACAGCCACCATCAAGCAGTCCCTCGAAGGTGGTAGAAGACGCTGCGTCCAGACACGCTTCTCCAGTCACCTGGTCTGTGGAGGACGACATTCTTCGCAGCCAGCATACATACATACATGTCATACATACATACATACAGACATACATACATACATACATACATACATTCATACATACATACATACATACATACATACATACATACATACATACATACATACATACATACATACTTTTATGCATACATACATACATACATACATACATACATACATACATACATACATACATACATACATACATACATACATACATACATACATACATACATACATGCATACATACTTTTATGCATACATACATACATACATACATACATACATACATACATACATACATACATACATACATACATACATACATACATACATACATACATACATACATACATATATACATACATACATACATACTTTTATGCATACATACATACTTACATATTCATACATGCATACATACATACATACATACATACATACATACATACATACATACATACATACATACATACATACATACATACATACATACATACATTCATGCATACATACTTTTATGCATACATACATACATACATACATACATACATACATACATACATACATACATACATACATACATACATACATGTACATACATTCATACAGTAAACATGAATATATACATACGCTCATACATATATACCCACTAACATACATACATACATACAGAGACACACATACGTAGCCGCAAATGGTGTCAATAATATTTAGTTGCTGCTAATAATGAAATAATGAATATTAAATCTGACCCTTGCTTATTAATGTTCTACACTTATTGCATTTACAATATAAACACTCACAGTCGTTCGTCATTTTCGCCTTTCTTAACACTGCATGCCTAGAGAAAAACGTAGAATTAATGATAATTATTTATTTCGATGACGCCATCAGACTCATTATTACGCCTCTAGTGACGTCAGAGATTATTTAGGTGATTGAAAATCCCCGCTGTTCTACATCGCAAAGCATCCAGCTTTAATTATTAAAACCGTCTGATACCAGGTGCGCCTATCGTCGGCGAAACGTATGCTACCAGGTGATGAAGAGGGAGATCTAACAAAGGTGTTATTACATTGCTTATTGAGCATTTAATGAGTGTTTCGTCGTGTGAGATATGAAAAGAGGCGCGCTATTATAAAATGCTCAAGATATGTTTAGATTTAAGTGTAGCCAAATGTAGCTTAAAGTATTGAACGATGTCTTGTGAACGAGTTCGTTGAATTAATGTTTATTTCGGTTTGGTTAGAATTCAGCTTAAGCCCAACTTATGTGAGGTAGCAGGTGATGCTATATTAATGCATAAATGACTAGTTCATCATCATCATCGTCGTCGTCATCATCATCATCATGGTCGTCGTCGTCATCGTCATCGTCATCGTCATCGTCATCGTCACCGCCACCGCCACCGCCACCGCCACCGCCACCGCCACCGCCACCGCCACCGCCACCGCCACCGCCACCGCCACCACCACCACCACCACCACCACCACCACCACCACCACCACCACCACCACCACCACCACCACCACCACCACCACCACCACCATCATCATCATAATCATATCCTGACGCCAGCCAGTTGGCGGCGATGGGTACGAATAAATGATCTTTAGTATCTTCGGTCATTTGCCAAGTCCACTGTCCCCTTAGTGTTCGTCCAAGTGATGTATGTCCTCATTTATAGATAAATGACTATTTAACCTGTCTTAAATTCGCAAATGAATGGTCTGACACATTGGGGAAGTCCTCTCCATACATCGCATGGTGATGGTCTGAGCTTGTGGGAAAGCATACCCAATCCTAAAAGTAAATCCTTATGGAGACGGTCTGAGTATGTGGGGAAGTATTCTCCATTTCCATACAAATCCAGTGAGGATGGTTTAAACCAGTGGATGAAGTTCTATGGGGAACGGCTCTGGATAAGAGTCATTTTCTTTCTGATTTTTTCTTTCATTTTCGCCAACGGTTTCTAAACTGATGGCTAAGTGTCATGTGCAGTGGCAAATTGACAAACGACATGTCAGACGTGTCTCAAAACTGACTAAGGCCAAACAGTCACCGAGCCTCAAGCAATCAGAAAACTGTCATCAGACGACGAACAATAGCTGTTGCTTTTTGTGTTCAGACAGGCCTAAATTGCCACACGTGACAATGGGCATTAAGGCTACAACAGACCTATATAATGCTGAGGCCGTTTCAGGGAATTTTGTATGATTCAATTTTTATAGCGCAAGTCATTCTTTTGACTAAGCTCTGTTGGTTAAACCGTGTCATAAGGTAAATCCTTCGCCGTAAGCTTGTGGGTTTCTTCTTCGAAATCCGTGTCGTGTGACAAAAAGTCTTAAGAGGTTAAAAAACGCCTACTGAGGAAACATCAACAACGACCGGATGTGGCTTGCTAAATTCGGAGTACAGGCCGTATAAAGAACTGGGTTTAACCGCTGAATACCAAACACAGTAACGATCAAAACATTCCGGAAATGATGTGTAGTTCGCTTAAAGTTAGCTATACACTGGTAAGAGCGTAGGCTGCGTCCGATACTCTTCTACGCGAGTGTGAATGGGTATCGCGGTTCGCCTATCCCTGCGGTGGCTTATTCAAATCTCGGGCTAGCATGGTTCGTAGCCTACACGGTGGCTTTAAAAAAAAAGTATACATTTACATTTAAGAGATTTCATTTAACGGAGTTCACGTCTAGCTTAGCGCCGCCTTTTGACCCAATTCATCATAATATATTACTCATCATTCTAACTCCTCTCTCTGGTCTCTCTGGCAACCGGCCTCGGGTCTTCCCTTCACACCTGACAAGACGCTGCTCTCGTGAATAAGCAAATGCCCTGTGTAAGGCTTTAGCGAAGCGCTTTAGAAAGTTGAAGTTTACGATTACAATTACTATTTTACAGTCGTTTTGAAGGTCATATTCGACTGACCAGCGCCAAATTGAGTAGCGGACGTCGAATCCCGGACGCTCAAGCAAACGGCAAACGCTTTATCTTGTGAGACCAGGAAACCCACAGGATCTGGTCAGCGGAAGAACTTGCGCTACAAAAATAGAATTTAAAAAAGCAATTTCTTAACTACGTCAACAACAGAGAATGGCGCCAGTTTTAGACCGTTGGAAACACGTCGTTGCTTGAAAACATGTTTAGGGATTTGGACAATTATCGCTTTGGAAAAGAGTTTCCTGTGCTCATCGTTAAACCGCCATTAGTGTGATTAGTTTTATGGTTACCGACGTCGTTCGAACATAAAAAAACCTGTGGTGTTTGTTTTCATATTTGTCTAACGCATGCTGTCTCCGTTGCAATGTCCACGGCACCGCAGGGCTCCATGTTTTTGGCAGAATGAATGATACATGCCGCCGAGCGCGCCACGCCACGCCACGCCACGGTCTGTCTGTTTGCTAATGCGTTAGGGCTTAACGGTTACTGGATCCAACCGCCACACTGCGCCTAGACCGCAGTTGTCTTGTCATGAGTCTGAATGCATTAAACTCCTCTGAACTTGGTAGGTGTTACAGACTGTACGTTGAACTTTTCAAACTACAGTAAAAAAAATCGTGACTAGAATAATACGCTGATCGCGTAACTTTCGCTACATTATATAACATGCATAGTATTTGAAGGTGTTCTACATGAGGAAATCTGATAGTGTTGCACATTCATGCCTAATTAAGACAGAGCGTGCGAATAGTTTAACTCGACAGACTCTCACATGCCTGATTATAAGCCCAGATACATTTAGCCACTTATGGAGAAGCTTTGGTCACACAGTGGTGCCCGATAATCTAGTGGTTAGGGTGCGGGACTCCCAACCGAGGGCTCGCGGTTCAAATCCATGCAACGTTAGAACATGGGCGTCCGCAGGAATTTGTCTAGGGAAGCAAACTTTTTCTAGGGGGGCACAATTTTTCTAGGGGTTAAAAATAACGTTTTTGCAAAGCTATGCATGAACTGAGAAAACGAGACAATTTTCAAAATCCAGAGGGGGCAAATGCCCCTTTACCCTCCCCCCGGACGCCCATGCGTTAGAATGATGCTTAAAATTTCTGCGTGAGTTGCACCCCCTAGCCAACTCAACTGTAGGTGAATGCACTGGCCATACACTTTCGGTGGGACGATCAGCAGGTGGAAAGGAAGATGACTAACCCTCCTCGTATGTCAGTGATAAGGACAAACGCACTTCATACTCATGGCTGCCTCTCGAGTTAACGTGCCTCTTTGTTCCGCATGCATTGACCCAAATAAAGAGGCTAGGCTATTAATAGACTGCGTATAGCTCTTCTGGCGTAATGTGGACATTAAAAAGCAACACACCTGTCTATTTTTAGATTGCCAGTTTACTATTAGCCTATTACCAACTATTGACTTGACTTTATTTAACGACATGTACATGTATCCCTCCCAAAGTCCGTCTCCCCCCAAAGTCTGTCTCACACCTCGCCGTGGTGGGGGGGGGGGGTGTAACAGCCGAGTAGGGGATTGCCTGCTGAGGCTATGCCATCAGTGGTGAAGGTTTCTGAAGTACCACCTTGGGCGCTACGCGAGGTGGACAGGCTCAGCAGGAACCCTGAAACAGCTGGCTAACGTGAGCGGCGTAGAAGGCCACTACTCAAACCGCGAGGAAGGCAACGGGAAACCACCTCGGCTAATTCCCAAGACATGATATGGACAAATCAAGTGCAACCGTAACTGACGTTCGTCATCAAGCAAAGTCCTCACAAACCGAACAGGATGGAGGAGGTCGGAGGGGAACACGAGGTCGTCCATGTCACAAACCTGCTCAACAGCAGAAGACTGAGAAAGTACATGTATAGTATTGTATACGTGCAAGATATAGAGCCTCTGTCTGCATGACACGTTAGGCCTACTATAATTATCCCTTTATAGTTGATGAAAGCAATGTCATAATCGCCGAGCAAAAGAGAAACAATCATGTTTGGCGCTTGCAACCAAACATGTTTGGGATCATACAATATTTATTCATATGGTGTTATTATATATGACGAAGCCATTGTTTCAGACAGAGGCGTGAGGAGTTCTTGGAACGGAGTATGCTGATGTAAACAATCAGGACAATGCCACTGGGGGGGCGGCGTACTTCGCTACCGCCCACACTGAATCACACTGCGTCTACAGCTACGGGCTGTCCATTAAGGATATCCACAAAAAGGGAAGGGAGGAGTTGCCCCAAATTAGCTTCGCCACTGGTGGAGGGAAGGAGGGATCTGTCCCATCCCTGCTCAGACTGGGTCGTGGGGTTCGTGAATCCGATGAGTTTCGGGTAGTACTCCCAATGTAGTTTGACATGTTCTTCCATTAGGTTTGATTTATCACCCAACGACAGAAATATTGAAGTCCTCCATAACACTTACCTTGCCCCCAACCTGACAGCTCGGGCAACGCCACTGGTTGCCCAAATGCGTACAACCAATGCGGACAAGGGGAGGATGTCCAATGCGGACAACTGGAGGATGTCCGATGCGGACAAGGGGAGGATGTCCGATGCGGACAAGGGGAGTATGTCCAATGCGGACAACTGGAGGATGTCCAATACGGACAAGGGGAGGATGACAAATGCGGACAACTGGAGGATGCCAGTGCGGACAAGGGGAGGATGCCCAATGCGGACAAAGGATGGATGCCCAGTGCGGACAACTGGAGGATGCCCAATGCGGGCAAGGGGAAGTCGCCAAATGCGGACAAGGGGAAGATGTCAAATGCGGACGTCCTCGTTAAATAGGGTTTGAAGCCGTACTACCTAACTATACCCCACCGAGTATGGCAGTTAGCCCTCGCGATCAACAGGGTATTTATGCCTTGGTATTCCGTTGGTGATGTAAATGTCGGTAAAGGGAGTGGAGTGGAGGGTAATGCCAATGCGGATAGGGTAAGGGATGGGTCAAAGGTAAGGCTTTGCTATTAGAGACTAGTATGTAACATATCCAAAGGCGTATAGTCCTCAACTTACCACAGAGTTTCAGTTGTGGGGTAGGGTGGGGTTGAACCATCTAGCTGTTCTTCAAACCCCATCAGCTAAGTATTGAAAAGATCTTGGGGGTGAGGCAACTACATGTAAAAGATCCCATGAGCCGTCAGTTGTTTTGTGTGTGCATGTGCAACATATTAACAATATTAGAGTTTGACTTGCGTTTGTGTACCTTGGTGACCTGAAAAATGTTCGACCCCCTGCTCTTTCCACAGCTGAACACTGGCCAAACTAACAGTAGACTAACTATTTTTAGTACCTGGGTCATTATTATAACAACAACAATGTCACAGTTTACTGCAACATTTCGACCCCAGCTCTGTTTGCACGACTATAACAATGGCCTACTTGACATTGTGTTTTAAATATTTTTAGTATCTGAATCATTTTGCTGTATATCATAACAACAACAATGTTACATTTTACTGCAACATATCTATCATAACAACAATGTTACATTTTACTGCAACATATCGACCTTCCCCAGATCTTTATTTACAATTGAAACAATGGCCTACTTGACACTGTATTTTAAATATTTGTAGTATCAGCGATCATTTAACAGTATACATAACAGCGACAACAACACATTTTACTGCAACATAATGTTTTATTCACGACGTTACATTGTATAAGGACACTTTCGCGGTACTTTATAGCCTCGGCTGCCAAGGTGTCATTGTTCGATCTAAGAAAATTCTGAAAACTTCTCGAGTCGATCGTGAATTCTGGATTGTACCGGATAGAACAAGGTGATACGATTGATTTAGCAGTGTATTGTTTTGAATAAATATGAATAAATTACCAAAAAAGCTGTACATATTCAAGGTCACACTAATATTATATGTATACCTATATACGGATAATTAAATATGTGAAAGACACCGTAGTGAGCCTAATGCGCCACCATGCATAGGTTATAAAATAAGGCTTGATAAGGTTAAGGCAGTGTTTCTTAACCAGTGTTCGACCGAACCCCTGGGGTTCGGTGAGCCAGTGCCAGGGGTTCGGCAGAGGTCCTCTGAAATATATACATATTCAGGGTCAGTGAGTGTGAGTGAAAAATCATTTGCTATTTTATTTTCATTTCAACAAAGGACACATTAAGATGCAATTGGTAGTGTTGGTACGGTTAGTTAACTGTTAGTAGTTCATGTATTGTATTGAATGTATTAATATTGTATCACATTTTGGTACAATTTTTTATTTCCTTTTGTTCCCATTGGTTAAAAAGTTATTGTTAAAACTTGAGGGGTTCGGTGAGTGGTCATGGATTTTTCTTGGGGTTCGGCTCCCTTGAAAAGGTTAAGAACCACTGGGTTAAGGTATAGCAAGGTATATGGTAAGGTTGATTAGGTGGGAGTTTAAATCATTGAGCAAACAGTTAAGATAAGCTAGTGGTAAGGTATGGTACAGGGACTAACAGGGGGTAACAGGGCAAAGCAATGACACATCAATCAATCAATCAAGCAGTCAGTCAGTCACTCAATCAATCAAAAATCAATCAAAAAATCAATCAATCAAGCAGTCAATCAATCAATCAATCAGTCAAGCAATCAGTCAGTCAGTCAGCCAGCCAATCAGAGAGTCACTCAGTCAATCAATTAAAAATATTTAAAAAATCAATCAATATCAATCAATGTCAATGTATATAGCGCCTCTTCAAGGTCTCTACTCAGAGGCGCTCCGGAAGCAGGGCAAGCGAAAAAAGCAGTCTTGAGGAGCCTATGCAACGGAGTGAGAAGGACCCGAGGGAGGCGACGCACCTCCAGACCAGAGGAAACCCGTTCCACGTCGAAGGGCCAGTAGCAAAGAATGCCCAGTGCGGCATTGTAGCTGTACGGACAAAAGGAGCAACCAGATCGCCGTGGGCAGCAGAGCGAAGGAGACAGCTAAAGGACGAGCCGGGGCTACAGAGCTCCCGCAAGTAAGCGGGCGCCACCCAAGAAAGGCATCTTCAGACCAAGATCAGATGAGGTATCGTAACATGTGATAAAGTCGAATAGACTTTTAAAGACAGCATAGCAAGGAGTCACCAGTTAACGTGAGTTAAGTACGAAAAGATCAGTGGTGGCGCCAGCTATAGAATTTCAGCAGGTCGCGTCAGGGTCACGGCAGTTATTCAGCAGGTCGAAGAAATTAATGTTTGAGTTTGACGCATCCAGCAGCATAACCTCAACATAAGCAGCATAATTTAGATATATAAAACGGAGAAAATTATTATTGAACGCTAATAGCCCAATTGTTGTAGCATATATTAAAATTTGAAACAATTCAGCAATTAAAACGTTAAACCTTAGTTACTTTACTAATCTTTAAAGGTCAAGAGTAAAATAGGCAGGTCATAAGGTCACGAGTAAAATAGGCTTGTCAAATGACCTGCCGCCACCCATGGTAGCGTCGCCACTGGAAAAGATGAATTGTATGGAGCCTCAAAAACGTCTCTTTTCTTCATCTGTTCGCGTGGTAATGCAAAGGTGCATGGCCAGGTAACAGAGGCGCCGGCAGCGTGACGCACTGGACGCACGTGCGTCCACCCACCAAATCAAATCCACACAAGGATTAGGCTTCGCATCGATATTTTTGACAATTTCATTGTGTAAATTTGGTTTACCGCACGGTATGAGTAAATAATATCATATGATATCATGTGCATGTGTTGTACTGTACTTTTAAGAGTCACTCCGAGCCATTTTCAGTGTATGACCTCGAGTGGCAGACAGAGGACGGGTGTGGATGAGAGAAGACGGGAGGGGTGTGCGTCCAATTTTTTAAAGCCTGGCGGCGCCCCTGCCAGGTAATCACCGAGACGTTGAAGTCATGTCCAATGTGCAATGCAAACAGATACATGTATATCCACTGAATTGCATATTGGCGTCAAATATAATAAGACACCAATGTGATGTGTGCATATCAAATTGGTGTCAAATATATAATACTAGCTGGATTACCCGGCGTTGCCCGGGGTTATAAGTTTCACACCACCACCACCACCACCACCACCACCACCACCACCACCACCACCACCACCACCACCACCACCACCACCACCACCACCACCACCACCACCACCACCACCACCACCACCACCACCACCACCACCACCACCACCACCACCACCACCAACAGCAGCAGCAGCAGCAGCAGCAGCAACAACAACAACAACAACAACAACAACAACAACAACAACAACAACAACAACAACAACAACAACAACAACAACTGCTTGGCAATCTTGGCAGTCGCCCTCTGGCGGCGACTGCTTGGCAGTCTTGGAGGCCCTTGTGGCGTCTGGCGACCTGTGGCGGAGACTGCTTCGAAAGTCTTGTAGACGCCTTCTGGCATCTAGCGACCTCTGCCGTGGAGTGACTGCTTCGCAGTCGCCCTCTGGCGGCGACTGCTTCGCAGTCTTGGATGCCCTTGTGGCGTCTGGCGACGTGTGGCGGAGACTGCTTCGCAGTCTTGTAGACGCCTTCTGGCGTCTAGCGACCTCTGCCGTGGAGTGACTGCTTCGCAGTCGACCTCTGGCGGCGACTGCTTCACAGTCTTGGAGGCCCTTGTGGCATCTGGGGACCTCTGGCGGAGACTGCTTCGCAGTCTTGTAAACGCCTTCTGGCGTCTAGCGACCTCTGCCGTGGAGTGACTGCTTCGCAGTCGCCCTCTGGCGGCGACTGCTTCGCAGTCTTGGAGGCCCTTGTGGCGTGTGGCGACCTGTGGGGGAGACTGCTTCGCAGTCTTGTAGACGCCTTCTGGCGTACAGCGGAGACTGCTTCGCAGTCTTGTATACGCCTTCTGGCGTCTAGCGACCTCTGCCGTGAAGTGACTGCTTCGCAGTCGCCCTCCCTCAGTCTTGGAGGCCCTTGTGGCGTCTGGCGACCTGTGGGGGAGACTGCTTCGCAGTCTCCCGTGGACTGACTGCTTCGCAGTCGAAGAGGGTGAACCGGGCGTTGGCGTGTTAAAGAAAACGCCAGAAATCTAGCCCTCACTGCCGGTCTGTAGTCGGCCTCGCCCTTAGTAGAGCAGACTGGTTGTTTGATATACTGTAAATAATTTAGATCTTTGTCTTTGAACATACATGTGTTAAAATTTTGCTGTAAAACGATGAATATACTTCGAATCGATCGTCATTATATTTTGTGCGAAAGTAAACAACTTACGCGCATTATTAGTGACGTTGGGGAATACCGGCGCCATAAATAGAACCGCGGTGTCGTTAAGCGGATTATTAATGACGTTGGGGAATACCGGCGCCATAAATAGAACCGCTTGGCAGTGGAATAGGCGAGCTTGCGCGTTATGGACGGTCGGGTGGGTAGCGTTTTGGGGCATTTTCACCATGGTAGGGTTGAAAACGGAGGACGCGAACCCCTCCACTGGGTGTCCGAAGCCGAGGCCGACACATTAGTGAAGGTTTCGAGTGAAAAGGTGCAAAATTGTAGAAGTTAAGCCCGGTCAAACAGACAGACAGACAGACACACAGACACACAGAAAGCTGGCTTTATTTATATAGATTATGACACCAATATATACGTACACATCACACCAATATATATATGTCTATATTATGTACAACATATATATATATATACATATATATCTATATATATAATTTGACGCCGCTGTGACTCTTGTCCACTCTTTTGTGCATGCGCACCTGCATTATTGCAACGGTGTCCTTGTGGGTCTGTGAGGGTTCCGGATACGACACCTTCAGTCCGTCCTCAACTGCGCCGCACGAGTCGTCGCTAAGCTGCCAAATTCTCGCATATTTCGATCTGTATGCGAGACACGTTGCGTGTGGCTCCCTGTTGAGGACAGGATCACATTCAAGTTCATCCTCATGGGAAGAACATCGATGGTCGGTGCGGCCCCAGAGTACATCAGGGAGCTCTCTGCTCCCGTCTTCAGCCTGCCAGGTCGTCCATCGTTACGCTCGGCAGCTCGTGGGGACTTGATGGTCCCGCGCTCGCATACTACAAAGCGGGCGCACTGTGCCTTCTCATGCATTGTACCATCGTATATTGGAACACATAGATGTTAAAACCGTTTTTTTCGTTTTTTATTTGTTCCCAAAAAACGTCGTTTTTTCGTTTTTTATTTTCTTATCGTTTTTTTTCCGTTTTTTATGTAACTTTATTTATTTATTTATTTACTGTCTGTCAATGTTTTTCAGTTTCCGTTTAATGTTTTGTCTGATGTCCCTTACGTTGTTTCCGTACTTTCAAGGATTCAGCTAATTTACCTCACTAGGCTATTTACGTCATCATTTGAGAAACAAATATTTTATGAAATAGCACAGTACAAGAAATAAAATTTTATAAAGTTATTTCTAAGTTATCTAAATGCCAGAAGAAAAGGGTGCGGAATGGATTCACGTTACTTTGATAAGTTACGAGAAAGACAATAACTCAGCATTGGCTAAATTGCAATGCATTTACTGTGAGAAGGTTTACACTATATAGTCTATACCTCCAAAGTTTTGTTTTTAATTGTGTTAGTTTAGTCAGCATGGACTTATGTGGACTTATGTTTGCAATTTAAATTTGAAAAGATTTCAATATTTTTAATTTCTCAATTTCTTAAACCAAACTTATAAGAAATAAAATAATTGTTGTAGATTGATGTTGCTATAGTGTTTACTAATAAAGTTGCGTATTTGCTGATTAAATTCTGTGAGTAAGGTTTTAATTTTAAATTGCAGTAGCGCCTACAAGATGCGAGAAAGTCAAATTATTTTCTTTTGTCGTTTTTTCCCGTTTTTTATTTTTTAGAATAAAACGACGTTTTTTTGCGTTTTTTATTTTGTTTCTATCGTTTTTAACAACTATGCTGGAACAGTCAGTCTTCCATTAACAATTTGTAACATTGCACTGCATGGAACTCGGGAAACAATTTCGAAATTTCTTAAGTTGCATCTGTTTAAATCTGTTATTTGTAGCTACGTTTAACGCTTTCGTGAGGTTCTTGTACGGCGCTATATAAATGGCCATTTACATACATGCAAACACACATACATGCATACATACATACATAACTACATACATACATACATACATACATACATACATACATACATACATACATACATACATACATACATACATACATACATACATACATACATACATACATACATACATACATACATACATACATACATACATATATATCTGCTGTATCGCAGTATAGCTTATTAGACATGACTCCAGCGTCTCCGTGCAAACCTTGTTGTTGTAATTCGCTGGGATCAATGTGCTGTCTAATTTGGAATCATGCAACATTACATATATATTATATATAATATAATATGCATATCTATTCATACATACATATGCTACATACCAAAAATACAACATCCAAATGTGTATATATATATATGTGTATACGAACGTGCCCACCTTCTCGTGGTGCGGACCGTTAGTACCCTTCCTAGGAAGTACTCTTCCTAGGAGGGGGAACGAACGGGCACGGCAGGCAAAACCAGGGGAAGGCAATGGCAAACCACCCCTGTTAATCATGCCAAGAAAATCGTCATGCCACACACCAAACCACGCCGATGGTCGCGGATGGAGGGACTCCCAGGCCGGAGCGCTGAGGTGGGACTCCCAGGCCAAAGCGCGACTCAAGGGCTACTGGGAGAAGTAGCAAGACGGCAACGGAGACTGTGTGGCATGACGATCGCTAGGGCTCCTAGAGCCGACGGCACAAAGAGAGAAAGAGATACGAACGAATACAATATATATATATATATATATATATATATATATATATATATATATATATATATATATATATATATATATATATATATATATATATATATATATATATATATATATATATATACATCTACGCGTAGCCCTGACTAGCCCACCTATACATATTTGTATGTGTGTGTAATACATGCCTATCCATATATATATATGTATATACACTGTGAACGGAAAAAAACCAGACCTCTCTTATTACTACGATAATTTTTGTAATAATATGCATATTTTAATAAAACGTGGTGGAACTTCAGTTTAAAGGATATGAATCATATTACTATTATTTTTTAGTTATAATGTGTGTTCAAAATGTCCTCCTTTGGCCTCAACACACGCACAAAG